>CM065592.1:262805657-263366878 GCA_033119425.1 Bufotes viridis
TAGATATGTTGACTTCTATCTGAGGGGCTCCGTGGAGACCTTGCCGTCATATATAAAGGACACCACCGATGTTCTTAGCAAATTCAATGGCGTTGTGCTGGAGGATGATATGTGGTTTGTTACTTGTGACGTAGAGGCATTATATACGTCGATACGCCACGACCACGGGACCCGAGCAGCACGTTTTTTTCTGGAGATGTCTAATTTGGATAAGGACCTGGTCGATTTTGTTGTTTCTTTATTGGATTTCATTCTTAAGCACAACTATTTTTTGTTTAAGGACCGCCTCTTCCTGCAGCTCCAGGGAACGGCAATGGGGGCGACTTGTGCGCCCTCATATGCCAATCTTTTCCTGGGGCTGTGGGAGAGGGAGGTCGTCCAACATTTGGACTTTTACAGCTCGGTGGTCTCGTGGTCGCGGTATATCGACGATGTACTGTTTGTGTGGCAGGGGTCTGAGGAGACACTCTGCCTTTTTCTCCAACAGCTCAACGCCAATGATCAAAACATCAGATTGACTTGGAAATATAGCCGTGACCGTATTGATTTTTTAGACATTACTCTCCAACGAGAGGCTGACGGCACGGTCTCCACGGACCTCTTCAGAAAGTCAACTGCGACGAATTCCGTATTACATGCGGAATCGTCCCATTACCCTCAGACCATTAAAGCGATTCCTACTAGTCAGTTTCTGCGCCTGCACCGGATCTGCTCCAGTGACCAAACGTTCGAGATCCAATCTAGGAATCTAAAAGAGAGATTTCTAGCAAGAGGATATGGGCATCAGGTTATTAAGAGGGGTTACCTGCGGGCTAAATCATTCCCCAGGGATACCCTTCTGACAAAACCAAATGTAAGGCAGGAGGATATCCAATGTAGGTTTATAACACCGTTTAATGCTCAATGGCGATCCATTAGAGCTATTATGACCAAACATTGGCACATACTTTTATCTGATAGTGACCTTAAACAGTCATTTTCTGATTATCCACTGATCACTTGGAAACGGGCTAAGAGCCTGAGAGATATTCTTACTCTGAGCCATTATGTTCCCCCACCTTCTAGTGGCCTGTTTGGTTCACGTGGCCCCAAATGGGGTTCCTTCCCCTGTGGCAGTTGTCAGGCATGCAAGTTTATTAGGAAGGGTGGTGAATTTCATGACTCCAATGGCTCTCTCTGCTATCGGGTCACACACCACATTACATGTAGAACCACGGGGGTTATTTACCTTGCTGAGTGCCCCTGTGGTTTGCTGTATGTGGGTATGACCACCGGGAACTTAGGGTGAGGATTTTGGAACATACCAGTAAGATCCGCCTGACAGGCACCATGAGGGAGGAGGAACTTAAGAAACAACAACCCATTGCCCTACACTTTAAAGAAAGACATGCATCAGACCCTAGAGGTTTGAGGGTGATGGGCATTGACAAAGTGTTAATGGGTGCCAGAGGAGGAAATATCAAGAAACTTTTACTACAAAGGGAAACAAAGTGGATAGTTCTGCTCAAGAGTGAGATCCCTAATGGACTTAATGAAGCAGTGAGTTTTAGGCCTTTTTTATGAAGCGTTTGTTGTTTTTATAACTATTTGTGTATGTGTTGCTAATCTGTATTTTCATTTAGTTCTAGTGATGTTCCGTCTGTTTTTGGGGATACCGGAGATATGAAAATGTTGGTGTGGCTGTATCTACGTATTGGACGTCGGCATAGGAAGAACCCTATAATTAATATATTTTTTTTTATTATTTTTTTTTTTCACGTTGGTCCATTATGTGACCATCTAAAACACTGCACTATGGGTTTACTTCTTATTTTTTAGCTTTTCACCTTGTCTGGATTTATTATTGATCATATTAACTATTTATCTTTTTATATATTTTCTTATTATTTTTTATTTTTATTTTTTGTTTTTCACTTGCTTTACTGTTAATTTTGTGGTCACGCATTCATATATACACGTTTTTTACTTCCCTCCTTTGTGGGGGTCTTACAATTGTTGATATGCACTTGTCATTTATGCACATATTGATACTAAGCATTATGTGATATGAATTTCTTCTTATTATTATTTATTTATTTATTATTTTTTAGTTTTTCCTTCATCACTTGCACGAGTCACTTTATTATTAAATCTTTTTAATGTTTCTTCCTATTATTCATCTATATACAATTATGTGTATGAGGTCCTGCATTTATATATTACTTATGGTATGATATCTATCTGGTTACGTCCTTTTGGACACAACAGACTGATTTATCCGAGAGGAGCGTGGATACGAGCGCCCTCTCGGTGATTTATACACAAATGTGGTTGTGGAGTTCCACATCTACATTTGTGTACGGTATCCCGTTGCACACTATAGCCCGTTGTACTTTGTGACGTTGCGCATCTCGCTTGTGCGCTGGTCGGGCATGCATTGTGACGCGCTCCGTTCACCCGGTCATCTTGACGACCGGACGCCGGCTCAGTCTGTACACGTAGCGGTGACGCTGGCCACGTCATCTAGCTGCGCGACTGAGTCCGGCGTCAGGCGCATGGCGGCGGGGGATGCGCGGACGGAATGCTGGCCATACTAATCAGGGCGACGATGCGCATTCTTGATTGGGCTATAGGTGTGCTTAGGGTATATAAGACGGAAGTCTGGATAAATCGAACATCCTCCTGACGAAGCCTGTGAGGGGTGAAACGCGCGTCGAGGTTTCTGGTGTCCACGCTCTTCCCGGATAGGACAATGGGTAATACATTATAGCATCTATATTGCACTGTTTGATTGTTTGGGTCAGGATTTGTTATTATATCCCACCTTCTTTGGTTGTTTTTTTTTTGACCACTTGGTTGGATATTTATGTGAGTTTATCCTTGTGGGGACTACATCCCTGTATGTTTAAACTTGTATAGACCCATTGTGTGTATGTAGGATTATTATATTCCATATGTCTATAGATTCGGGCTGTGCGTGGACTCTGTCTTCCGGGTTGTGGCTTGCTGTGACAGGCACTTCGGTGTTATGCTTTTCCCATATGTTATGTGTTACTTTATAATAATAAAATTGAGAGATATTTTATCTTACATGGTGTAACTCCTTTTTTGCAAGGGTTTAGTTCTTTTGGGTATCAGTATATAATACTCCTTGCTAGATATTGCTGATGATGAGTTTGAGGAATTTCTTTTTGGTTTTCCACTATTAATCTTGGCCAGCCACAGCTAAAACCACAGATTTATGGTATTACTATTTTGGCAATTGAATTTCACCCCAGAACAAAATATATCCTTTGCAGGACACTATTAAACTTGCCCAGCCACAGCTGAAACCACTGATTTATGGTATTGCTATTTTGGCAATTGAATTTCACCCCAGAACAAAATATATCCTTTGCAGGACACTATTAAACTTGGCCAGCCACAGCTGAAACCACTGATTTATGGTATTGCTCTTTTGGCAATTAAATTTCACCCCAGAAAAAAATATACCCTTTTACGGACAGATTTAAACTAGACCTGCAACAGCTGGAACACCAGATTCAGGGTATTGCTATTTTGGCAATTAAATTTACCCCCTGAACAAAATATATCCTTTGCCGAACACTATTAAACTTTGCCAGCCAAAGCTGAAACCACTAATTTATGGTATTGCTATTTTGGCAATTGAATGTCACCCCAGAACAAAATAAATCCTTTGCAGGACACTATTAAACTTGCCCAGCCACAGCTGAAACCACAGATTTATGGTATTGCTCCTTTGGCAATTTAATTTCACCCCAGAACAAAATATATCCTTCGCAGGACACTATTAAACTTGCCCAGCCACAGCTGAAACCACTGATTTATGGTATTGCTATTTTGGCATTTGAATTTCACCCCAGAACAAAATTTATCCTTTGCAGGACACTATTAAACTTGGCCAGCCACAGCTAAAACCACTGATTTATGGTATTGCTATTTTGGCTATTGAATTTCACCCCAGAACAAAATATATCCTTTGCCGGACACTATTATATTTTGCCAGCCACTGCTGGGACAACAGATTTAGGGGATTGCTATTTTGGCAATTGAATTTCACCACAGAAAAAAATATACCCTTTTACGGACCATTAGGCCTGCAACATCTGGAACACCAGATTCAGGGTATTGCTATTTTGGCAATTGAATTCAACCCCAGAACAAAATATATACTTTGCCGGACATTATTAAACTTGGCCAGCCACAGTTGAAACCACTGATTTATGGTATTGCTATTTTGGCAATTGAATTTCACCCCATAACAAAATATATCCTTTGCTGGACACTATTATACTTTGCCTTCCACTGCTGGGACACCAGATTTAGGGGATTGCTATTTTGGCAATTGAATTTCACCACAGAAAATAAACTATACTATGCCAGACAGCAGACAGTATTTCACTTTGCTAGCCACAGCTGGAACACCAGATTTAGCGGATTGCTATTTTGGCAATTGAATTTAACCCCTTAATAAAATATAGAAATTTCTATCCTGAGTTTCTAGGGGTGACAATAAGCACAGCCAAGCCCCTGATGTAGGATATAGCCTACAAAAAAAAACTAGTATTGATGGATTGATGGACTTGGTATCAGCTTGTGCTGGTGCACCACAAGTCACAACATGGCCGCCGATCACCAGAGAAAAAAGTGACAGAAAAACGCTCTGTGCAGCCTACAAACCAGTGAGCAATTAACTAGCCGAAGTTGAATGATTCACAGCTGTAGATCAATCACTTCATTATTTGCTTTTGCTGACTTTTCCCTGCCTAATCTCGCCCTCACAGAAGCTGCGTCCTCTCCCTACACTAATGAGAGCAGTGTGACGTGCGGTGCTACGTGACTCCAGCTTAAATAGAGGCTGGGTCACATGCTGCACTTGGCCAATCACAGCCATGCCATTAGTAGGCATGGCTGTGATGGCTTCTTAGGGCAAGAAGTAAAATGCTAGCTGATTGGCTGCTGTGCAGCCCTTCAGAAAGCGGAAAGAAATGCCGAACAACGGACCGGAATCCGAACTTTTTTTAAAATGTTCAGGTCAGGGTCCGTGTCCCGAACACCCCAAAATTCGGTCCGAACCCGAACTATGCTCAAAATGTTTACTCAACACTAAATAGAATATTAATGCTGTATATATTAAACTTGAATTTAACACTTGCAGATCTGGAAAATACTGTTTTTTGGAAAAAAAAGTGCGTTTTTCAAACCCCAGAAAATGATGGGTGTATTTCTAGATGAAATTGCACACTGACTAATACAGATGTTGTAGATTTCCCAAAAAGTCTTTTTTTGCTAACAGAATATGTATGCTGTATATATTAAACTTGAATTTAACATTTGCAGATCTGGAAAATACAGTTTTTTTTTTTTTAAAAGTGTGTTTTTTAAACCCCAGAAAATGATAGGTGTATTTCTAGCTTAAATTGCACGCTGATTAATACAGATGTTGTAGTTTGACCCCAAAAAAATGGTGATTTGCAATGTCCCAAAACCTCAAATGCAGTGCTGGTGCACTGAGCATGCATAAAATGGCCGCCGCCACCCACCTAACTAACAGAATTCAAAGGTTAGTATTTTTTGGTAAATGAGCTCAGGGCAGGGTTCAAGGATAGTGCCCTGCACCCACACAACTATTTCTAGGTAGATCGCTCCGTTAGATTTTCTCCTATTCTCTCCCTGAAATCACAAGTCCAGCAGCATCCTCTCCCTACACTTGTAACAGCAGAGTGACATACAGCGCTATGTGACTCAAGCTTATATAGAGCCTGGGTCACATGCTGGTCTGGCCAATCACAGCCATGCCATTAGTAGGCATGGCTGTGATGGCCTCTTGGGGCAAGTAGTATTACGCTTGTTGATTGGCTGCTGTACAGCCTTTCAAAAAGCGCCAAGAAAGCGCTGAACGCCGAACCTGAACTTTTACGGAAATGTTCGGGTTCGGCTCCGTGTCTTGAACACCCCAAAATTCGGTACGAACCCAGGTCACACTGGAGCAAGGGGCAAAAAGAACCTTTGAAATGGGTCCACATTACAGCTCTAAATTGTTGACCATCAGTAAAAAAAAAAAGGAAAAAAAAAGAACTAGGTAACTTAGAGGGAGTCACAACGTTTCCCATTCAGAGAAAACCTTGTCAGTCTTGTCAGTGAGATCACTGGTACGCTGAGCAGATGAAGACTGGATATCCCAGGCTTGTAACTTCTGAGAAGCTAGTTGAGGAGTGCAGCAGACATGATGGATTCCATTAAGCACAATCAGAGGTCTGAATGACAAGCTCCATCGATATTGAATCTGATTACCCCGGAGAAGCTTATTAATATCAGCAAATTCTCGGTGTTTAGCTAATGTAGCATCAGAAAGGTCTGAAAACAAAGTAATTTGTTGGAATATCTCTGCAGTAGTGGGGTTTTGGTGCAGTGCATGCAGAAAGATCTCCCCTTGGTCTGGAAAAATGAACTTACGCAAAAATATCTCTGGGCATTGACGATTCCATACAAGATGGCTTAGGAATTCTGTGAATGAGATTAGTCTTGAGTGAATCAAGCTTCAGATCATAGAGCCGGAGTTGATTTGTTCAAAAGATTAGATTTTAATGTTGTCTCCATAAAGCATTAAAATGTATGGGCTCCATATAGGTAAAATTTGTATGTTTATCGCCCGAAATTGCCTGAGACTTTGGTGAATTAGTTGTGTATTTCTATCTGCGTCTTTAAAAACTATTTAAAATAGGAATCTGAAGTTAAGTTTGGTACCGGCTGGTACCTCAGTACCAAACCCAACTTTGCATTTCTATTTTAAAATATTTTTAAAGATGCAGATAGGAATACCAAATTAATTTACCGAAGTCATGTGCGCCTTTAGGCGATACCAAATTTGCTTACACAGAGCCCATACATTTTAATGCTGTATTAAAATCTAAGTTTTTGAACAAATCAACTTTCGATCTATGATTCGAAGCTCGATTTGCTCAAGACTAAATTAAATCAATTGTGAGATCCAAATCAGAAGCATTAGGAACAGTAGCCTTTATCAAGTCTTTCAACAATTCCTCCAAGTCGGCAGTCCCCACCGACTCCAGTACCCCACCAAATGAACATTGTTGTGCTTTTGTGGGTACTCCATATCATGTAACTTAGCTGACAGCCTACTACCTTCTTCCTCTAATGCCTTATAGGCAACTATCAGGGCGTTGGGTGATGAGGCAAACCCATTTTGAGCTCCACTTGCATTGTGCGTTCTCCCAGTTGGTGGAGTTCCCTCCGAAATTCCTTCATCATCCCCTGCATGTCATCTTTTAGAGAAACTCTTAGTGAGTGAAGTAAGGATCATAAATTACCTTCAGTAAGAGGCAGGAAGGGCAGGGGAGACCAGTCATCCACGACAGTTTTCGAGCACATACTTGGCGAGGAAGTGGGTGAATGAGTACGCACAGGAGGAGAGGGACATGGTAGGCCTGAGTCCTGACCCATCAATATACAGAAAAATTTGATCAGTTTTACCGGAGCTGAACGATTCCTGATTCTGCCCATGATTGAAGCTAGCTGCGCAACAGGAAGTGATCACAGGTGAGTAACTGGAATAGAAGCATTGAGCTGGTGTGGAGGTTCTGAGAATTGAGCTAATGCATCAAGCAGCCTGTGCCATCAGCATGCATGCCAAGCCCCCCTAACTGTTTGTGTTTTAATCTGATACCCCCATAACTTTTTTTTATATGAATATATACTTATTAAACACTATGAGGATCATTTTTTTGTGGGGTGATCTGTATATTTGATTAATGTGTATAATTGTGTATATGTGGAATGTGTATAATTTTTTGATTGCTTTTTAGTCAATTTTATTTAGTAGTTGAATTATTTCAGAGGCTATTTAGAATATTTTTTTTTTCTGGGCTATAGCATTTACCAAAAACAAAAAGGAGGGGATATATTGGTGTACGTCCTCGGTTTTACAGTATATATAATTAGAAAGGTACGTTAAAATAAAATAAAACAACAAAACTTTAATTAGTGGTATCAAGTTAAAACGAGAAACGGGGGTAATGCCCCAAATTACTAGTTACGGCTAATATGGCCAGAACTAACAATCACAGAGATGGAGAAAAACTGACATAGTGTTATATTCCTTACTCGGTCTCTGTGATTATGAATTAGCAACTGGAATATGAATACCAATGGAAGGTGGTCTACCTCCGATATAACCGTATTTAACAGAGCATGGTCGCATGCATGATCATCTCTATATTACGGGAATGGGTGCTGGATTTACACATCAAGTGTGACCAACAGGTGATAATAGAATATTCACCTCTGGTAAAATGATGTGTATCTCCGTTGATACTTGCTCAACGCGTTTCTGTGTGTGTTTAAACACACGTAGTGTTGAGCGAACAGTTCGAGCATAGTTCGGGTCCGTACCGAATTTTGGGGTGTTCGTGACACGGAACCGAACCCGAACTTTTTCGTAAAAGTTCGGGTTCGGGTTCGTCGTTCGGCATGTATTTTGGCGCATTTTGAAAGGCTGCAAAGCAGCCAATCAACATGCATCATACTACTTGCCCTAAGATGCCATCGCAGCCATGCCTACTATTGGCAAGGCTGTGATTGGCCAAGTGCAGCATGTGACTCAGCCTCTTTATAAGCTTGTGCGCACGTCGGGACGTGCTCACTCCCGATGTGAATAGAACAGGGATAGACGCAGCTGATGCTAGGGCGAGAATAGGCAGGGATAACTGGAAGCAAATTTCTCTCCTCCACCTGTGATTCATCTGAACAACTGCAGCTGAGCTGCTTTTTTGATAGGGATTGGCTATTTTTAGAGTGGCCAGAGTGATTTTCCATCCACATGTACCTGGGCTGACCGCCGGCGCCATTTTGCGACTTGTAGTGCTGCAGCAGAAGCTGCCACAGTGTGCATTCCAAAGCTCCAAACAAGTCAGACATCTACACCTGGGATTCAGACCAATAGCGATTTAGCAGCACAGTCCAAGGCTATTTTTTTAAAGGTTGTGCAGACCATTTTGTGGCACATGTTACTGGGCTGATAGGCGGCGGCCATCTTGGGACTAGTGCTGCAGCACAATCTCTCCCAACGTCCATTAATCACTTGTAATAGTGGTCTGTGCCATAGAAATCCTACATCAGGGACTTGGGTGTGCTTGTGTCACCCCTACTAATACCAGTCCACCTGTAATCCATACAGTGAAAAGCCATAAAGTATTCCAGTGAGGGAATTTTTTTATTTAAAAAGGCCAAGTTAGTTTATCTGGCGTTCAATATACTAGATACAGTTAGGCCTGCGTTTCATACATCTGGAATTAGCAAACTAATGTGCTGGGGTTGGGAAAACATATATGTACCCATACTAGAATCTGTCAAAGAAAGCGGTACTCACATATAACAGTCATTCCATCTGTAATCCATACAGTCAAAAGACTGAAAGTATTCCAGTGAGGGAATTTTTTTATTTAAAAAGGCCAAGTTAGTTTATCTGGCGTTCAATATACTAGATACAGTTAGGCCTGCGTTTCATACATCTGGAATTAGCAAACTAATGTGCTGGGGTTGGGAAAACATATATGTACCCATACTAGAATCTGTCAAAGAAAGCGGTACTCACATATAACAGTCATTCCATCTGTAATCCATACAGTCAAAAGACTGAAAGTATTCCAGTGAGGGAATTTTTTTATTTAAAAAGGCCAAGTTAGTTTATCTGGCGTTCAATATACTAGATACAGTTAGGCCTGCGTTTCATACATCTGGAATTAGCAAACTAATGTGCTGGGGTTGGGAAAACATATATGTACCCATACTAGAATCTGTCAAAGAAAGCGGTACTCACATATAACAGTCATTCCATCTGTAATCCATACAGTCAAAAGACTGAAAGTATTCCAGTGAGGGAATTTTTTTATTTAAAAAAGGCCAAGTTAGTTTATCTGGCGTTCAATATACTAGATACAGTTAGGCCTGCGTTTCATACATCTGGAATTAGCAAACTAATGTGCTGGGGTTGGGAAAACATATATGTACCCATACTAGAATCTGTCAAAGAAAGCGGTACTCACATATAACAGTCATTCCATCTGTAATCCATACAGTCAAAAGACTGAAAGTATTCCAGTGAGGGAATTTTTTTATTTAAAAAAGGCCAAGTTAGTTTATCTGGCGTTCAATATACTAGATACAGTTAGGCCTGCGTTTCATACATCTGGAATTAGCAAACTAATGTGCTGGGGTTGGGAAAACATATATGTACCCATACTAGAATCTGTCAAAGAAAGCGGTACTCACATATAACAGTCATTCCATCTGTAATCCATACAGTCAAAAGACTGAAAGTATTCCAGTGAGGGAATTTTTTTATTTAAAAAGGCCAAGTTAGTTTATCTGGCGTTCAATATACTAGATACAGTTAGGCCTGCGTTTCATACATCTGGAATTAGCAAACTAATGTGCTGGGGTTGGGAAAACATATATGTACCCATACTAGAATCTGTCAAAGAAAGCGGTACTCACATATAACAGTCATTCCATCTGTAATCCATACAGTCAAAAGACTGAAAGTATTCCAGTGAGGGAATTTTTTTATTTAAAAAGGCCAAGTTAGTTTATCTGGCGTTCAATATACTAGATACAGTTAGGCCTGCGTTTCATACATCTGGAATTAGCAAACTAATGTGCTGGGGTTGGGAAAACATATATGTACCCATACTAGAATCTGTCAAAGAAAGCGGTACTCACATATAACAGTCATTCCATCTGTAATCCATACAGTCAAAAGACTGAAAGTATTCCAGTGAGGGGATTTTGCTTATAAAAATAATATATTTCATTGTGGTGCGAGTTGAATCGCAACAATGAAGAAAAATACTATTAAGGGACGAGGACGCGGTCGTGGTGGTGTCCGTGGAGCCTCTGTTGCTGGTAGAGGACGTGGCCGTTCGGCCCCAGGCGCACACAGTAGGGAACGAACTCCCTCAACTAGCCGGCAGAATGTACCGCAATATCTCGTGGGGCCCAATGCCGCTCTTAGGATGGTAAGGCCTGAGCAGGTACAGGCATTAATCGATTGGGTGGCCGACAGTGCTTCCAGCACGTTCACCACATGGTCTTCCACCCAGTCTTCTGCGGAAAGCGCACAGGTGGCACCTGAAAACCAAGCCCATCAGTCTGTCACATCACCCCCAAGCATATCAGGGAAACGGTCTGAGCCACAAGTTATGCAGCAGTCTCTTCTTCTGTTTGAAGACTCTGCTTCCAGGGTTTCCCAGGGGCGTCCACCTAGCCCTTCCCCAGTGGAGGAAGACATACCATGCACTGACGCACAACCACTTATGTCTCCAGATGAAGAGGACATGGGAATACCACCACAGCAGAGTCACCGACTCTCTGATGATGACGAAACACAGGTGCCCACTGCCGCGTCTTTTGCAGTGTGCAGACTGAACAGGAGGAGGTCAGGGAGGGAGACTGGGTGGAAGACGATGCAGAGGACGATGAGGTCTTAGACCCCACATGGACTGAAGGTCGTGGCGATGACTTTCACAGTTCAGAGGAAGAGGTAGTGGTGAGACCGAGACAACAGCGAAGCCAAAGAGGGAGCAGGGGGCCAAAGCAGACGAGCCGCCGCCCCCAGAGTTCGCCTGCTACTGGACATCGCCAACAGGGACCCAGCCCCACAAAGGCAGCTTCAAAGAGTTCCCTGGCATGGCACTTCTTTAAACAATGTCCTACCGACAAGACCCGAGTGACTTGCACGCTCTGCCATCAGAGCCTGAGGCGAGGCATTAACGTTCTGAACCTCAGCACAACCTGCATGACCAGGCATCTACATGCAAAGCATGAACTGCAGTGGGGTACACACCTTAAAAACCAGGCACTCGCTGAGGCTCCCCTGCTCCCTCTACCGCTGCTGCCTCGGCTTCCGCCTCGAGAGGAATGTTGCCACCTGCCGAGCAGCAAACAGAGGATGTGCCACCGACACCACCACCACCGCCACCGTCAACTAGCGTCTCCACTATATCACACAGCAGCGTTCAGCTCTCAATATCTCAAACCTTAGAGAGGAAGCGCAAATTCCCCGAGTCACCCTCGAGCCCTTGGCCTGAACGCCAGCATTTCTAAACTGCTGGCCTTTGAAATGCTGTCATTCCGGCTGGTGGACACAGACAGCTTCAAACAGCTGATGGCCATGGCTGTCCCGCAGTATGTGGTTCCCAGCCGCCACTACTTCTCCAAGACAGCCGTGCCTTCCCTGCACATGCAAGTGTCCGATAAAATCAAGTGTGCACTGCGCAACGCCATTTGTGGCAAGGTCCACCTAACCACAGATACGTGGACCAGTAAGCACGGCCAGGGACGCTATATCTCACTAACTGCACACTGGATGAATGTAGTGGCGGCTGGGCCCCGGCGGACAGTTCCTTGGCGCACGTCCTTCCGCCCCCTAGGATCGCAGGGCATCATTCTCTGCCTCCTGTAGCCTCCTCCTCCTACTCGGCTTCCTCCTCCACTGCTTCCACCAGCTCATCCGGTCAGCCACACACCTTCACCACCAACTTCAGCACAGCCCGGGTAAACGTCAGCAGGCCATTCTGAAACTCATATGTTTGGGGGACAGGCCCCACAGCGCAAAGGAGTTGTGGCGGGGTATTGAACAACAGACCGACGAGTGGTTTCTGCCGGTGGGCCTCAAGCCAGGCCTGGTGGTATGCGATAATGGGCGAAATCTCGTGGCAGCTCTGGGACTAGCCGGTTTGACGCACATCCCTTGCCTGGCGCATGTGCTGAACTTGGTGGTGCAGAGGTTCATTCACCACTACCCCAACATGTCAGAGCTGCTGCATAAAGTGCGGGCCGTCTGTGCGCGCTTCCGCCGTTCACATCCTGCCGCTGCTCGCCTGTCTGCGCTACAGCGGAACTTCGGCCTTCCCGCTCACCGCCTCATATGCGACGTGCCCACCCGGTGGAACTCCACCTTGCACATGCTGGAGAGACTGTGCGAGCAGCAGCAGGCCATAGTGGAGTTTCAGCTGCAGCACGCTCGCGTCAGTCGTACTCGCCGAACAGCACCACTTCACCACCAATGATTGGGCCTCCATGCGAGACCTGTGTGCCCTGCTGCGCTGTTTCGAGTACTCCACCAACATGGCCAGTGGCGATGACACTGTTATCAGCGTTACAATACCACTTCTATGTCTCCTTGAGAAAACACTTAGGGCAATGATGTTAGAGGAGGTGGCCCAGGTGGAGGAGGAGGAGGAGGATGAGGGCTCGTTTCTAACACTTTCGGGCCAGTCTGTTCGAAGTGGCTCAGAGGGAGGTTTGTTTAAGCAGCAGAGGACAGGTTCACAAGTCGCCAGCCAAGGCACTGTACTGGAGGACGAGGAGGATGAGGAGGAGGAGGTGGAGGGGGACGAGGATGACGCAAGTTCACAGCGGGGTGGCAGCCCAGGCCCATCACTGGTGCGTGGCTGGGGGATACGGTGGACGATGACGATACGCCTCCCACAGAGGACAGCTTGTCCTTACCCATGGGTAGCCTGGCCCACATGAGCGAATATATGCTCCAATGCCTGCGCAACGACAGCAGAGTTGCCCACGTTTTAACGTGTGCAGACTACTGGGTGGCCACCCTGCTGGATCCCCGGTATAAAGACAATGTGCCCACTTTAATTCCTGAACTGGAGCGCGACCGTAAGATGCGCGAGTACAAGCGCACGCTGATAGAGGCGCTCTTGAGAGCATTCCCACATGTCACAGGGGAACAGGTGGAAGGTGAAGGCAGAGGAGTGGCAAGAGGTCGCCAACGCAGCTGTGTCACGGCCAGCTCATCTGAGGGCAGGGTTAGCATGGCAGAAATGTGGAAAGGTTTTGTCTCCACGCCACAGCTATCTGCACCGACACCTGATACGGAACGTGTTAGCAGGAGGCAGCATTTCACTAACATGGTTGAACAGTATGTCTGCACACCCCTCCACATCCTGACGGATGGTTCGGCCCCATTCAACTACTGGGTTTCGAAATTGTCCACGTGGCCAGAGTTAGCATGTTATGCCTTGGAGGTGCTTTCCTGCCCGGCGGCCAGCGTTTTATCTGAACGCGTATTCAGCACGGCAGGGGGCGTCATTACTGACAAGCGCAGCCGCCTGTCCACAGCCAACGTGGACAAGCTGACCTTCATAAAGATGAACCAGGCATGGATCCCACAGGACCTGTCCCTCCCTTGTGCAGAGTAGTCCTTATTAACTGCCTAAAACATGTCTTGTTGTGCTACGGGCCACTTCTTTATTTGATACAAATTTTATGAAACCCACAGTTGAATGAAACTCTTCTCTGTCTGGGCGCCGGGGCCTAACCAGATGAAAGTGGCCGGTTAAACTAACGGGTGACATGAAGCCATAACCTCTGCCATGCTACCTCTGTCTTCTGTCTGGGTGCTGAGGCCTAAGTCAAATAAAGCGGTCTTCTGCTGTGCTGGGGGATATGAAGCTAATCTCTGACCTCTCTCCTCTGTCTGGGTCCAAAGGCCTAAATCACTGAAAGAGGCCTTCTCCTGTGGTGTGTGATATGATGCCAGAATATGTGCTGTGGGGCCTCTCTCCTCTTCCTGGGTGCAGGGGTCAAATAAACTAAATTGTGGCCTACTCCTGTGGTGGTTGATATGATGCCTGATTCTCTGATGTGGAACCTCTCTCCTCTGTTTGGGTGAAGGGGTCAAAGTAACTAAATGGTGGCTTCTCCTGTGGTGGCTGATATGATGCCAGAATATGTGCTGTGGGGCCTCTCTCCTCTTCCTGGGTGCAGGGGTCAAAGTAACTCAATGGTGGCTTCTCCTGTGGTGGCTGATATGATGCCAGAATATGTGCTGTGGTGCCTCTCTCTCTTCCTGGGTGCGGGGTCAAAGTAACTCAATGGTGGCTTCTCCTGTGGTGGCTGATATGATGCCAGAATATGTGCTGTGGGGCCTCTCTCCTCTTCCTGGGTGCAGGGGTCAAAGTAACTCAATGGTGGCTTCTCCTGTGGTGGTTAGTATGATGCCAGAATATGTGCTGTGGGGCCTCTCTCCTCTTCCTGGGTGCAGGGGTCAAAGTAACTCAATGGTGGCTTCTCCTGTGGTGGCTGATATGATGCCAGAATATGTGCTGTGGGGCCTCTCTCCTCTTCCTGGGTGCAGGGGTCAAAGTAACTCAATGGTGGCTTCTCCTGTGGTGGTTAGATATGATGCCAGAATATGTGCTGTGGGGCCTCTCTCCTCTTCCTGGGTGCAGGGGTCAAAGTAACTCAATGGTGGCTTCTCCTGTGGTGGTTAGTATGATGCCAGAATATGTGCTGTGGGGCCTCTCTCCTCTTCCTGGGTGCAGGGGTCAAAGTAACTCAATGGTGGCTTCTCCTGTGGTGGCTGATATGATGCCAGAATATGTGCTGTGGTGCCTCTCTCCTCTTCCTGGGTGCAGGGGTCAAAGTAACTAAATGGTGGCTTCTCCTGTGGTGGTTGATATGATGCCTGATTCTCTGCTGTGAAACCTCTCTCCTCCATCTGGGTGTAGGGGTCAAAGTCTTTCAAAGTCGCCTTCTCCTGTGCTGATTGATATAAAGCTGATGGTTGTGCCATCTGACATGGTTGCCAGGGTCTGATTCAATGGGGGCCTACTCCTGTGGTGGGTGATCTAAATGCCTGATTCTCTGCTGTGAAACCTCTCTCCTCCGTCTGGGTGTAGGGGTCAAAGTCTTTCAAAGTCGCCTTCTCCTGTGCTGATTGATATGAAGCTGATGGTTGTGCCATCTGACATGGTTGCCGGGGTCCCATTAAATTGGGGCCTACTCCTGTGGTGGGTGATCTAAATGCCTGATTCTCTGCTTTGAAACCTCTCTCCTCCGTCCGGGTGTAGGGGTCAAAGTCTGTCAAAGTCGCCTTCTCCTGTGCTGATTGATATAAAGCTTATGCTTGTGCCATCTGACATGGTTGCCGGGGTCTGATTCAATGGTGGCCTACTCCTGTGGTGGGTGATCTAAATGCCTGATTCTCTGCTGTGTAACCTCTCTCCTCCGTCTGGGTGTAGGGGTCAAAGTAACTAAATGGTGGCCTACTCCTGTGGTGGGTGATATGATGCCTGGTTCTCTGCTGTGGGACCTCTCTCCTTTGTCTGGGTGCTGTGGTCAAAATAATAGTAAGTGACCTTCTCCATTGGTGGGTGACTTGAAGCCTGATTCTGTGCTATGGGACCTCACTCCAATTAATATTGTTTAATTTTTATTTATTTTATGTTAACTCATCATTTCCCTATCTACATTTGTTTGCAGGGGATTTAACTACATTTTGCTGCCTTTTGCAGCCCTCTAGCCCTTTCCGGGTGTGTTTTACAGCCTTTTTAGTGCCCAAAAGTTCGGGTCCCCATTGACTTCTATGGGGTTCGGGATGAAGTTCGGGTCGAGTTCGGATCCCGAACCCGAACATTTTTCGAAAGTTCGGCCGAACTCGTCGAACCCGAACATCCAGGTGTTCGCTCAACTCTAAACACACGTCATCAGGAGCATATATGCACCGAAAGTAACAAGTATAAGTGGGCTTAAGTAAGCACCGCCGTACTTGAATCGTTGCTGAGGTTGTAACCGCTTAGCACAACAGGGTAGTTGCTGCAGGCAGAGTGCCCCTAGCGGATCAATGAATTGGTAATGGACAGTAGTGTATAATAACTTTGCCCCATTCAATTCAACCTAGCACCGAGCCCCTGGTATGCGGATCGGTGCTTCAATCTGGCTCGCTAAGACTCTGCCTGAGACTAGTGCACTAGTGTTCAGAGCTGTAATGTAATGTAAGCGCCGAACACTAGTGCACACCAGCACGCTGTCCCTCAGCTTAGTAGGCGATGGCTCAGGCAGAGTCTTAGCGAGCCAGATTGAAGCACCGATCCGCATACCAGGGGCTCGGCGTTAGGTTGAATTGAATGGGTAGTAATTTGGGGCATTAATTCAATAAGAAAGGGGATCAGCGGCACTGCGATGCACTGTGGTGCGATATATGAATTTGCATCCAAAATTGTCGCCACATGAGTATGTGTCCAGTTATTTTGGTTCCCAAACTGGTGGTGCTCTGCCCTTAATATATAGATCAGTACAATTACACTGTGTTGAGAGAGCAATGAAAGGAGGCGGCACTCACCATGGGAGTCTTCAACCTTGATTTATTTCGCTGTAATTAGAGCATGGGATCGCATAAGAGGGCTTGCGGGCGAACGCCAATGCAGGTAACTGGAGCGGGACGGCCGTTTCGCTTGTAAACTTGCGCATCATCACGCCGCTGTCACGTCCATTGCGTCGGTCTGCGATTTTAACCCTCAGGCTACACCCTCTATGCCATAAAACAAGCCATTCATAGCAATTGGGACATACTCCGTGGTGATTCCACACTGATTGACATAGCTGGACAGCGTCCGATTGTTACATTCCGGAGATGCCACACGATAAAGGACACCTTAGTCCGCAGTACTTTCACACAACCCAAGAAACGTGATTGGATGTCTGCAAGACCAGTGACTGGTAATCATAAATGTGGATTTTGCTCGCTTTGTTCCTACGATGCAAGGAGCAAAGTCATCCAATTAGGCGGAATAACATGGGTCGTAAGAGACCTTATAACTTGTCGCACCCCATACGTAGTATATGTGATGCTATGCGTGTGCCATACTTTCTACATTGGCAAAACGATCAGGCCTTTAGTTGAGAGAGTCTGTGAACACATTGGTTCTATAAAGACAGGTAGGGGCTCACCTAGGCTGATACAACATGTTTGCGAGCAACATGGGGGTGATCCGTGTTGCCTCACATTTGCAGGGATTGAAGTAGTGCGGTGCCCCCCTCGTGATGGGTATAGGCACCGCACACTTCTGCGGTGTGAGGCAAGGTGGATCATGAAAACCCAAGCTATGGGTTCCCATGGTCTTAATGACAGAAATTATATGTCAGTTTTCTTGTAAATACTCGCAATTAAGGATGTGGTTTTTAGATGTTGTACCTGCATAATTAATCAAATAAGCGCATACTCACTGTCCGCGATAATTTCTGCGCGCATATGCGCGCTTTATAAGTATTATGTTTCTGTTTGTAATATAGTGTCTTGATTCTCTCCTTCACATAAGGTAATGGTTTTAAATGTCCTATATTTGTCTCAGGCAATTGGTGCAGTATTCCTGCACTAATCACTGTGTAGCCTGAGGGTTAAAATCGCGGACCGACGCAATGGACGCCTCCTTTCATTGCTCTCTCAACACAGAGTAATTTGGGGCATTACCCCCGTTTCTCGTTTTAACTTGATACCACTAATTAAAGTTTTGTTGTTTTATTTTATTTTAACGTACCTCTCGAATTATATATACTATAGCATTTGCCGTTCAAAATAAATACATTAATATTTCAATAGTTCAGGCATTTTAGAACATGACAATGACTATGATCTTTATTTATTATTTATGTTTATTATTATTTATATTTTCAATAATATATTTTACACTTATTTTAAGTCCTCCTAGGGGACTTGTACGTCTAATCGTTTGATTGCTATTTCCATAGACTGCAATGGTTTAATATTGTAGCCTATCAGAGAATCACTGCACTCCTACGGAACTTCGCTGTGGCAGGCCTCAGTCTGAGGCTGCCATAGCAACTAAACGTCTCCCTGGGGAGTTGTTCAGGTCCTGGGAGTGCAGTGTTTCCAGAGAAAGACCACAACTGATCATGGCATCTGAGGGCCATTGCCTCTTGGTGTCTGCTGTGTAATACAACAGTCACTTAGTGGCTAAGGTATCCGCTCAGCTTCTTGGTGGGTGCCTTGTTTAAAGAACAGACTTGTACAATGGAGGTTAAAGATTTAATTTGTTGTTTGAAAATAATCTGTCATTGTGTTACACAATTTGGTTTCTTAAATGTTTTCTTGTAAATATTGATGTAATATTTTTTTTATTTTGCTTTATGATTATTGAAAACACAAATTTGCATTTATCCATCCATATTTTTTATTTTATTCAATAAGGTTTTTGTATTTGGTCATTATACAGAATAGTGCCAAAAATAAAGTAAAATTAATTACAGTCCCTCTGGTTGAATACCTTTAGTTTCTTTCAATCTCATTTCCTTCTCCATGGTTCTATAAACAGGTAGCTCAGTCCTGATCCTCAGGTGGTAAAGGCAGGAAAGGCACAATATGCAATGTCTTTAACTCATAAGCATACAAGCCTTAATGAAATAATACTAATTTAAAATTGCCATTTGCTTTGTTTTGCTCCAGGAGGATACAAACCATATACTGTGTGTGACATTTAAATGATATCACTCAATAATCATGTTAATTTTCTAAAATGTTCCATTGTAGCTGAACAGATTTCTAAACAGTCTTTCATGATTAATCCACTATTCATACCATTTACATTTAAACAAATACCTTTTTATCAATTCAAAGGAAATGATAATCCTTATGCTGTATTAATAGAACATTAAAACAGTTCTGTAAATTAAAAAGGAGTTTATCACAAGTTTTTTCCTTGAGGGTTGCTATGTGTTAATGAACCAAAACAAGGGAAGGGTTAGAGAAAATGGTGTGTGAATTTTCCCCTTTGTGTTATACGTGTAAGAAGTGCAATTTCTGTAAAAAAATGAGAAAAATATTGAATGAATCACAGATATGAATGCAATTGTACTCATTGTCTTGCTCAATCTCTGCTTTAAAGGCTATGTTCACCTTTAGGGGCAATTTTTTTAATCATTACATTGTACTCATTTGAGATAACCATAAAAATTGGTGTTTATTAAAAATTTTGAACCACTGTCTTTGTTCAGCCTTCAGTTTCTCTAGTAGCAGGATCTGACTTTTCACTCTTTTCTGGCAGGCAGCTCAGCCAACATTTTCCTTATCTCTATAAACACTCACTATAGCTCAGTTCTTATCTCACTGATAATAATGTGGCTTAAATGGCTTAACGTGTTTATGACCTTTTAGAAGTTTAGAGATAAGGTTTATCATATGATGGGCACAAAGTGAAAGTAAAAAGTAGCAAAAATATGATTTTTAGGCCAAAATGAGTAAAATATAATCATAAAAAATACCCCAAATATGTACATAGCCTTTAATAAACAATATTTTAACATTAATATTTGTGCAGTAAGAAAAATTTATTTGTTCATTTTTATTTATTTATTCCATTTTTATTTTCCTCTTTGGAAGCAGATCCTTTCTTTTGGATACATGTGACATCTAAAAAAATTTAGAAACAACTCCAATATCATTCTCGATTCACTTCTCTGCACCATGACAAGGGACTACAAGCTATCAGCCAACTTCTTCAACATGACACCTTATCCAACAACTCTAAACAACTTTCAACTCTCAAAATCATTAGTGTCATATCCTGTGTAATTACATACATATGTGTATAAAAAGGTGCAGTTGATCAAAATACAATTGATTGCAAAAAACGTACTTCTGTGCATAGACATCTTGTTCCCCGGCATGAGTTATCTTAAAACATATTTATTTGTGATATATAAAATTTATCTTCACATAAAAGTGTTCACCTCCATGTGAAATCACACGATGCAGTGAAATTAAAAACTCCTGGCTTGTATCGCTTTGTTAGCATATACAAAAAAGGGAACAACCTGCAGGGAAAAGGAGTCAAAACCATTACTCTTGTGGGGGACCTTATGTTGTTTGTAACATCTTCATCCATATAGCTTGGCGTCCCACATGTTCCACCCTGCATGCGCACGCCCCTCCAGCCGCGTCACCACCACAGCCGTGATGGGGCATAACAAGGATGGCGAGGCATGCGCCTTGCACAGCAAACACACAAGGAGCCATCTTGGGTGAGGGTACATTAGCGCCAAGTTCACATGGCACTGCATCCCTCCACTGAAAAAGCCGCAGAGCGGTACAATCTGCCTAACATTACCATATAACTCACAACCCCTCATATCAAACATCTTAACCCCTCACGGGTCAATTGAACAATATTTATGTCGATAATGGGTAGTATATTCGGTAACCCAAATAAGAATAAGGGCCGACCCCTTTATTACCCTGGTATGCTCACATACTATAATCCATTGCAATAAACTATATACATCATATCGTTATTGCACAAACATTAGCCATATCACTTTATATAGCAACCAGAATTTTTCAAGGACTATCCTTAGCAGCCTATAGGATCATAACGCCTGTAATCATTAATTTACTTAATCATTCCTGCTGTAACCCTAAATTCCACATTTAACCCTTTTGGCATAAGTGTATCTAACCGGAAAATCCATCTTAGCTCACTCTATTTCAGTATCGATATTCTATCCCCTCCTCTTTGGCATATTAATCTGTTCCAAGATCATAAACTTCAAATCCTGCTCCTGTGTTTCTTCTCAAAAAATGTTTTGACACCGGAGATCTTTCCTCTGATCCCTAATGCTCTGTCTGTGGTTGTTGAGGCGTGTTTTCATTTCAGTGGTAGTTTCCCCACATATAATAAATTACAGGGCACCACAGGAAATAAACAACCCACGATAAGTCACAGGTAAGGTACTGTTTAATTTCAAAATGCTCATTTGTTAAAGGGTGTGTAAATTGTCTACCCTTCTGCATGTATTTGCAGTTTATACATCTCAGGCAGGGATAACTCCCTCTGCTTTGTGTTCCTAAAAGGTCTGTCTCATCGGGGTGATTTATAGGTATCAGTTTTTACTATCCTATCACCAATATTCCTACTTCGTCTGTATGACATTAGTGGGGCATCCTGGAAGGCGGGGATCATCGGATATCCACCCTTCAGGACCCCCCAATGTTTTCTGACAATCCGTTCTATTCTGGGACTGTACACACTGTATGTGGATACAAAAGGCAATCTATCAGTATCCCTTTTTTGTTTATTCATACGTATCATGTCCCTTGATTGGGACTTGACTTTTAACATATGTTTTTTTACCAAGGATTTGGGATAGCACCTTGAAGTAAAAGATCTTCCCATATCAGTCAAAGCTATATTCAGATGCTCATCATCATCCATAATCCTTTTGATGCGGAGCATCTGGCTATACGGCAAGGAATCTATCATTGACATTTTGTCCACAAATCAAAACTGACTGGTTTCAGTTGGAGCTGGACTTGAACCGCTTCTTCAGAGCTATTAAGCTGAGGATTTGGTTTGACTCCAGCTCCACTGGATCATCAGAGAAAACGTGCACTACTGTGGAAGGCGGTCCTTTAACTTTGCAACAGTTTAATTTGTGGATACAGAGTGATTTCATGCCAATGATAGGGTCACATTCCATGGAAACTTTCATGGAATGTATTAAGCGTGATGTTGGGAAATTACAGGCAATGATTTTTTGGATAAACTGACCATGACACAGGTACCAACAGGGTGTATTTTAGTGTCTTTTGATATTGTGTCCCTCTATACGTCCATAGACCATAATAGAGGTATACAGGCAGTGGCATCTATGTTGGAAACTTCTATATATACAGTGTCATGCAGGAAGTTTCTTTTGGATCTTCTGGAACTGACACTGTATTGTAATTATTTCGGATTTCAGGATAGATATTATTTGCAGTGTGTGGGGGCGGCCATGGGTTCGAATGTCGCGCCCACTTATGCAAATATCTTTGTCCGTTCACTTGAGGGGCGCCTTATCTATGTATCTCCCCACTTTAGCCAGGTTCTGAAGTGGTGGAGGTACATTGATGACGTGTTCCTCATCTGGACGGGCACAAATGATGATTTGGAATTATTCCATAATTTCCTTAATAACATGGACATGAACATAAAATTTACCATGACTGCGTCTACTGAGAGGATCCAATTTTTGGACACAGAAGTGTACGTGAGAGATGGACAGATTCATACTGATTTACATATCAAAGTAACAGATAAAAATACTTTACTGCATTACAAGAGCTGTCATCCTAAGAGAATGATAGATTCCTTGCCGTATAGCCAGATGCTCCGCATCAAAAGGATTATGGATGATGATGAGCATCTGAATATAGCTTTGACTGATATGGGAAGATCTTTTACTTCAAGGTGCTATCCCAAATCCTTGGTAAAAAAAACATATGTTAAAAGTCAAGTCCCAATCAAGGGACATGATACGTACGAATAAACGAAAAAGGGATACTGATAGATTGCCTTTTGTATCCACATACAGTGTGTACAGCCCCAGAATAGAACGGATTGTCAGAAAACATTGGGGGGTCCTGAAGGGTGGATATCCGATGATCCCCGCCTTCCAGGATGCCCCACTAATGTCATACAGACGAAGTAGGAATATTGGTGATAGGATAGTAAAAACTGATACCTATAAATCACCCCCGATGAGACAGACCTTTTTAGGAACACAAAGCAGAGGGAGTTATCCCTGCCTGAGATGTATAAACTGCAAATACATGCAGAAGGGTAGACAATTTACACACCCTTTAACAAATGAGCATTTTGAAATTAAACAGTACCTTACCTGTGACTTATCATGGGTTGTTTATTTCCTGTGGTGCCCCCGTAATTTATTATATGTGGGGGAAACTACCACTGAAATGAAAACACGCCTCAACAACCACAGACAGAGCATTAGGGATCAGAGGAAAGATCTCCCGGTGTCAAAACATTTTTTTGAGAAGAAACACAGGGAGCAGGATTTGAAGTTTATGATCTTGGAACAGATTAATATGCCAAAAAGAGGAGGGGATAGAATATCGATACTGAAATAGAGTGAGCTAAGATGGATTTTCCGGTTAGATACACTTATGCCAAAAGGGTTAAATGTGGAATTTAGGGTTACAGCAGGAATGATTAAGTAAATTAATGATTACAGGCGTTATGATCCTATAGGCTGCTAAGGATAGTCCTTGAAAAATTCTGGTTGCTATATAAAGTGATATGGCTAATGTTTGTGCAATAACGATATGATGTATATAGTTTATTGCAATGGATTATAGTATGTGAGCATACCAGGGTAATAAAGGGGTCGGCCCTTATTCTTATTTGGGTTACCGAATATACTACCCATTATCGACATAAATATTGTTCAATTGACCCGTGAGGGGTTAAGATGTTTGATATGAGGGGGTTGTGAGTTATATGGTAATGTTAGGCAGATTGTACCGCTCTGCGGCTTTTTCAGTGGAGGGATGCAGTGCCATGTGAACTTGGTGCTAATGTACCCTCACCCAAGATGGCTCCTTGTGTGTTTGCTGTGCAAGGCACATGCCCCGCCATCCTTGGAACATGTGGGACGCCAAGCTATATGGATGAAGATGTTACAAACAACATAAGGTATCCCACAAGAGTAATGGTTTTGACTCCTTTTCCCTGCAGGTTGTTCCCTTCTTTGTATATGCTAACGAAGCGATACAAGCCAGGAGTTTTTAATTTCACTGCATTGTGTGATTTCACATGGAGATGAAAACTTTTATGTGAAGATAAATTTTATATATCACAAATAAATATGTTTTAGGATACCTCATGCCGGGGAACAAGATGTCTATGCACAGAATTACGTTTTTTGCAATCAATTGTATTTTGATCAACTGCACCTTTTTATACACATATGTATGTAATTACACAGGATATGACACTAATGATTTCCTGCACAGGAGTATATATATGCACAACTATGCTATGTTTTTTCACTTGGCTTGATAATGGCTCTGTGAGAGAGCTGAAACGTTGCTGACACATGTGCTGAATAAATCACCGCTTTTTTTACGTTTGGAAGAGTGCTGCGTTCTTTTCTATGAATATATATATATATATATATATATATATATATATATATATATATATATATACAGTCAGAATCCTACTGCAGTGGTACTAACCAGCACATATGAACATACCCTAACTTGTTTCACGTTCACTGATTGAGTAACATCTCCATTTTTAGGAATCCAAAGTAATAACTTTAAATTGAGATTTCTACAGATGGAAAGGCTTCAAAGTTAATGGCTGATCATTAGATATAGGATGTACAAAACCCAGAGGTCTGGCATCAGTCAATTACTTTGTAGAACTGTATCTGTTTTATAGTGGGTCATGAACTCTGACAGAAATGTTAAAACATTTCTTAATGTGTTAAGTATTGTTTTATATTTTAATCTGCAGATTGTACTTTGTTCATTTAACTTGTTTTTCAGTTAACTTGCTTAATTCATCTTTCCTTTTCCTGAAAAAGTGCTTTCATTCTGAATATTTTCATACCTCTTGGTTTTAGTGCAATTTTTTTTTTATTTAATTATTGTTTTATCAGTTGTAGCCATTCTTTTAACAATTTTGGGATGTATGTACCCAGTGAGATACTTTGTGCACAGAATTAATGCATAACACATAGGCAAGGAAGCACAAAAGGAAAAAAGGAAAAATAAATGATTTATATTATTAATTAGCAAGTTACTGCACATATACAATTATATACAATTACATATACAATGCAATGTCTGCAATCCTAAGGGCTCATGCACACGAACGTAAGGACTCAGTGCCCGTATTGCGGACCGCAAACAGCGGGTTCGGTATATACAGGCACTGGCCGCGTGCACTCCATGCTGAAGTGCCGGACCAGTTGACTTCAATGGTTCCACTATCTGCAAGATATACGGCAAAAGATAGGACACGTCTTACATTTGCAGTGCCCATGGAAGTGCTTTGTAGTTTTTCTTTGGGCTTCCTATCTGTTCCTCCTCTTCACACATTCAGGCTGCCACACTGGACATGGCTTCAAGAGAAAAATTGATGACAAATTGAAGAGACAGATAATATGAATGGTAACCAAAGAGCAGAGAACAACATCAAAAGAGATTAGAGGTGAACTCCAAGGTCAAGATGCATCAATTGGTGTCCTAGCCAAAGTGGACATAATGGAAGACAATCGAGGAGGAAACCATTGTTGAACAAAATCATAAAAAGTGAGACTGGAATTTGTCAAAATGCACATTGACAAGCCACAAAGCTTCTGGAAGGATGCTCTTTAGACATATGAGACAAAACTGGAGCTTTTTGGTAAGTCACATTAGCTCTAGGGTCACAGAAGCAAACATTAAGCATACAAAGAAAAGAACATTGTACCTACTGTGAAACATGGAGGAGGCTTGGTTATGTTTTGGGGCTGCTGTGCTGCATCTGGCACAGGGTGTCTTGAATCTGTGCAGGGTTCAATGCATTCTGAAGTGAAACGTGCTGCCAAGTGTCAGAAAACTTGGTCTCAGTTGCAAGTCATGGCATGGGCCCAATAGGATAATGACCCAAAGCGCACAACTAAAAACATCTAATAATAATAATAATGGTTACAAGCAAAGCATTCTGAGGTGGCCTTTTATAAACCCAGATCTAAATCCTATTGAACATGGAAAGAGCTAAAACATGTAGTCTGGAGAAGGCACTCTTCTAACCTGAGATAGCTGGAGCAGTTTTCTCAGGAGGAGTGGGCTAAATACCTCTGGACAGGTTCAGAAGTCTCATTGAGAGTTACAGAAATTGCTAGATGCCAGGGCATCTGTTTAATCACTTGATGCTAAGGCATCTGCTTTCCTTCAATCCCATTTGCGGGTTGCCAATTGGAGAAAAAGGGAGCTCATTTCTTCTATGCCACTTAGATACTGTGATATCTAAGAAGTTAAAAGGCCCACATTTGAACTTCTGCTGTTCCAAGCCATTACTTCCGAGCTGGAGTTTTGCTCTCATATGAGATCTGAGTTCCCGCTCATTTCTGTACAGGAAACCTGTACAGGGCTTAGACTAGGCCACTGTAAAAGGCAGCAGTCTAGCCTAAGGACATGTATGGCGGAAGTCCGGTCTTTAACTATGGCGCCCGCTTACACGTGCAGTGGGCGCCATAGCTGCTGGGTTTCTGCTGTTTAAAATAGCCACATGCTCCCGCTTCAGTAACGGCTGAGATCAGGGAACCTGTTACACTGCTCTAATAGCCCGAAGGATCAAGCAGGCTTCAGAGTCTATTAGAGGAATATACCAATATGGGCAACTAGGTTGCAGCACCATATTGTTATATTGAAAACGAAGTATTCAATGATGTCTATATATAGCCATTAATGAACACAGTGGGCAATCTAATGATTGCCAGTTATTGTTACCCATGGTGACTTAAAAAAAATAAAGTTTTTACAAATATAATAAAAATTTAAAATGTAAAAGTTCAAATCACCCCCCTTTCCTTAAAAAAAATAAAAATACTTGACCAATTAAAATATAACATTATTAATGGCATACCGCAAATGGCACAACGGAAAAAAATAAAACAGCCAATTCGACATTTTTTGTCACCTCAACTTCCCAATATTTTTTTTTAGAAAAGGTGATCAAAAAGTCACACATACTTCAAGTTGGTATCACACCGCACATAACTACAAAAAAGTTAAAGGGGTCAGAATATGGTGATAAAAATTGTTTTCGTCCTCAAGGGTTTTAAAAAAAAAATGTCAGTATTAAAACGCAAGGAAAATTATAAAAGTGTGGTATAGTTGTAACCATACTAACCTTGAGAATAAAGGTAACAGGTCCATTTTACCGGTGAACAGTGCTAAAAAAATAAAAAATAAGTAAAAATGTAAATGTTGTCATTAGAAAGTACAACTTGTCCCACAAAAAATAAGCCTTCATAAAGTTATGTGAACAGAAAAATAAAAAAGTTAGGACTATGGGAAGGCGGAGAGTGAAAAACGAAAACGCAAAAATAGAAAATCGAAAGAATCAAACTCAAATGCTCCCTGCCCCTCCAATGGCTTGAATAAAGATGGGATCATGCGCGCCACTGATACAATTTAGGGTGCTTTCACACTTGTGTTCTGAGGATCCAGCAGGCACTTCCGGCCAGCCAGATCCATCAGAACGCAAGTCGCCTGAAAGCATTTGAAGACTGAACATGGATCAATGTGCCGCCCGGACCTGTGACATCATGAAGGAGCGCCCGGGGACCGCGGCACAGGTAAGTACACTGCTGCGGAGTACTTACCATGGCAGCCAGGAGTTCAGTAGCATCCTGGCAGCCATGGTAACCGATCAGAGCCCCAGATTACACTGGGGCCCCGATCGGAACGGCTGCTGCGCATGCGCAGAGCTAAACGTCGGATCCGGCGATGCGCCGGAACGATGTTTAGCTTAATTCCGGATTCGGATTAATGCATTTTAATGGGTATTAATTCCGGATCCGGCGTTATCCGGCAAGTCTTCCGGATTTTTCGATGGAGACAAATCCGCAGCACACTGCGGTTTTGTCAACATCCAAAAAACGTTACAATACTGAATGGAAGACATCCTGATGCATCCTGAATGGATTTCTCTCCATTCAGAATGCATGGGGATAATCCTGATCAGTTTCTTTCTGTCAAAGAGACCCGACAACGGATCTCTACGCGGAAAGTGTGAAAGCACCCTTAGAAATGCTCTGCAGTGAAAATAAAAAATGAAATGTATTTTTTTTGCAAGAAAATGTCACTTTAGGCCCAACTTTTTCATTTTCACAAGAATTTACAGGAGAAAATACACCACACAATTTTTTACTAATTTTCTCGTGAATATAGGAACACCCCATATGTGCTTATATACTGCTTAATAGACACACCAAAGGAAAGAGCACCATATGGCTTCTGGATAGTAGATTCCTCTGGAATAATTTTCAGATGCCATGTAGCATTTGAAGACATCCTGAAGTACCCCTATAAAGGAAACACAAAAAAAAAATCCTTTTTTGGAAATTACACCCCAAATGAATTTTTAAGGGGGTCTAACAGGCATTTCATATAATTTAGAGACCCTTGGCTGTGAAAATGTTGCTTTGGGCCCATGTTTTTCATTTTTAGAAGGAATAACAGGAGAAAATCACTCCATAATTTTTTACTCATTGTCTCCTGAATACAGCAACACCTCATTTTGATCGTAAAGTGCTGGATGGCACTTCAGTGTCCAATATGTTGTGCCCAACTCGTGTCATCTGAGATACACCACTCCCTTTAAATTATTAGGTGGGTTCTACTGGGTACTGAAATGTCATAAAAATGGACATAAAATGCTGTTTACTGCACAGGGTACAAATGGGAAAGACTGCCATTTAGATTTTACAGCTGAGATTTTGATGGATTGGTTTAGGGGTACCATGTTGCTATTGAACAACCTCTTAGGTACCAGTACAGCCATTTTCTGAGAACTAAATTAGACGTATTTTAGGCGCAGATCTGCAAATTTTCCCCTCTCATGCCTGATATAAAATTGTGGACGTGGTCTGTCTCATTCATCATTTTCTATGCCTGTTTTATCCGTCGAAAATCGTCTAAATGTAAGACAGCTAGGAAGCTTACTTACATTTAGACTGGTGCTGGATGCGCAGAAGTTATGTAGAAGCCAGTGCTTCTTTATAACTTCAGCAGAATCATCACCAGCTATGGGCCTTTATTAAGACCAGCATCTAAAATGCCGGTCTTAATAAATGTGCCCCTATATTTTTTTTTTGCGGGATGAATTGCAATTATCATTGGTTCTATTTTGGGGTACGAACAACTTTTGGATTGCTGATACTTTTTATTTACCTTTTTGGCAAGCAGGATAAAGAAAAGGCTGAAAGTCAGCCATTGCTTTTTGGGTTTTGTTAATGTGGCTTACACAATATAGGAAAAATGACATTTTATCTTTAATCTGTTGGTCAGATCACAGAGATACCAATTTTATATAGTTTAATTTTTTTAATGTTTTACCACATTTATTCAAAGCATTTTAAAAAAAATCATGTTTTCGCATGTCCATTTTTGTCCATGTCCATATTTTTTGTATATTTCTGGCGATGGTGATGAAAGATAATGGTATTATCGGTACTATTTTGGAGTACATATGATTTTTTGGCTGCTTGATATTACACTTTTTGTGAGGCATAGCCGTTCTGGCACCATTTTATTTTTGTTTTTTATGATGTTCACATGACAGGATAGACGATGTGATAGAGCACATGGTAACGGATGCAGCAATATAAAATATATTTATTTTTTCATTTGTTTCAGTTTTACACAATACAATGCAAACATTTAAAAAAAAAGAAAATATGTTTTTGTGTCGCCATTTTCTGAAAGCCATATTTTTTTAGCTTGTATGAGGGCTTGTTTTTGTGGGAAGAGTTCTGGTTTTTATTGGTACTATTTTTGGGTACGTATAATTTTGCTGAATATTACACATTTTGTTAGGCAACGTAACAAAAATGGATGTTTTGACACCGTTTTATTTTAAATTTTTTTAAATATATTGTGAGACTTCAATATTTCAGGGTCTGATTCCTGTTTCAATACAGTACAATACATGCTATATTGTAATCCACTGAAACTGTCAGTTTCACATTGACATTGAGTCTAAAAGATCCAGTCTCATAGGCTTCCATACATGGCAGACCCCAAGGCCTTTGCAAAGCCTTACGTTGCCATGGCAGCCATCATCCCCCTGTCATTGCAGCATGGGGGGCCGTTGGAGAGAGACAGGGAGTCACCTCTCTCTGCGAACCTCCTAAATGCAGCAGCCTGAATTGATCATGGCATATAAGGGGTTAATCCGCCAGAATCAGCTTTTACAGCAGGGGCCCACCTTTCAGTTACTGCTGGGCCCCTGCACAGATCAAAGCTCCTGTGCCCACCCGATCAGCATTACATACTTTTACATAAATTTGCAGGAAGTGACTTATAGTAGGTAATGGTACATCAAATGTTGGGAAGGGGTTAAAGGTGCCAAAGATCACCCGATGAACGAACCACACGGTCGTTCATTGGGTGAAACAATTGTTCCTGCACAGCCCTAAATTGTCCTTTCTAGGCAGAAGATCATGCTGTCTAAACAGCACTTTACTGGCAAGAATCAATGCAGCTGTATGAGGATGAGTGACATCAGTAGAAGTCACTTGTAATCATACTGTGGAGGTGATCACTGCATGTAAATGCAATGATTCAGCCACACTGAACGAGCAGCCGACTGTGTGGACTTGCAGCGAGGCACACGGCCTTAACTCCCAGCAATACCGCTCGTCTGAAAAGGGCCTAAGGAAGCATTGTGTGCTTGATCACTGCATGGAAATGCAGCATAAGGACAGATAAAATTATGTCTGCTAAGGAGCTTATCAGATGATATTCATATAAGCAGTGTGCAGTACCTTGCTAAGCTCCTTGTAGCGGAAGCTGTAGTGAGCCAGAATAGTATATTTTAAATCTATGCTCATGCAGGACATTTAGAGCTTTTCTGTCAATCGGATCTAGTATTGCATCCTATTGCCATTCTAGTGGATGGGCTGACAAGACAAGTCCATGGAAAGACATGTTGCTGTTTCTTCTACACAACCAATTTAAACCATCACTACCAATAGGGGCTCATGCACATGAATGTGTGCTCCCTGTGCCCCTGCTGCAGACCACAAATAGTGTAGTGTCCCACTCGGTAATGGTGGGCACTACTAAGGGGTCACAAGGGTCATGTTGTTCCCCCTCATGTGGGAAAATTGGTATTTTGCCATTTCATGCAATGTTATACCCTGCATTGTCATATGTTTCTGTGTACAGGCCTGCTAGGGGTGTAGTTTAGCCTCCCAGACAGTAGAGGGAGCTAGGGAGCCCCTAGTTTATATAGCTAGGCCCAGGCAGGGGATAGGGAGTTGAGTGCAGGCCCTGAACCTGTGAGGGCAAGATCAGCTCCTGTGCAGTCAGTCTAAGAATGGAGCTATCCCAGTCCAGGCCGTGTGCCAAAGGAACCACCTTCCAGTCCAGGAGAAAGTTCCCTCCTGAGTCCTGCAATCAACAGAGAGAAACCCAGCAGTGCCATTACCCAGTCCAGCTAGAGTCAAGCTGAGAGGCAGAGAGAGAAAGTCTGTTCAAGAGGATATTACAGATCAGAGGAGGTACTTCAGTTTTCCCCAAGGATAAAGCCAGCAATAGGGCATACGGGCCTTGCAAGTTTTACCAGTCAGGATCCTGAGGGATGCAGCCTGTACTGTGAGTCTATTTAATCCTCTGTGTAACCTTGCCAAGCTATTCATGCCATTATACTGATAAGCCTGCTGTATACCAATTGTCTTCTGTAGAACTACAAGGAGTGTGTATGAAGTTGCCATTGTTCAGTAAAGAAGAGTTCTGTTTCAACTCAAGTGTCTGCACCTCCATTATTCCCACTGTCAATCGGTGTGCCACCGTTACCAGCACTAGTGTCATGAACTGTATGGGACCTGGCCATAGGCACGTTAAATCATAACACCAAGGGCACCTCACCTAACACCCGGCCTGTGTCCCCCAAATTAGAATGTGCCCCAGAGGACCCACGTGTCAGCCTCTCCATCACTGGCATCTCTCTCTCCCTTACCCCCGGGATGCTACAATAGCGGTCCGCAATGCACAGGCACTGGCCATGTACCTGTCTCTTGCTAATGCAGACCCATTCACTTGAATGATTCAGGGATCTGCAAGATTCAATCTGCACAACAAAAAAACAGAACACGTTCTATTTTTTTTTTTTTGCTGTGTGGAAGCATAGACCAAAATCCCATAGAAGCATTACATAGTGCTTCCATGGGCTTTACAGACATTAGCATCAAGCTGTACCCAATGGAGCTCACAATCTAAGTTCCTTATCAGTATGTCTTTGGAGTGTGGGAGGAAACTGGTGTACCCAGAGGAAACTCACACAAACACCAGGAGAACATACTAACTCCATCCAGATGTCATCCTTGGTTGGATTTGAACCTAGGACCCCAGTGCTGCAAGGCACCAGCGCAAATCACTCAGCCACCGTACCCAGCAGTAAGACAGAGATCAGCAGTGCAGAAAAGTGGTGAAGGACATGTGTGATGTCAAGTTTGTCAACATATGGGCAGAAATCCTGTGCTGTGTGTGAGTTTAGTGTTAACCTCTATAAGTTGTCAAATATTAGAAGTTGTAGTTGTACTCTCTGTAATGTCCTCTGAGCCCATAATAAGCTGAGATATAGTTCTCTCCTATTATATCCCTTTTTATGTAATGTCCACTGATGCCCCATAATAACAGTCTGGAAAAGCTGGGAATTGAAGTTCTGTCCTCCTATATCCCTCTCCATGTAATGACCACTGATGTCCCACAATAAACAATCTGGTCATGATGGGAGTTGTAATTCTCTCTTAGGCCTCTTTCAGACGGGCGTTGCGGGTGCACTCCGTCAAACAGTGCGGGTGCGTTGCGGGAATCGCCGCGATTTTTCCCTGCGAGTGCAAAGCGCTGTCATGCGTTTTGCACGCGCGGGAGAAAAATCGGCACTTTTGGTACCCAGACCCGAACCTGCACTTCTTCACAGAAGTGCATGTTTGGGTCAGAAATTGTCCCGCTGGTATTATTTCACATTATAACATAGTTATAATGTAAAATAATACCCTTGGCCATCTCCCTAATGTTTAAACAGGTGCAGAATGGGTTAAAAATAATAAACTAATCATAACTTACCTGTTCCATTTGATCGCGAAGCCCGGCCTCCTCTCCGTTAGCTTGAAAGATGAAAAGGACCTGTAATGATGTCACAGCATCACATGGCCCAATCACCTGCTCCATCACTATGGTGATGGAGCATGTGATTGGTCCATGTGACCACGTGACATCATCCAAGGTCCTTAAGCACTAGCCACAGCCTGAGGATAGTGATTAAGGACCTTGGATGATGTCACATGGTCACATGGACCAATCACATGCTCCATCACCATAGTGATGGAGCAGGTGATTGGGCCATGTGATGTGACGTCATCACAGGTCCTTTAGATCATCGATGCTGCAGGGAAAGAGAGGACAGATCGCGACTACGCGATCAAGTGGCTAAGGTAAGTTAACTTTTATTATTTTTAACCCCTTCCTCTTCATTTTACACAGCATTCTTTATTAAGAATGCTATTATTTCCCTTATAACCATGTTATAAGGGAAATAATAGAGATTGGGTCCCGTTGCTAAGCAACAATGCGGGAAAATCGCAACGCATCCGCGCTAGTTTGCGGATGCTTGCGATTTTCCCGCATCCCCATTCACTTCTATGGGGCCTGCGTTGCGTGAAAAACGCAGAATATAGAACATGCTGCGATTTTCACGCAACGCAGAAGTGATGCGTGAAAATCACCGCTCATGTGCACAGCCCCATAGAAATGAATGGGTCCGGGTTCAGTGCGGTTGCAATGCGTCCTCCTCACGCATTGCACCCGCGCGGAAAACTCGCCCGTGTGAAAGGGGCCTTATACCTTTCTCCCTATAACATCCACTGATGTCCCATAATAAGGCCCTATTCACACGTCTGCAATGTTCGTCCGCACCTGTTCCGCAAATCTGCATTCATTTTAAATGGGGACATGATGATGTGGAGAGCACACACTGTGCTCTCCGCATCCGCATTTGCGGAGCGCGCCGCCGATCTTCCGGACGGCGGATCCGCAAAAATATAGAGCATGTCTTATTCTTGCCTGCAATTGCGGACAAGTATAGGCATCTCTATAGGGCTGGTGGCAAGGTGTGTTGCGGATCCGCAACACACTACGGACGTGTGAATAAGGCCTAAGTCTCCTCATGCTGGGAATTCCAGTTCTCTCCTCTTATACCTTTTTTCCTATATCGTCTACTGAAGCCCCATAATAACAGTCTGGACATTATGGGAGTTTTATTTCTGACCTCTTATATTCAGCTGCATGTAATTGCCCCTGATGCCTCATAATAATAGTCTTGACATGCTGGGAGTTTTAGTTCACTCCAAATAATACTTTTCATGTGCTTTACACTGATGCCCCATAATAACAATTTGGACATGTTTTTTAAAAAAGCTCACACATCCAGACTCTTCATCTCTAGAGTTGAGTGGACACCTGGATGTTCGGGTTCGAGAAGTAAGGCCGAACCTCACGGAAATGTTCGGGTTCGTGATCCGAACCTGACCCGAACTTGACCTCGAACCCGAACCCCATTAAAGTCAATGAGGACCCAAATTTTTTGGCACTAAAATGGCTGTAAAATAGCCCTGAAAAAGGCTAGAGGGCTGCAAAAGGCAGCAAAATGTGGGTAAGTGCCCTGCAAACAACTTATAACAAAATAACTAAAAATTAAACAATATTAATTGGCAACTCGGAGGAGGAGATGGAATAGGAGGTTGGGGAAGCATCAGGTGGGAATGCCATTGGCAGCGCGTCTACCAGGGTGCGTTTTGTAGTCAGTAGTCACGCATCTTTTGATCAGTAACATACGTTTTTACAAAATTTGGTTTCCAGCCAGCAATGCTCAGCTGTGGCTTATCACTGGCAAAAATGGGTTAATGTCAGCCACCAATGGAACAGGTGATATTCAGAAATGTTAGGCCCCTGGCACCCAGACAGAGGAGAGGTCAATGCTCCGCAAAACAGGCTTCATGTCACCCACCAATGCAGCAGGCGATTATCAGAAATGGAGGCCCATTGCACCCAGAAAGAGGAGAGGTCATTGGACGGCAAAAAGAGGTTAATGTCACCCACCAAAGCAACAGGCGATTATCCGAAATGTAGGCCCCTGGCACCCAGACAGAGGAGAGGGCAATGCACGGCAAAAGAGGCTTTATGTTACCCAGCAATGGAATAGGCGATTTTCATTAATGTAGGCCGCAGGCACCCAGACAGAGGAGAGGTCAATGTATGGCAAAAAGAGGTTAATGTCACCCACAAAAGCAACAGGCAATTATCTGAAATGTAGGCCCCTGGCACCCAGACAGAGGAGAGGGCAATGCACAGCAAAATAGGCTTTATGTCACCCACCAATGCAGCAGGCCACTTTCAGTAATTTAGGCCCTAGCACCCTGATAGAGAAGAGAGGTCCCGTAACAGCAAAACAGGCTTCATGTCACCCAGCAATGGAACAGACAATTATCATTAATGTAGACCCCATGCACCCAGACAGAGAAGAGGTCAATGTACGTCAAAATGAGGTTAATGTCACCCACCAAAGCAACAGGCGATTATCTGAAATGTAGGCCCCTGGCACCCAGACAGAGGAGAGGGCAATGCACAGCAAAAGAGGCTTTATGTCACCCACCAATGCAGCAGGCCACTTTCAGTAATTTAGGCCCTAGCACCCAGACAGAGGAGAGAGGTCCCGTAACAGCAAAACAGGCTTTATGTCACCCAGCAATGCAACTAGGGATTATCATTAACGTAGGCCACAGGCACCCAGACAAGGAGAGAGGTTCCATAACAGCAAAACAGGCTTCATGTCACCCAGCAATGGAACAGGCCACTTTCAGCAATTTAGACCCTAGCACCCTGACAGAGAAGAGAGGTCCCGTAACAGCAAAACAGGCTTCATGTCACCCAGCAATGGAACAGACAATTATCATTAATGTAGACCCCATGCACCCAGACAGAGGAGAGGTCAATGTACGTCAAAATGAGGTTAACCCACCAAAGCAACAGGCGATTATCTGAAATGTAGGCCCCTGACACCCAGAGTAGAGGGCAATGCAGGGCAAAAGAGGCTTCATGTCACCCCCAATTCAGCAGGCCACTTTCAGTAATTTAGGCCCTAGCACCCTGACAGAGGAGAGAGGACACGTAACAGCAAAACAGGCTTCATGTCACCCAGCAATGGAACAGGCGATTATCATTAAGGTAGGACGCAAGCACCCAGACAGAGGAGAGGTCAATGCACGGCAAAAAGAGGTTAATGTCACCCACCAAAGCAACAGGCGATTATCATAAATGTAGATCGCAGCCACCCAGACAGAGGAGAGAGGTCAATGCATGGTAAAACAAGCTTCACGTCAACGATCAAAGCAACAAGCCATTTTCAGGAATTTAGGTCGCAGGCATCCAGACAGAGAAGAGGTTCATTCAAATTGGGGTAGCCCCCGAAATAATGGTACAAATAAAAAAAAGGATTCAATGAATAAGTGCACTGGAGTGCAAGAATGTATGGTTGAAGCGGTTATAAATGTCTATTCTGCACAAGGTATGGACAAGTCCTGTGTCCTTCATTTTAATGAATGTGAGCTTGTCCCTGTTGGCTGTGGACAGGCGGCTGCGTTCGTCTGTAATGACACCCATTGCCGTGCTAAATACACGTTCAGACAATACACTGGCAGGCCAGCACCTCCAAGGCATAAAGGGCAAGCTCAGGCCATGTGGACAATTTAGAGACCCAGAAGTTTAATGGGGCAGAACTATCAGTCAGTACGTGGAGGCATGTACACAAGTACTATTCCACCATGTTGTTCAAATGCTGCCTCCTGCTAAGACGCTCCGTATCAGCTGGTGGTGCAGGTTGCTGTGGCGTGGTGCCAAAACTTTTTAAACATGTTGGCCATGCTAACCCTGCCTTCTGAGGAGCTAGCCGTGACACAGCTGTGTTTGCGACCTCTTGCTCCTCCTCCTTCCCTGCCTTCGCCTTGTGCTTCTACTTGTCCCCCCGTGTCAGTTGGGAATGCCCTCAGGAGCGCATCTACCAGTGTGCACTTGTACTTGTGCAACTTCCTATCATGCTACAGTGCGGGAATTAAGGTGGGCACATTGTCTTTGTACCAGGGATCCAGCAGGGTGGCAACACAGTAGTCAGCACAGGTTACCATGTGGGCAACTCTACTGTCGTTGCTCAGGCACTGCAGCTTGTAGTCGCTCATGTTTGCCAGGCTGCCCAGAGGTAGGGATAAGCTGTCTAGGTGGTTTATCGTCTGTGTCCTCCGTATCCCCCCAGCCACGCTACAGTGATGAGTTGAGTTTGGTGCAACCCTGCAATGAACCCGGTTCCTCCTCCTCCTCTACCTCATCCTCCTCCTCATCATCCACCAGAACTGTGCCCTGGCTGGCCACATGTGTACCTGGCCTCTGCTGGTGCAGGAACCCAACCTCTGAGCCACTTCGGATTGATCAGCCTGAAACCCTGTGAAATGCCCCTTCTTCCTCCTCCTCCTCTGCCACATCATCTTCCATCATCAACGTAATTGATTTTTCTAGGAGACATAGAAGTGGTATTGTAATGCTAACAATGACGTCATCAGCACTGGCCATGTTGGTTGAGTACTCAAAAGACCGCAACAAGGTACACAGGTCTCGCATGCAGGCCCAGTCACCGGTGGTGAAGTGGTGCTGATCCGCAGAGTGATTGACCCGTCCGTGCTGCAGCTGAAACTCCACTATTGACTGCTGCTGCTCGCACAGTCTTTCCAGCATATGCAAGGTGGAGTTCCACCTGGTGGGCAAGTCGCATATGAGGCAGTGAGCTTGAAGGCCAAAGTTACGCTGCAGCGCAGACAGGCGAGCACCAGCAGGGTGAGAACGCCGAAAGCGTGCACAGATGGACCGCACTTTCAGCAGCAGCTCTGACATGTCTGGATAGTTTTTAAGAAACTTCCGCACTACCAGATTCAGCACATGCACCAGGCAAGGGATGTGCGTTAAACCGGCTAGTCCCAGAGCTGCAACGAGATTTCGCCCATTATGGCACACCACCAGGCTGGGCTTGACGCTCACTGGCAGCAACCACTCATCGGTCCGTTGTTCTATGCCCCTCCAAAGCTCCTGTGCGGTGTGGGGTGTCACCCAAACACATGAGTTTTAAAATTTCCTGCTGAAATTTACCCCTGGCTGTGCTTAAATTGGGGGTGAGGTTGTTTCAATGACCGGATGTGGGGGTGGTAGAAGAGGAGGAGGAGAATGCAGAGTAGGAGGAGGAGGCAACAAGAGGCAAAGAATAATGCCATGCGATCCTCGGTGGTGGAAGGACATGCGCCAAACCACTATCCGCCTCGGGCCTAGCCGCCACTACGTTTACCCAGTGTGCAGTTAGGGAGATATAGCAGCCCTGGCCGTGCTTACTGGTCTATGTATCTGTGGTTATGTGGACCTTGTCACAGATGCCGTTGTGCAGCACACACTTGATTTTATCCTCCAGTCGGTTGTACAGGTAAGGGACGGCTCATCTGAAAAAGTAGTGGTGGCTGGGAACAGAACTACGTACTGTGGGACAGCTACCGCCATCACCTGTTTGAAACAGTCTGTCTCCACCAGATGGAATTACAGCATTTGAAAGGCCAGCAATTTTGAAATGCTGGTATTCAGGACCAGGGATCAAGGGTGTGTGTTATTTTCTATTTCTCTCCAGTGTTTGGGAGATGGACAGCTGAACGCTTGCCTGTGACATAGTGGAGATGCTTGGTGATGGTGACGGAGGTGGTGGTGGTGTTTGCTGGTTGCCATGGCCAGAGGTCGAGGAAGAGGCCGAGACAGCAGCTGAAGAGGGACCAGGAGGAGCCTGAGATGTTTCGTGGTTTGTAAGGTGCTTACTCCACTGCAGTTCGTGCTTTGCATGTAGATGCCTGGTCATGCAGGTTGTGCTCAGGTTAAGAACGTTTATGCGTCTTTTCGTCAGGACATTGTGTGAAGAACTTCCACACCAATGAACTCCTTGGAGCAGGCCTTGGAAACAAAGGATTCCTTAATAGCCTCCACATAGATCCAGGGACATCTCAAGACATCCAGATGATGTCTAGCAGGTTCCTAGGAGGAGGTGGTAGATGTCGACAGAACCGGGAGGGATATCTCCTGGTTTATGTTCTGGAAGGAAGGAACTTTAGGCCTAAAATACGTGAGGAATCTAAGAAGGACCCGGTCATGTAAGAAGATGGTATAGGGCTCATGTGCTTAGAGAGCTTGAAGCTCAGAGACCCTCTTGGCCAAAGTCACTGCAAGGAGAAACACAAACTTCCAAGTGACGAACTTGATGTCCACCTCCTCTAACAGTTCAAAGGGGGGAGATGCTAACCCCCTGAGAACTACTGATAAATCCCATTGAAAAATCTCTCAGTACTGTAGGCTTTAATCTTTCAGCCCCTTTAAGGAAACGTTTGATCAGCGGATCCTGAGAAAAAAGCCTGTTAAGGCAAGCTGAGATGGCTGAAACTTGAACCTTCAGCGTAGAAGGGCAAGGCCTCTATCAAGGCTGTCTTGCAGGAACTGAGGGATAGCGGAGAGGGGCGGATCTGCAGATGCCACCTCAGTTGAGGTACAACAGGATGAAAATGTCCTCTTAATACGAGAGTAGACAGCGTTCTCAGGACCAACTCTGAAAGCCCTTCAATTCTGGGAAGGGACTGATCAACCTCCAGGCTGTCAGGTTGAATCTGTGCAGATCTGAGCAGGGTCTGCTGTGGGGGGAGCCTCCAATATTGTCCTCGACTCAACTGGGTGAGCTAGATAAACCAGGATCTCTTCGGCCAAAACAGTATGATGGCTATCACTGAGGCCTGATCCTGACGGATTTTCATCAATACCCTCGGAATCATGGAAAACGGAGAGAAGACGTATGCCAGCCTGAACCTCCAGGTTATTGACAGAGCGTCTAATGCCAGGGGGCTGTCCTCCCTATAATGGGAGCAAAACCTCTCCACCTTGGCATTTAACCTTGTTGCCATGAGATCCACCTATGGCATACCCACTTGAGGACTATCTGCTTGAATATCTCCGGATGTAAAGACCACTCCACACTTGGGCGGTGTATTTCAAACTGCTTTGGGGACCAGGATCACAGCATTTTATCACAAAAATACTGCAGAAATTGAATATACGGTTTAGTGAATTTCATACACAAGTGCTCTATGGCACCACAGGTCCCAGAATAGACAAATGGACTATGTCACCCCTTAATTATACAAAAGGTAATGCAGGGGACTTGAGTAGCCAGGAAAAAAAGCATTTTCTCCTTCACTGAGCTACCAAATAGGATTAAGCTGATGTCCCTGCCAGGCTGGCAGACATGCAGTACAATGCAGTGGCTAAAATGGTTGCTGACCCCCACCTCTGTGACAGATGGATTTAAAAAAAAATTCCTTGGTGGTGGCTGGGTACAGAAATGTAGTATTGATGAAGCTCCCTCCATCTCTATTTGTTGTATCTTGTGGATTAAAGTAAAACAGGCTCTGCAGATTTCTTCACTAATCTATCCCTCATAGAAGCGGCAGCATCCTATCCCTACACTGAGAAGATCAGGGTGACGTGTGGCGCTACTTGACTCCAGCTTAAATAGAGGCTGGGTCACATGCTGCACTCAGCCAATCACAGCCATGCCATTAGTAGGCATGGCTGTGATGGTTTCTTAGGGCAAAGAAGTAAAACGCTTGCTAATTGGCTGCTGTGCAGCTCTTCAGAAAGCAGGAAGAATCGCCGAACAACGTACCCGAACCCGAACTTTAATTAAATTGTTTGGGTTCGGGTCCGGGTCCCGAACATCCTAAAATTCGGTAGGAGCCCAAACTATACAGTTCAGGTTTGCTCAACCCTATTTATCTCCAGCCTCCTGACAACAGTCCATTTTTCAAGAATCTTCAGTGGATGCCACTCTTTAACATCCGTCTGAAGCAGCCATTTAATGTATATGTCTTGTGAGAAAACTTCATGGAACAGAAACGTGATGTGAACACAGCCTTACATGTTTAAGGAATAGTGTGACTCTAACTAGAGAGGAAGATTTGATGGTTTTCATTAGAACAGACATTTTATCTCACTGTCGCTACAAACCATTGTCTGAGTTATATTTGTATATATTTGAGTGGGATGGCAATTTATCATAGATTTAGTATTCTGTAGTCTCTCACAGCTCCCCATGGTGGTAATTCAGCTTTCCCAGGATCCTGAAAGGCAAATATGCTTAACTATGGCACTAATTATGAATGAGGAAGGAGATTTATTTTGATAGAGTTCTATTATGACTCCATGTGATTGTAACCCAGCTTTCCCAGGGTCCTGAAAAGTCAAATCTGCTTGGCTATGGCATTATTTAGTGAATGAGAAGGGTGATTCTTCTTGGTTGATTTAATATAGTACAGTCTATTTCAATTCCATATGGTGGTAAATGGTAACCCAGCTTTCCCATGAACTTGAAAGGCTAATCCCTCCTCTAAACCCAGCCCCTCACTAAACCCAGCCCCTCCTCCTACAATTCCTGGCTTATGTGCATGAGGGGGTGGTGGAGAAGGAGGAGGAGCAGACATGGCTGAAGCCTGAGAGAAAAATGCACTGCTTTTCTAGTTAATTTTTCATGCTCTGCAATTGTGATATCTGGCGAAACAAAAAATGAGATTATGTTACATTTTGGTATTTTGGTATTTTATAACCTTTAAAATACTTTACTTTGCTTTAGTTTTAGAACAAATTGAGAAAAGAAAAGTAGTACCATTTAATACCTAAGAGGAAATGGACTTATAGGACCGTTCTACCTGCTTGTGATACCACTGTAGAAGTTAAACCAAAGAAACATTGCCTTAAAGAGGACCTTTCATCAGGGTAAAAAATGTGAGCTGAGTGCTGCGATTGGCCAGCGCTACAGCCTGGGATACGCATACTTAGTTCACATTTTTTAACTTGATGAAAGGTCCTCTTTAATTTGATTAAATGGTTGCACGACATTTCTTACAGCCTTATATGACAAGCATTCAAATGAATTTAGTCAAAAACACTTGTGCAACTAGTTTGCATTTTACTGCCACATAACTATTTCGGAGCTGTGATCTGGCTATAAAAAACAGAAAGATTGGAGGCGTGTCACACTTTTGGATTTTTTTTGTGACAGTTGCATCTCAGTCGCAGTATGTTATTATGCAACTCCATAGATAAGTATTGAATGCTGCTTTGCCACATGGCACTTCTGTGTGTTGCTCCAGTGATATGATGCATTACACCTGCCCCTACAGGGGAAATGTGTAGTCCCTGTGCCTTACCCCAGCAATAAAACTTGATATTCCCCAGGAAAAAGATTTATTGTAGGAATGGGGCTGTTTCCATAAGTTATGTTTCCATATGTTAGATTTCATTATACTCTGGAAAACTAATATAACTTTTTTATCGATAATACAGAAAATATTGTAGGATAAAACTTGAAAAATGAATTTGTTACATAGCACATAAATCATTTTGGGGATTTTTTTTTGGCTATTCATTGTGTTTGGAATAAAGCTTGTGTATTATTGCAAATTCAGTTTGAACAGCTGTACTCTCAGCAATAGTATTTGTCACAAAATGTGCAGCCAGTTTTAGATTATGTTTCATTTTTATGAAGAAATGAACATTAATGCAAGTGACTGAATTGAATAAACTCATGTAAAATGGATAATACTTTGTTGTGTGAGAAAGCATCGACGCCTTCTCACACAACTAATAGGCGGGGGCCCCGGGTGATCAGGTACTGATGGCCTAAGGATAAGGTCATGGTCAAAAACTGCTATCATTTGCTTTTGATACCTGACCTCTTTAATCATATCCAGGGAGCTAAATGGTTCACCAAGTTAGTCCTTTGGGGGGCTTATAATCTCATTTGCATCAAAGAATAGAATGAGTGGAAAACAGTCTTTAATACCCCAAAGGAACACTTTGGGTATTTGCATATCACATTTGGTTTAAGCTATGCCCCTATGTGCTTTCAAAGTTTGGTGAATGATTTGTTTCAAGAATTTGTAGGAAAAATTTTGGATGTCTATTTAGATTATATTTTAGTGTACTCTTCCTTTCTGGATTCTCATGTTCGTCATGTGAAGGCTTTTCTACAGATATTATGCGATAACAATCTATTAGAAAAAATTCTGTTTGGTGTCAAAGTACCATTCTTAGGGTATATTATATCCCTGGATTCTTTTTGTATGGATCCAGTTAAAGTCGAGGCGATTAAGGACTAGGTTCAACCAAAGTCTCTCAAGGCCTTGTAGCAATTCTTGGGCTTTGGCAATTATTATAGACAATTTATAAAAAACGCTTTTTTTGTTGCCAAACCTTTCACAGATCTAATCGAGAAAGGTGTGGATGTTTTTAATTAGAAGCCGGAAGCTATAATTGCCTTTAAAAGGTTGAAAAAATGTTTTGTAGAAGCTCCCATTCTTACACATCCGAATAAGTTTAGACCTTTTGTTGTGGAGGTGAACGCTTCTGAGGTTGGAGTGGGAGCGGTTCTATCTACCTTCACTTGTATGAAGCCATGTGCATATTTCTCTAGAAAATTTTCCGCCGCTGAAGCTCCCCATATCATAAGTTTTTATTAAAACACAAGAACAACTATAGAAATGTGGTATTGCTGTAATCATACTGACATGCAGAATGAAGTTAACAGGTTTTAACATATAGGGAACGCTGTAAAAACGAAACCCATAAAACTACAGTATGGCTGAATTGTGTTTTTCTCCAATTTGACCCCATTTGGAATTGTATTCTTGCTTTCTACTACATTGTATGCAATATAACATGGTTCCATTTGAATGTACAATTTATTGTACAAAAAAACAAGCCCTCATACAGCTATTTTAACAGAAAAAAAAGTTATGACTCTTGGAAGGCAAGGTGTAAAAAATAAAATGTAAAAACTGAAAATTACTGTGTCCTCGGGAAAGGGGGGTGTTTTGGTACACCCCCTCTGGCCAGACCTGCAAAGGGTACCACACTTACCCACTCTCCTCTGCTGGGTCCTGGCTCCTGCCAATGCCCCCTTATTATAGTCCAGAGACTGCATTAAACACATGCAGCTCTCATGGGTAGAAGACTAGATATTCCCACTAATAAAGGGGTATTCCTATTTGGGACCTAGAATTGATTACATATTTCTAGGATATGCCATCAATTTTGGATAGGTGCGGGTCCCACATCTGGGACTCACTGCTAATTCCAGCAAAGTATCTGCAGTATTAGACAGCATTTTGGGTAACTTTCTAAATTTCTGTGTATTAAACTATTAAACTTTTTATTAATATTAATCCAAAAAGGTAGAGCAGTAGTGTACATACAAAATAAAAGTACAGAAAAGCTTAATCAGCAGCATATCACACATAAACAAAACACTTGGAGAAACAGAACAGGCCAGTAAAAAAATATAAAGAGTATTGTCATGGTGTTTGAAGTCTATGCAGTAACCCAGAGTCTCTAGAAAAGGCAGTAATAAGAATGCATAAGTCCTCATCATAAAGAGAAGACATCCCGATAGTGTTGGGAAAAAGTCAATTTATTCTATTTCATTGTAAAATATGAAAACTGAGATTTTCGATGTTGCATAGTGACGACCAGGTGTTAGATAATGCCGATTTTTTTTAAAATTGTTTATCAAAACTTGACATGTTGGGATGGCACTACTTTTCCATTTTTGGGCAATTAAGACCTTTGCAGAGGATAATGTATGAAAAATTATGAAAAGCAATAGTTCCATCTGAAAGAGGAAGATCGGAAATACCTATGTGAAATAGGGTGACTGCAGGTGACCATGGAAAGTGTGTACCAAGAACTTCAACAAGAAAATTCCACACCAGTTTCCAAGGATTGAATGGCACTACAGCTCCCAAAAAATGTTTTAAGTCACTAACTGCAGTGGGGCATCTCTAACACTCATTAGAGGATTGTGGATATATTAATGAGAGGCGATGGGGGTCACATACCAACTATACCTTTCTAGAGGCTTTCAAATGTGTAATGCAGTGAGAGTGCATTGTAGGGAAGATAAATGTGGCAAGAGTAATCAATATTAAGATTGAGATCTTGTTCCCATCTCCTTAATCATAGAAAAAAGGGGGAAGAGTGCTTCTCTCCTAGTTCAGAGTAAATAAGAGATATAACTTTTGCCAGTCTACTGGGGTTGAGAAAGAACAAATCAAATAAGGTCTTGGATACAGAGGAGGGCAGGTAAAGTATAGAGATGCAGTGGCACACCGTGAGGAACTTATGGAAATCAGTGCGAGGGAGATTGAATTTAGCAATATAACAATAGCATTTACAAGGATGGGTGCACTCTGCGGTCTGACTAAACCCTTATACTGGTGTTAAAATTGAGAGTCTAGCTGATATATTCTACTGTGGAGGACATATCAGAGCCCGAGCATGGCGCCAAGGTATGTCAAGCAGCTAAGCTACCTGTGGGCAATACCAGGGGCCAGTGGGTGAATTACAGGAGCATAAGGTCCAACTCACAGGAAACTCCCAGTTGCCTCCAGCATGCAGGGTTTAGTCAGACTGCAGAGTGCACCTGTCCTTGTAAATGTTATTGTTATATTGTTATATTGTTTATCACATCCACGCATTTGCTATTCTGTGTAGTGAAATATAGACGGCTCCACTGGTTCAGTCTGATGACAGAGGTGCTATTATCCTCATTATTCCCCCTTTTCACTCTCACTTCTACTTCTACAACATTAAGGGTTAATTCTGTTTTAGACCACATTCACCCCAATTACACATCTTCACCTGATTCACCTCATTTGAATAATTAATTACTAAATTGACTAATCCACCCCACACAACACTATATAAACCTCCAAGACTACAGCATTCCTCTGCTTACTGATGAAGGATTGTTACTGCACCGGCTGTTTCTATCATAGAAATATCGGAAGTACGTTTTTTTTGATAAGCTCCAAAGAAAAATACCAGAGACAGAACAATTTTGGAGAAACGCCCGGCTCAATCAGCTAACGCGCGAAACTTGCGCTCAAGCCACGAGGGACGCCGTCCAGACAGAAGCGACCGCAGAAAGAGAAGTCGGCTCCAGCTAAAGCTCCGGGCGGTGGGTAAGTGAACTCAGAGCCGAAGACAGCGCGGGACGCCGCGCTCAGTCTCTAGAGCTCCATCTTTTCCCCACAGTTTTTAACCAGTCTGCCTCACAATTATTTACTCTAGCTATTGAGATAGAGGCAATATTACAATAAGAACTTATCTGTGGACTATCCCTCACCTTTACAATAAATAGTGAGGCACAATATATTGATCAAAGAAAGACTGTATTATACCCTACCGCTACAAAGGGATATCCTGATTACCCTTCTCTCTGTGTTCAATTATATATTAACAGATCATGACCATTCAGATGCATTTTTTATGACCATTAATTTTTAATTTTCAACTTTTATGGACCATTTTTGACTATTTTTTGAATAACCAATTTTTATCTTTTATGGGCTATTTTTGAAATACTTATGGATTTTACATATGATGAATCATAACTACATATATATTTTACATCCTTGAAGACCAGTTCTATATAGACCACTTGTCATTTTTACCATTGTGTTTATATTCACCAATTACCACCTCCCTCACCCACTCACTCCCCAAGACACATCAACCAAGTTACAACATTATCTTAATAAAATTTATATACTTGACCCCAAATAAGAGAGCGCCTGCTATTTTTCAAATCATTTATTTGCTATTCTGTGTAGGATTTCTATTATGGTACTTGTGCAGGATCTGCCCCCCGGTATAGATGCACAACTGCATATGGGATGGAGCACGTCCTGCTTCCAATACCACGCCATTTTATAGTTTGGATATATAATTGCTTGGAGGTGTAAAAACTCCTAGTCTAAATAGCCCCTGGTATTGCCCATACAGCATAGGTAGGTTAGCGTTAGGTCCTGAGCTACTTGAGATACTTTGGCGCGGTGGTTGGGCTCAGATATGTCCTCCACAGTAGCATATATCGGATAAACTCTCAATTTTAACACCAGTATGAGGGTTTAGTCAGACAGCAGAGTGCAACTGTCCTTCTAACTGTTATTGTTATATTGTTTATCACATCCACACATTTGCTATCCTGTGTAGGATGTCTATTGTGGTACTTGTGGTCCGCTGCGGGCATTCCCCACTGCATTTTTGCTGGGGATCGCCACTAGCAGTGGACCACAAGTGCAGGATCTGCCCCTTGGTATAGATGTGCCACTGCATATGGGATGGAGAACGTCCTGCTTCTTATACCACACCATTTTATAGTTTGTATATAGAGAATGAATTTAGCACTAATCTTTTCAAAAGACATAAGATGATTGTCATCCAAAATGTCAGAAACATGGTGAATATTGACATCATCCAGTTTGTGTCATCTACATCAGAAATCAGAGAGGAAAAAAAATATCAGCCCATCAGGTAGGTGCAAATGTAATAATACCTGTCAGATCCCTGTCTGCACAGCTCAGCACCATGGATTCCAGGCCTGGCTTACCTTATAAGAGACGCAGGCGTCCTCCAGCATATCGCCACTTCCATCCTCACTACCAGGTGTCATCTGAGGCGCTATAGAGCATGCGCGTGCACCTCTCCCTGTCTTATAGAGGATAAGCAGCTGGTCCTGATTATCCTTCCTACCCATAGGTGGGGCTTTGAGTATTTAGGGCAGCTTCACTCTGGAGGAGGTGCCCAAGCGTGGTTGTTGTACCTCTTGACTCCCGCTGAAGCGTCCATCTGTGTCTGTTGGATTTTCTGGATTCTGACCCCTGCTTTGCTGGACCCTGACTCTGCCTACCATCGACTTGCTGGATTGCCTGGACTATGGACCCCTGCTTGGTTTGACTACGTATCTGCCTGCCATCTGTTTGTTGAATCACCTGGATTATCGAACACTGCATCTTCTGTCTACGCTTCTGTCCATCGTCTCCTGTAAGTCTGCCTGGATTCCTGACCCTGCACTGCCTGACAACGAGACAGCTTTAATCTACACACTGCATTACTCTGAACTTTGTTTTGCCTTTATCTCAAGTGACCTTTGTATAACCGTCTGCCAGTAAAGACCTTCTGTTCCTTTATTCCGCATTTGTTGGACTCTGTTCACATTGCTGCAGTTAGCTGCATTCTGGGTGACTGGTGCAAACACCAGTGTCCTGACTCTGTGAGTCAGCAGTCAGCAATATTGGGCAAATTCCTAGTCCTCTATCAGCTGACACAGAGGATCCACTTCCTCTGGTCGTAACAGTACGCTTGGGCCATGGATTCCGCTGGCTCTAACCCAGGAATGTCTGAACTTCTACAGGAACTCGAACAACAGCGTACCACCCAGAAACAAGTAATAAATTACTTGCAGCATGTAGCAGCTCGCCTGGACTCCCTTTCTCCAGCACCGTCTGCACAGGGCCCTACTGCCCCGGCTGTTCCTGTTGCGGCTGCAGCGCAGCCAAGCTTTTCCGGACCGCGATTATCTGCTCCGCCCCGTTACAGCGGCAACCCAAAAACCTGTCGTGGGTTTCTTAACCAGTGTACAATTCACTTTGAACTGCTTCCTCATCACTTTCAATCTGACCGGGCTAAAGTGGCGTTCATTATCTCTCATCTTGAGGGTGAGGCTCTGGCCTGGGCGAATCCAATATGGGAGAGATCTGGACCTATCACCAGTAATGTGGCATTATTTATGGACTCTTTTAAGAGGGTGTTTGAGGAGCCAGGTCGAGCTTCTTCTGCGGCTTCCTCGCTGCTGCACGTCCGTCAAGGAGGCCGGTCGGTGGGCCAATATGCGATTCAGTTCCGCACCTTAGCGTCTGAGGTTTCCTGGAATGAGGAGGCTCTGGTGGCGGCTTTTTGGGAGGGTTTATCTGGACATATTAAGGATGAACTCGCAGGTCGTGATGTGCCTACCTCCCTTGAATCACTGATCTCTCTGGCAATAAGAATCGACATACGGTTTTCGGAGCGAGCTCGGGAGGTCAGCCGGGAAAAAGACTTCCAAAACTCCAGTTTAAGTCTAATTTGTCTCAGCCTTCATTACGCCCCTCTTTTCGGATCCTGAACCCATGCAGGTGAACTCCACTCGGCTTTCGGAGGAGGAACGTCGTCTCCGCATGTCTTCTGGACTCTGCCTCTACTGTGGTGGCCCGGGCCACCGTGTCCATAATTGTCCTCAAAAGTCGGGAAACTCCAGCGCTTAGGGTCTCTGGGGAGGCGGCCCTAGGCGAAAATTATTCCACTCTCCAGATTCCTGTAACTCTGTTTCTTGGGGCGTCAAAGTCGCCATACCTGCTTCCTTGGATTCCGGATCGGCGGGAACTTTATACACCAGCATATAGTGAATCAATATCACATCCCTGTACGCCTGCTAAAGAATCCCCTACTGGTGACGGCTGTCAGCGGGCAAGTGCTGACGGATCCAGTCCGGTTTGTCACTGAGCCGTTGGAACTGCAGGTAGGGGTGTTACATGTAGAAAGGATTTCTCTGTATGTGCTCCCTGAACTGTCCCATTCTCTCTTGCTGGGGATACCCTGGCTTAGAATGCACAATCCCATAATCGAGTGGACTTCTGGAGAGGTTCTTCGATGGGGACCGCAGTGCCAAGACAGGTGCCTACGTTCTTGCCAACGAAGGGTTTCTACTCCTCCTCCTAAAGGCCTGGAGGCTTTGCCAGTTGTCTATCATTCCTTTGCTGACGTATTTGATAAAAAGGAGGCTGAGGTACTACCACCCCATCGCCCCTATGACTGTCCTATCGATCTGCTACCTGGTACATCTCCTCCTCGAGGTCGTGTGTACCCACTGTCTCCTGCTGAAATGCTAGCTACAGCAGATTATATCAAGGAGAATCTTGAAAGGGGTTTCATCAGGAGGTCTTCATCACCTGCAGGGGCAGGATTCTTTTTCGTGAAAAGAAGGATGGGTCCCTTCGCCCCTGTATAGACTATCGTGGTCTAAATAAGATCACCATCAAGAATAAGTATCCGTTACCATTAATTTCCGAGCTATTTGATAGACTCCGTGGGGCTCGGATCTTCTCTAAATTGGACTTGCAGGGGCTTACAATTTAATACGTATTCGTAAGGGTGACGAATGGAAGACAGCCTTTAACACCAGGGATGGCCACTATGAATACCTCGTTATGCCATTTGGTCTCTGTAATGCCCCTGCTGTCTTTCAGGAGTTTGTAAATGACATTTTTCGTGATCTGCTCTATTCTTGTGTTGTAGTTTATTTGGATGATATTCTTATTTTTCCAGAGACATCAAAACTCATCGCAGGCATGTGCAGCTGGTCTTACAACGCTTACGGGAAAATCGTCTATACGCTAAACTGGAGAAGTGTGTCTTTGAAAAATCTTCCCTGCCCTTCCTGGGATATATCATCTCTGATCAGGGTCTCGAAATGGATCCTGGAAAGGTGGCTGCAGTGCTCAACTGGCCCCGTCCTTCCGGCCTGAAGGCAATACAGAGGTTCTTGGGCTTTGCTAATTATTATCGTCAGTTCATTCGTAATTTTTCTACCTTGACAGCTCCTATTTCCAGTCTCACCAGGAAGGGTGCCAATCCCAAACAGTGGTCCTCTGAAGCAGAGACGGCATTCTCCTCCCTCAAGCAGGCCTTTTCTTCAGCTCCAGTCCTTAGACGCCCGGAACTTCACAAACAGTTCTTCTTGGAGGTGGACGCATCCTCTGTAGGAGCCGGGCGGTCCTGTCACAGAAGAATGCCTCGGGTCGTATGTATCCTTGTGGTTTCTTTTCTAAGTTATTTTCTGTTGCAGAAAAGAACTATTATATTGGAGACAGGGAACTCCTAGCAATCAAGATGGCTCTAGAGGAATGGAGATACCTCCTGGAGGGTTCCTGTCTACCAGTCAAAATTTACACCGATCACAAAAACCTGACGTACCTGCAGACAGCTCAGCGGCTCAATCCTCGTCAGGCTCGTTGGTCTCTCTTCTTTGCCCGATTTAATTTTCAACTTCACTTCCGGCCTGCTGATAAAAATACCAAAGCGGACGCGCTCTCTAGGTCTTTTGAAACCACAGATACTGAGGAGGAACCCCAGTTCATTATTGAACCGACTAAAGTAGTCCCAGTGGCTCCAGTCAACCTGTCCAAGGTTCCCCAGGTAAGATCTTTGTTCCAGAATCCAAGCGTAGGGAAATCCTACGGTGGGGACATGCGTCCAAGATTGCTGGCCATCCAGGTCAACGGGGGACCTTGAATCTCATTTCCAGACATTACTGGTGGCCTTCCATGACAGCGGATATTGGGGACTTCGTGGCATCCTGTACCTCGTGCTCCCAGAATAAATCTCCCAGGATGAAACCTGCAGGTTTATTATTGCCACTGCCAGTACCGGAGGTTCCCTGGCAGCATATTGGTATGGACTTTATAACAGATTTACCTGTCTCCGAGGGTTGTACAGTCATTTGGGTTGTCGTTGACCGTTTTTCCAAGATGTCACACTTTATCCCGCTTCCAGGTCTACCATCTGCTCCTCGGCTGGCTGAGCTATTCATCTTACATATTTTCCGTCTTCATGGATTTCCTCTCCACATCGTCTCAGATAGAGGAGTACAATTCACCTCCCGGTTCTGGAGATCTTTATGTAAGTCTCTGAATGTATCTCTGGATTTTTCTTCTGCTTACCATCCACAGTCTAATGGTCAGGTGGAACGCATGAATCAAATATTGGTCAACTTCCTGCGACATTTCTCTAATGCCCATCAGGACGACTGGGTGAAGCATCTTCCCTGGGCGGAGTTTGCCCATAATAACCAAGTCAGTCAAGCCACAGGTAACTCTCCATTTTTGTAATCTACGGCCGACATCCGAGTATTCCTCTCCCTGTACAACCTTCATCAGGGGTTCCTGCAGCAGATTCTTGTGTGGAGCAGCTTTCTCGTGTCTGGTCTGACACAAAGGAATTTCTTCAGAGAACGGCTGACCGGATGAAAAGGTCCGCAGATAAGAGGCGTAGACCTTCTCCTCAGTTTGCCATTGGAGACAAGGTATGGCTTTCTTCTAAGAATATCCGTCTCAAACTGCCCTCCTACAAACTGGCTCCGCGATTCCTGGGACCTTTTCCTGTGATAAGAAAAATTAATCCTGTTGCTTACAAACTCAAATTACCAGCTACCTTGCGGATTCCCAATTCTTTTCATGTGTCGTTACTTAAACCAGCTGTCTTTAACAGGTTTTGCAAAGGTACCTCACTGAACCCTCCTCCTGTCACTACAAATGACGAATTTGAGGTCAAGGACATTCTAGATAGGAAGGTTATCCGAGGTAAGACCTTCTATTTGGTGGACTGGAAGGGCTATGGTCCTGAAGAGAGGTCATGGGAGGCCGCAGCCAATATCCATGCCCCCTGTTGTTGAAGAAATTTCACTCCAGGTCGACCGTGCGGAGGAGGGGGTGTAAGAGGGGGTACTGTCAGATCCCTGTCTGCACAGCTCAGCACCATGGATTCCAGGGCTGGCTTACCTTATAAGAGACGCAGGCGTCCTCCAGCATATCGCCACTTCCATCCTCACTACCAGGTGTCATCTGAGGCGCTATAGAGCATGCGCGTGCACCTCTCCCTGTCTTATAGGGGATAAGCAGCTGGTCCTGATTATCCTCCCCACCCATAGGTGGGGCTTTGAGTATTTAGGGCAGCTTCACTCTGGAGGAGGTGCCCAAGCGTGGTTGTTGTACCTCTTGACTCCCGCTAAAGCGTCCATCTGTGTCTGTTGGATTTTCTGGATTCTGACCCCTGCTTTGCTGGACCCTGACTCTGCCTACCATCTACTTGCTGGATTGCCTGGACTATGGACCCCTGCTTGGTTTGACTACGTATCTGCCTGCCATCTGTTTGTTGAATCACCTGGATTATCGAACACTGCATCTTCTGTCTACGCTTCTGTCCATCGTCTCCTGTAAGTCTGCCTGGATTCCTTACCCTGCACTGCCTGACAACGAGACAGCTTTAATCTACACACTGCATTACTCTGAACTTTGTTTTGCCTTTATCTCAAGTGACCTTTGTATAACCGTCTGCCAGTAAAGACCTTCTGTTCCTTTATTCCGCATTTGTTGGACTCTGTTCACATTGCTGCAGTTAGCTGCATTCTGGGTGACTGGTGCAAACACCAGTGTCCTGACTCTGTGAGTCAGCAGTCAGCAATATTGGGCAAATTCCTAGTCCTCTATCAGCTGACACAGAGGATCCACTTCCTCTGGTCGTAACAGTACCTCTGAAAACACACACATTTTTTTTTTACAGTCCTGATTAAACAGTTAAATAGGCAGATAGAAGAATCTTTTGTTGCAACATCAGAAGCCAGAGCTGGGAGGGGAGAGGAACCCGGTTAGAAGTGGCCAATTCCATGGAGAGCCAATGTTAATTCGGAAAGGGATGAAGTCACTGTCTGGCTTGTTGTAATGTACAGTATCTCACAAAAGTGAGTACACCCTAACATTTTTGTAAATATTTTATTATATCATTTCCTGGGACAACACTAAAGATATGGTACTTTGATACAATGTAAAGTAGTCCGTGTACAGCTTGTATATCAGCCATTACTGTCTAAACCAATGGCAACAAAAGTGAGTACACACCTAAGTGAAAATGGCCAAATTGGGCCAATTTACCCATTTTCCCTCCCCAGTGTCATGTGACTTGTTAGTGTTACAAGGTCTCAGGTGTGAATGGGAAGCAGATGTTTAAAATTTGGTGTTATCGTTCTCACACTCTCTGGAAGTTCAACATGGTAAAGAACTCTCTGAGGATCTGAAAAAAGGAATTGTTGCTCTACATAAAGATGGCCTAGGCCAGTGATGGCTAACCTCCGGCACTCCAGATGTGGTGAAACTACAACTCCCAGCATGCTCCATTCATTTCTATAGAGTTCTGAGAACAGCCAAGCAAGTGTACATCTTGGGAGTCGTAGTTCTACCACAGCTGGAGTGCCGGAGGGTAGTCATCACTGGCCTAGGCTATAAGAAGATTGCCAACACCCTGAAACTGAGCTGCAGCACGGTGGCCAAGACTATACAGCAGTTTAACAAGACAGGTTCCACTCAGAACAGGCCATGCCATGGTTGACCAAACAAGTTGAGTGCATGTGCTCAGTGTCATATCCAGAGGCTGTCTTTTCAAAATAGACATATTATTGCTGCCAGCATTTCTGCCGAGTTTAAGGGGGGGGGGGGGGTCAGCCTGTCGCTCCACAATTAATCCTCTTTAAAATATGAAAGCCCAGTTTGCTGAAGACAAGCAAACTAAGGACATGGATTACTGGAACCATGACTGTGGTCTGATGAGACCAAGATAAGATTATTTGGTTCAGATGATGTCAAGCATGTGTGGTGGCAACCAGGTGAGAAGTACAAAGACAAGCGTGTCTTGCCTACATTCAAACATGATGGCGGGAGTGTCATGGTTTGGGGCTGCATGAGTGCTACTAACGACCCCAAACACACCTCCAAGACGACCACTGCCTTGCTAAAGAAACTGAGGGTGAAGGTGCTGGACTGGTCAATCATGTCTCCAGACCTAAACCCTATTGAGAATCTGTGGGGCATCCTCAAATGGAAAGTGGAAGAGTGCAAGGTCTCTAAAATCCACAAGTTCTGTGATGTCGTCATGGAGGAGTAGAAGAGGATTCCGGTGAAAACCTGTGAGGCTCTAGTAAACTCCATGCCCAAGAGAGTTAAGGCAGTGCTTAAAAATAATGGTAGTCACACAAAATATTCACATTTGGGCACAATTTGGCCATTTTCACTTAGGGGTTTACTCACTTTTGTTACCAGAGGTTTAAACATTAATGGCTGTGTGTTGAGTTATTTTGAGGGCACACTAAATTTACACTGTTATACAAGCTGTACACTGACTACTTTACATTGTATCAAAGTCTCAGATCTTCAGTGTTGTCCAATGAGAAGATATAATTAAATATCTACAAAAATGTGAGGGGTGTACTCACTTTTGTGAGATACTGTAGCTGCGTGAAAATATTATAATTAATATTTATTATTAAAGTGCCTTTCATTCCATAGCGCTGTCCATATGAAAAAGGGTATACATACATAATACAGACAATTGCACTAAGCATGAACAAGACGAGTTACAAACTGGTACATAAGTAGAGAGGGCTCTGCCCGTGAGGGCTTACAATCTACACAGAAGGAGGGGGTAAAGTTAGTCTTGGCGATATAGAGGCAGCAGGGTCACTGGTTGTAGGCTTGTCTGAAGAGGTCTGTTTTTAGGTTGCTTTTGAAGGATTCCAATGTAGGTGAGAGTCTGATATGTTGGGGTAGTGAGTTCCAGAGTATGGGGGATGCATGGGAGAAATCTTGGAGGAGATTTGGGGAAGAGGTGATAAGAGGAGAGGAGAGAAGGAGGTCTTGTGAGGATAGAAGATTGCATGTGCGGATGTATCGGGAAAGTAGCTCAGATGCGTAATAATATTTCAGGCTATAACTACTAAAGATGGGTCGTTGATCCAGGGAGTTATTCTGACTGCCTGATTGGAGTCGGGAAGGAATTTTTTCCCCTTAAGTGGGGAAAATTGGCTCTACCTCACAGGGGTTTTTTGCCTTCCTCTGGATCAACTTGCAGGAAACAGGTCGAACTGGATGGACAAATGTCTTTTTTCGGCCTTATATACTATGTTACTATGTTACTATAGATGTAGGGAGCAGACAGGTTGTGGACAGCCTTGTATGTATTTGTTAGTATTTTGAACTGAATACGCTGGACAATGGGGAACCAGTGAAGGGACTGGCAGAGGGGAGAGGCAGAGAAGTAACAGGGTGAGAGGTGGATTAGTCGGGCAGCAGAGTTGAGGATAGATTGGAGGGTTGCAAGAGTGCTAGATGGAAGGCCACAGAGGAGGATGTTGCAGAAGGAGGACAGAACAATGTTTTTGGGTGTTGGATGTTTGGTGACTTTGGTGAGGGCAGTCTGAGTTGAGTGGTTTGGTCGGAAGCCAGATTGTAGCTGGTCAAAGAGGGAGCAGGAGGAGAGATGAGAGGATAGTTCAGAATGGACATGTTGCTCAAGTAGCTTTGAGGCAAATGTAAGAATTGATATGGGGCGATAACTGGACAAAGAAGATGGGTCATGTGAAGGCTGTTTGAGGATGGGTAGAATGGTAGCATATTTGAAACCAGAGGGGAAGACACCAGAGGTTAGTGATAGGTTGAAGAGATGAGTTAGGGCTGGGATAAACACTGTGGTGAGGTTAAGGATGAGGTGGGATGTGATCTGGAGAGTAGAGTGGAGAGTTTTTTTCCTGTAATGGTTTTGGGAGAGGAGGACTGAGCAGTTGTGTAGAGTGTCTGTGGGGACTGTGCACTGAAGCTTTCTATCATGTTGACTATCTTTTGTTTGAAGTATGTGACAAAGTCCTCAGCTGAGATGAGAGGAGCGGCTGGGGCGCTGGGGGGCGGAGAAGGGAGTTAAATGTGTTAAAAAGTTGTTTTGGGCTGTGGGACAGGGAAGATATGAGAGATGAGAAGTAGGATTGTTTTGTATCAGCGAGTGAGGATTTGAAAATGAGGAGGGATTGCTTGTATGTGGTGAAGTGATTCTTAGAGTGGAATTTCTTTCATCACCACTCAGCAGCCCTGGAAGCTTGTCTGAGTTTTTTGGTCAGGTTGGTGTGCCAGGGTTGTCTGTTGATTTTTCAGGTTTTGTTGTGTGTGAAGGGGGCAACAATGTCCAGAGCTGTACTTATTGTGGTGTTATATAAAGTCGTGGCAGTATCTGGGTCTTGGAGGGAACAAATGGTAGAGAGTGGCATAAGAGAGTCATAAAGCAAGCGAAAGTCGAGATGTGGGGAGGGTGAGGGGTGTTAGGGTGTGGATCGGGGGAGCATCAGAATTGACGAATGAAGAGAAGGGGAGTAGGTTGTGGTCAGATAGGCGGAGAGGTGAATTAGAAAGGTTATATAGGGAGCAGAGGCAGGTAAAGATAAGATCCAGAGTATGGCCTCCTCTGTGGTTTGGAGTGGAAGACCACTGTAAGAGGCCGAAGGAGGAAGAGAGTGATAGAAGTTTAGAGGCAGCTGAGTGGCAGGTGTCAGTGGCTTGATGATAGTGGGGATGTCGGCAGAAAGTGTAGGAGCCAGGTGTTAAAGTGGTCAAGAAAGATGTTGGCTGGGCCTGGGGGGCAGTAAATGACAGCTACTTGGAGGTTGGAGGGAGAGTAGATGCGAACAGAGTGTACTTCAAATGAAGTTAGTGTAATCTAGGGAGGCAGTGGAGTTGGGCTGTAGGAGCAGGTGTCCGATATGTGGGGATTCGCTCTGGTAGATAGGACCAGCGGGTGCAGTACAGAGGCAACGTTCAAGCTTGTAAATTAAATGTCCGTGTTTTATTCACACAACAAAAAGAGCATCACAAAAACAGGTGGCTTGGTGTTTGTTCACACACACAAAAGTCCATAAACGGAAGAGTCACCTTAGCTCCTTGGTGTTAGCAAGTCCATAGACAGGCTTTTTCAGGCAGCCTGTTCGGTTTCACAGAGGTCTGAGCCCTCCAGCTTGGCTCCAGCCGCAGGTCCCAAAAAGCAGCCCTCAGCTCCCAGCACTATTAGCAGCTCCAGGACAATCACACACTCAGACACAGCTGATGGCTGTGTTTTATACCCAGCCGAAAACATGGACTGGACCGTGGGGAGCAGCCACCCACCCTACTCTTTAGCTGCTCCCAGTAAGAGCCGGCCCGGATCGGCTTTGCAGCCATGCTATTTAAACAGAGTCAAGCAGCACTAGCTGCTGCAGACCAAAAACCCCGGCTCTTACCTCACCGAGGCCAGCAACCTCGGTGACACGTACCTGCCATCGCATATGACACCTTGCACCTTACCACAGATAGAAGACCAACTTCTCCACCATTTTTGCAGCTGGGGCAGGGGGTGTGAGTGAAATGACATCCGCTATAAGATAGTGCAGCAGGGGAGGAAGTGTCAGAGGATGTCAGCCATGTTTCTGTGAGACCCAGAAGGGAAAGTTTTCGAGAGATGAAGAGGCCATGAATTTAGGACAGTTTGTTACAGATAGAGCATGCATTCCATAATGCTTCTGCAAGAGGAACCAAGTAGGGGTCAGAGAAATGGTTATTAGGTTTAAGGGGTTGCAGAAATTTGTAGAAGGAGATTTGTAGTAGGAGGTAGAGGTGATAGTGGGGATTTGCTGAGGGGGGCCTGAATTTGGAGAGATATCACCAGCAATAACGAGAAGCTGAGAAAGTGTTAGTAGGTAAGAATAAAAGAGGGCATGAGGTGTCTGTGTGTGTTTGGGAAGGAAGTTTTTTACGTTGCCAAACTAGTTTGTGCAAGCAGTGAGATTAGCAGGTAAGATGGAGTAAGAGATGAATAGTTCCTTGCTGGGGGAATGGATGTGGGGGTATTCAGGAGGTTTTGGAAAAGTGTGAAGAGTAAGATGAAAGATTGAAACATTGTTTGCATTAACTATTTCTCTAATTACCTTTGGTCCAATTCTGGTATAATTTGGTATGTGCACTTAAAGAGTTGCCCTTGAAAGATGTTGCTTTGTAAACACCAAGGTCTAAAAGACCTAAGGACTTAGATTTTTACCACTCAGTGTTCAATCAGGTGTGAACAAGAGGGGAGGGGCTACATTTGGCCTAATCAAGGGAGGACTAGATACAGGGGTAAAATAGTCAATGTAAAAAAATACTCAATAAATTCAGCAGGGAAAGAGACATTAAAAGTTTAATGCAGACATACCAGGGGATGAGAAGGAAAGATGAGGGGTGTGGACAATATCAGACTCTTGAAAAGTTTGGTGCAGCAGTTAGGTTCAATGCATATCTTGTAATATGTGGAACACCCAACCCTCTCAAACGGATATAATAAAATAGAATGGATGAGGCCACTCTAGCTTGTACATGTTATGAGTCTATCAGGGATTTTTCCAGGGTTCGGAAGGGTAATCACAATGGCTTTTAAAATTACTGGAAGATTTTAACCCAAAAATTTGAATAAGTTTAAACATAGTAAGCAAATGAGGGGAGAGAACGTCTCAAAATATTTTAAAATAGTCATTTGTGAGTCTGTCAGGACCTGGCGCTTTCTGTGCTTTGAGCATGGAAAGGGCTGTACGAAGTTCAAGAGCTGTGTAGGAGCTGACAGTGCTTCAAGTTGGACTGCAGAGATAGTCAGTAAAGTGATGGAGTCAAGAAAAGGAGTAATATTGGCCTCCGTTGGTGCAAAGGGGTCAGATTTCAGGTTATATAAAGCTTCACAATAGGATTCAATGCTATCAGCTGTTTGTTGAGGATCAAAAAACTTCTGGTTATTCAAATCGTAGATATACTGTAGGAGATCCACGATTTAGCTTGTGTATGTTTAAGTTTAGAGACTAACAGAGATCCGGATTTATTACTGCGCCAGTAATATTTCCCATGTAAGCAATGCATTGCTTTTTCATAGTGTTAAGGCTTTCCATTTAGCAAGCCTATCTCTTTTGTCTTTGGCTGCCAGACTAATATAATGTCCCCTCATATATGCTTTATGTGCACACCACATAGTGGACACAGACACATCGGGAGTGTCATTAAGTGTAAAAATTTGCTCCAGAGTATGGAGGGATTGAGAATAGTACAGTATTTCTGAGCTTGGAAAATAAAGTAATTTATTTTCCAAGGGGATAGGGTAGTGTTCCAGTAGCAACATACATTTAGGTGCATGATCGGACCAGGTAATGGAGTCTGGTAGAAAGTAAACGGTGTATAAAGAAATGGTCAATCCTTGAAAATGTTTAATGGGGGTGGGAGAAAAATCTCAGTAGGAGTAGGAGCAGTAGGAGATTGAAGCATCCAGGCATCTATAAGCCTTTCCTGTTGAGTAATACTGCAGAGAATCAATGGGGTGCCGGATGCAGTTTGAGCCAAAGCACCCAGAGCAGGCCACACTGTCATGCTTAAATCCCCGACCTGGATTAGGGAGCCCTGCTTAGGTTTATTGACAAGGGTCATAAGTTTGTGGGAAAAATGAAGCTGGTGGGTATTAGGCGAATAGACAGCCACAATAGCATAGGCAGAATTATTTATCTGACAAACTAAAATTGCATAGCATGCCCCCATATCCAATACAGAGTACAATAGAAAGAAACTTAGGGCATGCTTAACAGCAATTTCCACTCCGTAAAAAATATGAGGGAAGGTCTTATGATGCAATCAGACTAATTGAGATGGGTTTCCTAAAGGCAAAGAATATCTGCCTGGGAACGCCTGGCTTCCTGACACAGTTGAGAACGTTTGAACCGACTATTCAGTCCATTGGTATTAAAGGAAGTGATTCGGAATACCATGGACACAGTGTAAAGCATGCTATAAGTAAGATAGAATACTGGAAATAAATGGAGTATTGTGCATCGTGTATACTTGCATGAGGAGGTCAAAGGATGATAGACTCATCATTTTAAAGATGAAATGACTGGCAACAAAGAGAACCAGAAACATACAAATACATAAAGATAACAAAACATGAACTGAAAAGCATAAAAAGAGAAAATGCATCCTGTGGGACACTTGCCAGGAGTAATCACAGAACCCATACATTCGTAGGCTGAACCTGAACCCATTACAAAGAACCTAATTCTCCAGCTGTGGAATGTGGTAACCAGAAAGTAAGGAAGAGGAACCCCATTTAACTAGGGTGCAATAAAATCACAAGGCATAACACACTAAGTCCCATGTGACAACAGCAGCATAGGGTGAAACATAATATAAACAGTCGGTGTGATAACTTTTAAGCACACCAACCTTGGTTCAAAGCACGAGGTATGTGAAACCCCACTACCTCAGTATAATTAGAGCAATATTTAACATAGACAGATAATTTAATGTGGCCATGAGAAAACCAAAACCATGGGCACATTAAACCCAAAAAGAGGGAGAAAACCCCAAATTATAGAACCTCTATGATTAGGTGAGTGGTGAGGCAGCGCCACGTTCCATTTCTTGGCGAGAAGCATAGCAGACTGGAGATCCAAAGCAGGAGATAAGGACTCTATTTCGGCCAACTTAGAGCGCAGCGCCCCCACTTGTTCTTCTAATGCATTACTTCCACAAGACTGTTGCGAGCTTCTGAAAACTCTGCCATCTTATTGTCTAAATGAGAGGTTCTGTCACCAATACCCTGAATTTCTTTTTGTAGAAAAGCTATTTGGATATCCAGTTGTAGGGAAGCTCTAAGCTCCATAAGAAGTGCCCTCAAAGTTCCTTTAGTTACAGGCTGCGCTGTGGTATCAGAGAAGGTGGTGTGAGCGGAATGTAGCTCTGCAGGTTGAAATATGGAGCTGTGTTGTAGGAAAGGCAGTGAAGGGGTCAAGGATGTGCCTTATGTGGGAGTGGGGTCTAAACTGCAAAGCTGTCTCCCTTAACCTACAGGGTGCCAATAGCTGCTTTGTGTGAAGCCTTGTTCTTGGAAGTGGAGAGCATGCTGCGGTTTGCTTTCCGTCCTGGAATGCAGAGCAAAACGGATCCGTCATGACCCACAATGTGTTTTCTCTGACACAATCTGACACAATAGAAAATGGATCCATCCCCCATTGACTTTAAATGGAGTTCATGACTTATCCGTCTTGGCCATGTTAAAGATAATACAACCGTATCCGTTCAGAACGGATGCAGATGGTTGAATTATCAGTAACGGAAGCGTTTTTGCCAAACTCTGCCAGATCAAGCAAAAACGCTAGTGTGAAAGTAGCCTTAATCAGAGGGATAGGCATCCATGCGTGCAGGGGAGGACGCCATGTTTTCCGGCCAGCTGCACTCCTTATCAGTGCCATGTTGGGAGCGCATGGAGGGGAAGAACTCCATCATTTTAGCAGGTTCTTCTTTTTTTCTTGTCCTGCCCATGATGCTCAGGATGCCAGAGCAGGAGTACTCTATGTGGGACAATGAGTTGTCTGAGCTGGGCTGTCAGATTCAGGAGCTACAGAGCTATGCAACAAGCATCTCACTCCATGCTCTTTCAGCCACATCCCCCTCCCTCTCCAAAAGTAAATTTCTCATGTGCATTTGCTATATAAAGCGAGCATATTGTGGGCAATGTGCATAGATGTGTTTTGAAGCTCTCACGTATCAATAGTATGATGTTTCTCTGTCTTCCCTACTTTTATTTTATTCGGACACCTTTCAAAATTACGATCTAAAACCTGTTCTGTCACGAGTTACCATTGGTCCAAGTATATTGAGCATTATACGGTATACGAATATCTTAGAATAAATCCCTTTTCACTCTAGAAATCAAATAGATTTGAATATAGTTACCCATTCTTCTATATAACAGGTGGCCAGGTCTTTTCACATACTCCAACTACCCACCCACACAACACTAAATTCATGTGTGGAATCCAACAATAAAAAGTACAGAAACAGAATCAAAATTTAAATATTTAGCACTCCCCTGAAAGAAAAAAAAGAAATACATTCGGTCTCTTAGGAACCATTTGAAAAAAATAAATAAAAAATATCTCAAAATAATAGAAATAGCACTCATTTGAAATTCTGATTCACATCTATTGCAAAAACAGAATGTTTTTTGTGTTCATTATTAAAAATTCTGCTTGGCTATATGTGCACATAAAATGTCTTGATTAGTTTGTTCAACAAGAATTTACAAGCTAAATAAAACTTGAAACTTCAAAAAATAATAAAATCTTTTAGATATAGAAGTAAGGTAACTAGTTGTTACAGAACAGCGCTGTTGAAATTGCAATGATCATGTAATAAAGCTGTATTTTCCATGAACATATAATTTTGTGTGCAAAATCCTTGAGGTATGGCTAATGATGAAGGAAACCTGATGTAGAACAACAACTATAGGAAATCATTACACTATAACTGTATGCCTCGTTTCTCCATCCATTAAGTGTGGGAAATGGGAACCAATCAACAATGTTGCGCAGTACATATGGATTGGTGAATAAAAAAGAAATATAAGGATTCCAGCTCAGGCTGTTTTGCTTTGGTTCACTGATAAGAAGAATTTAGTACATGCACATATTTTCTGTTGCATTTCTGAGTGATGCTGCTTATTATTTACGTTTTGACAAAACATCAGATTTAGAAAAACTATGAATCAGAATTTGTCATAGTTAAAAAAACACAAAACTCAATAATAATAATAATATAATAATAACTTTTATTTATATAGCGCCACCATATTCTGCAGCACTTTACTAATTCATAGGGTTCATGTACAAAAAAAGTAACTGGCTAATATACAACTGAAACAATAGGAGTCAGGGCCCTGCTCACAAGAGCTTACAATCTATGAGGAATGGGGGGTGACACATAAGGTAGCTGATTGTGATAAGTAGGATTTCAGCCATGATAGAACTGACAGGAGTGGTGCTGGCCAATCTGCTTCTGGTTTGGGACTACTAGAAGATCAAGTTTAGGCCAGAGGAGTTGGTGGGGGAGAGGTTTAGTCCTGGAAAAATCATTTTAGGAGGCTTGATAAGCTTGCCTGAAAATATGTGTTTTAAGGCACGTTTGAAGGTGGAGAAGTTGTGAATTGACCTAATATTCCAGGGCAGAGTATTCCAGAGAGTAGGTGCAGCTCGAGAAAAGTCTTGAAGACGGGAGTGAGAGGTCCGAATTATGGAAGCTAAAACAAATCAAATATCTTGCTAATTTGCTTCTTTACAGAGTTAGCTTATCCCATCACAATATGACAGGATTTTTACGGGGGTTCAAGTCCTGGCACAATAAGGGGTTCTAAAAGTCCAGAAGAAGACATCTGAATTTAAAGCTGAAATGGAGCCAATCATTTGCTGCTATGGACTACTTTTATGCAGTCGAATCACAAGTAACCTGCCATGTCTACTAAATGAAACTAAGCCCCAAGTTTTCTATACACAAGTATGTTATAGACTGCAGATATAGTAAAAATAATGCATATTAAAGAAAATATACCAATGACAAGTGTGCAAATAATATCTGTATCAGCATCATATTCTGGTGTCAGAACTTGAAAGAAATCAGTGGTGCTACAAAGGCACACTGTTCTTTTCTTCCTATAGAAGAGGACTGTCACGGATTGATTTGCCAGGGATTTCCTTCTCCTTTGACAATCACAATCACTGATTAATAAATGGGTTTCCCTTTTCTTTTTTTTTTTTTTTTTTTTAAAGTGGTTCCTGGGAGCCCCACTGCATCTTTATAAAGTTTTGGTTCATAGCTTCTGCAGAACAATGTATTGTATACCCAGGACGCTGCAGACCTTTCTATTTGAAAAGAATGAGGGTATTCAACCCCCGTGATCAGAAAGCTCCCCTACTATTCCAAAAGAACTACAGCAGTTGTCTGTGAAGGTTTTCATTACAGCAGTTGGTGTGTGTAACATACTCCCTACTCTAAGTTATTCCAACAATGTGCAGTTGACATGTTTAAATGCAGACAGCTTTAGGCCTTGTCATGAACCCCCAGGTGTGAACCCACTGTGCAAAGTGACTAACCTCCTCTAAGGGCATTGTCTAAGTGAACAACTTATTCTTCACAGTCCCCTGATGGTGAGGATAGACTTTCCCGAGGGGAACACCAGGTGCTACCTCTTAAGGTGGATTGGTACACAAAACAGCTGGTCTGGACATACCAGGGAATACCAGAGCAAGGTACCCGGGCTACGGACGTAGTCAAAAGGCCGAGTCGTAAACGTGAGCAACAGTGCAGGACCAAGGATGAGCCACAGGCATAGTCGTACAAGTAATGGGTCAGGGCAGGTGGCACAGATACAGGTCAGGCAATTCGTGTCAGCCACAGGAGAGTCGAGACATAGCAGGCAAGGATCAGACATGTAGCGAGACCACAGAAACAAGCACAGGTCAGGAGTCCAGGAACTCAAGCACAGACAAATGCTTCCTTTGTAGGACACAAGGACCTTTGATGCTCAGGCCTCTGGGAAGGAGGCTGGACCACTTATATAGGTGCAGGATGGTTGGGATTGGTCGCATAGGCCACATGTGCAAAATCCTTAAATCATAAGAAGTGACGTTTGCTGGCCCTTAACAAGGTGCTACAAGGAAAAGTCTGGATGGTATGCTGTGTCCATGGCTAGAAGGAAACCATGGAGCAGATTCCAGGAAGGACAGCATCTATAAAGTCAGAGCCAAGAACCATGGTGGTGAATGGGAAGACACCGGCAGCTGATCACCGCTACCTGTATTGCTACCTGCCTTGCAATGCTGCCAGACATGGACAATGATGTGGGAAGCCAGGGAGGACGGTGCTCGCCCAAGCACGGAGCTGGGGACCATGTGGTGGGTAGTGGAACATTGACGGTCAGCAAACGCTGTTACAGGACTTTTGCTATTATGTGTTCACAGAACTGCTTGGTAACTTCTATTATTCTTATAATTAACAGTAGTGGATACACTAATCAATATATCATAATATTAAATAGCTTACAGTCCATGGAGGCAATTTATTTACATTGGCATGTCATATCACTGTAAGATACCCTTACTTTTTTTAAGATGTGCTGACCTGTTATTAAATTTGATGCATCTTCGAGCAGTCCATGTACTAAAAATCAAAGCTAGGCCAGCTATGAGCTGGCATAGATTGGAGGTATAATTTGCCCCCAGCTCCTGATGTAAATTATAATACAATTTTTGGCTGTGGTACTTCCCTCTAGCTAAGCTTAAGCAATGAACTATATGATCTGAGTTGTTCGGAGTTCCGGGAGGCGAACCTTCTCAGATTTGATATTGATGACCTATCCTCAGGCTATTTTGCTTGATCTGGCAGAGTTTGGCAAAAACGCTTCCGTTACTGATAATTCAACCATCTGCATCCGTTCTGAACGGATACGGTTGTATTATCTTTAACATGGCCAAGACGGATAAGTCATGAACTATCCTAAATAAGTCACACGATTTTGCACAAAATTCCACTTGCATAAAAATGTGTGGCTTTTGCATGCCACAATTCTGGTGTACAGTCCTTAATACATTTTCTCCTTTTTGTACATGCCTAGTTTTCAGCTAAAAAAATGTTCTATATGGATATGCTATTTTGGCTAACAATATTGCTTCGAAGTATAAGATATGTAATCGTAATCTCCTCAAGTCATATAACAAAGCCAAAACTTTGTGAAACAGAAACAGATGTGTTCTTTTCTTCTCGGACTCAAGCTGTAATCATTTCATGCCCTAAGATTGTCGATAATTCAAATGTGACAATAGCGTGTGGTGTTCATTCACATTCTATTCTCACAGCAAAGAACATGGTCTCTGGTGAGTAAACAATCCTTCCTGTCAAAGAAAAACCATGAAAGCAGCTGTAATTTAAGATCTGGAGCAAGATGTACAAACTGAGTGGAGCAACAGGTGCAGTCAATGATGCTACATATGGTTATTTATGGCCGTCTGTGTGAATAAACCAAGACTGCCAATTCTACATACTAACATAACAACTAATTAAAACGTTTACAGACTTTAAGCATAGAGCCCTATTAGAATTCCAAAAATGTTCAAGAATCACTGTTGCTGGCTTTATGGTGTGCTACAGTATATATGAAAAGGAAAATATCTCTATCTACTTTATTTCAACTTTTAAAGGAACACTACTGGATAAAAGAAAAAACGTATCTTATGCATAGTGTGAGAAGGTACCATCCTTTCTCACTGGGCACAAGCCATAAAACAGTAATCCGACTAAGTGAAAATATTCCTTTTCGCTTTGTTTTCATTGTGCCTCAGAAGAGAATTTAAGGGAACATGTTACTAAGACAAAGTTAGTGTAATGGGCAGTGGGTGTGGAACCACTGTGCCAACTAACCGGTTTGGTTTTGGGGTATCCCTAAGGGCATTATATTTGCAGTTTCCGGCATTTCACCCGTTAACCCATATACAGGGATTTAGTCAGCACTGCAGGGGAGCCACCAGGGATAGTCCCAGTGTAGTTAACAGCTAACCCTTTGGGTCAAAGACACCAGTGTGAAGTACCAAGGGGTCAGATAATATTTGTAGCCAGGTCACAGGTCGAGGTTCCTGCATAGTGATGAGTGGCAGGTGCCATATTCCATTTCGATGAAATTCGCGAGTGTTCGATAAAATATTTGTTTCATATTCTTTGAAATCGAATAGTCGTCATTATTCTAGTTATCGCGATTTATATGCGATTTAAATAATCGCGTATTGCGATTGTGACTTAAGGCTACTTTCACAGGCAATCTGATAGTGAAAAATAATCTGTTAATTCATCTGTTTCACTGGGGTTGAAGAAATCATATATTTGGTTGAATTAAATTCCATCCTCTGCCTGCACAGGCAATCTGATAGTGAACAATAATCTGTTAATTCATCTGTTTTACTGATGTAGGAAAAATCCTCTTTTTTTCCTATAAAGGACCTTTTTGCCTTGTACTGCAAATCAAATAAAATCAGTAAATTCCACTGGGACATTGTGGGTCTAAAAAACACGTATTTTTGTGCACAAAATAAATTTGTGGCCTGCACTGTACTACTGCTAGTGAAAGAATTTCATTTGCATCCGTCAGTTTCATTGGTGGTTGAAGAAATCATATTTTTTGTTGAAATAAATTCCTTCCTCTGCCTGCACAGGCAATCTGATAGTGAAAAATAATCTGTTAATTCATCTGTTTCACTGGGGTTGAAGAAATCATATATTTGGTTGAATTAAATTCCATCCTCTGCCTGCACAGGCAATCTGATAGTGAACAATAATCTGTTAATTCATCTGTTTCACTGATGTAGGAAAAATCCTATTTTTTTCCTATAAAGGACATTTTGCCTTGTACTGCAAATCAAATAAAATCAGTAAATTCCACTGGGACACTGTGGGTGAAAAAACACATAATTTTTGGCACAAAGTACATTTGTGGCCTGCTTTGTACTACTGCTAGTGTAGTGAAAGAATTTCACTTGCATCCGTCAGTTTCATTGGTGGGTGAAGAAATCATATATTTTGTTGAAATAAATTCCATCCTCTGCCTGCACAGGCAATCTGATACTGAAAAATAATCAGTAAATCCATCTGTTTCAATGGGGTTGAAAAAATCCTCTTTTTTTCCTATAAAGTACCTTTTTGCCTTGTACTGCACATTGAATAAAATCAGTAAATTCCACTAGGACATTGTGGTTGAAAAAAAAATATATAATTTTGGCCCATAAAGTACCCCTGCGGCCTGCGTTGGTATTCCTGCTGCACTGCATACCTGACTTGCCAAAATTTATTCAGTAAATTAGGTGGCAACTACCGATTTTTGGGGATCTGTGCCCCTTATATCTTTCAAAGTAACTTGTGACCTTAACCAATCTTTTACCTTTAACATGCTACCAGGGCCTATTGGGCAGGCCACACAGAGTAATACATTTGTTTCTCATATTGTGGTGTGACCTAGAAATATCTTTTATCTGTATCACACTGCCAGGGCATATTAGGCAGGGCACAAAGTGTAATGAATTCATCTGTCACATAGAGGTGTGACGAAAACCAATCTTTTCTGTTTATGACACAGGCACGGCATACCTGACAGGGAACAAGTTTTATTAAATCTGTCTGTTACTTTGTTGGGCTACCGAAAAGAATTTCGAAGAGCGTCAAATAAGGGACATGGCCATGGTCGTGGTGTTGCTGATGTTGGTGGGGCTCTTGTTGCAGGGAGAGGACGTGGTGGATCTGTGCCAGCTACACGCTCAAATGAAACACCCTTCTCGGGTTCACGTAGATGACAGGGCCTTCCACGTTATTTAGTAGGCCCGAATGTCGCTCTACGAATAGTGAGGCCAGAGCACGTACAGGTGCTAGTAGATTGGGTGGCTGATAGTGCCTCCAGTACCTTCACATTGTCTCTCACCAGGTCCACTGCTGAAAGCTCATAGTTGGCACCTGCAGGCCACGGGCAGCTATCTAACCCCCTTGCAAATCAGTCAAGCAGTCTGAGCCCCAAGTCATGCAGCATTCTCTCATGCTCTTTGATGACTCTCCATGCAGGGTTTCCCGGCCCATCCACCTAGCCCTGCTCCGGAAGTGGAAGAGATTGAGTGCACCGATGCTCAACCACTTATGTTTGAGGATGAGGAGATGGGAAGACCACCGCAGATGATGAAACACAGGTGCCAACTGCTGCGGCTTTCTGCAGTGTGCAAACCGACAAGGAGGGCAGGGGTGCAGAAGACTTGGTGGGGTGGAAGATGATGTGGAGGTAGAGTTGAGCGGACACCTGGATGTTCGTGTTCGACGGGTTCGGCCGAACTTCGGAAAAAAGTTCGAGTTCGGGACCCGAACTTGACCCCGAACCCGATTGAAGTCAATGGGGACCCGAACTTTTGAGCACTAAAATGGCTGTAAAAATGTAATGGAAAGGGCTAGAGGGCTGCAAATGCCAGAAAAATGTTGTTAAGAGCATGGCAAGTGCTCTGCAATCAAATGTGGATAGAGAAATGACTTTAAATAACATAAAATAGGTAAAAAAAAAATCTTGATCTAGGAGGATGAGGTCCATATGGAGTAGGAGGTTGAGGAGGTGATGGAAGTGGCGGTGGAAGAGGAGGAGGTAGCCTACACTGCTTTTTGGTTTTGGTTTTAAATTTTATTTTTTAAATTAGGGTACACCCAAAATATTGGGAAATTTTTTAGAGAGTGATTAATAAAGATTAAATTTTACCTATTACTAGTCAGAGAGGTTGCAACGGTTACGCTAGGTCCAAGTGACCGCCTAACCCCTCTTCCAGAAGTTGCAAGGGCTGACCCCTGTCAATCAGTTCGTGTAGGCATGTGCACACTTACCGCCCCACTATGTCGCACGTTCCCGTGATGTTCACGATCCAATTTGAAATCTGCTCTATCAACTTTCGATGTTCTTTTATGCGCCTACCATGGTGACCATTGGTGGCTGGGAATCAGGGTTCCCTGCCAGAGAGGGAGCATGAGAAAAAGAGACCAAATTTAAGGGAGATAAATGTATAAAAAAAAATTGGGATCGAGCATAAATGTGTGAAAAGCTATTGAGGCGCAAATGTGGGACAAATTACAGAAGCCCAAATGTGGGCCAAAAGTATCAAGCGTAATTGTGGGAAAAGCTATTGAGGCCGAAATGTTGGCCAAAAGAGTATAGCGAAAATGTGGGACAAAGTATTGAAGCTTAAATGTGGTACAAGTTGTTTAAGTTTAATCATTGAATCAAATGAGGTGAAGCGCATCAATTAAAGCATTTCCGAAATTTTATTTTCTGTCACCTGTGCAGAGCAGGGGTTTATTCACGTCTAAAATTGTATAATGTCAACCCAAGAATGTAACAGAAAAATTACTGAAATTAATTAACCTGTCTACTTGGTAGAGCAGATGTCTATGACAGAAAATAATTGTTTATTGTCACCCGAAAATGTAAAAGAAAAATTAATCAAATTTATTAAGCTGTCAACCAGGTAGAGGAGGGGTATATTACTCCAAAAAATTGGTGAATTTGACCATAAAATGTAACTGACAAATGTTTTTTTTTATTTTTTTTTACCGTTCTACTAGGTATAGCAGTGGTACTATACACCCAAAAATTAGTGAATTTCACCCGAAAATGTAAATGACAATTTTTGTTTTTAACCGTCCTACTAGGTATAGCAGTGGTACTATACACCCCAAAATTTGTGAATTTCAGCAGAAAATGTTAATGACAATTTATATATTTTTTTTAAACGGCCTACTAAAAAATTATCTGTTACATTTTCTGGTGAAATTAATCACTTTTGGTGTATAGTACCACTGCTATACCAGCAGTGGTACAATACACCCAAAAAGTGGTTAATTTCACCAGAAAATGTAACAGATAATTTTTTTTTTTTTTACCGTTCTTATAGGTATAGCAGTGGTACTATACACACCAAAAGTTTGGAGTTCCATATGGAGTAGGAGTTTGAGGAGGCGGTGGACGCAGCGAAGTAGGTGGAAGCGTCGGTGGAGGACGAGATAGCCAACACAGGTTTTTGGTTTTAATTTAATTTTTTTAAAATTAAGGTACACTCCAAAAGAGTATGAAATATCCAAAATACAAACATAAGCAAACGCCCTGCAGTATAACAATGGCTGGCTAGTGCCGGTATACATGTCTATTCTGCACAAGGTACGGACAAGTCCTGAGGGATCCATGCCTGGTTCATTTTAATGAACGTGAGCTTGTCCACATTGGCTGTGGACAGGCGGCTGCGCTTGTCTGTGAAGACGCCCCCTGCCGTGCTAAACACACGTTAAGATAATACACTGGCTGCAGGGCAGGCCAGCACCTCCAAGGCGTAAAGGGCAAGCTCAGGCCATGTGCCCAATTTGGAGACCCAGAAGTTGAAGGGGGCAGACCCGTCATTCAGTACGTGTAGGCGTGTGCACACATACTGCTCCACCATGTTCGTGAAATGCTGCCTCCTGCTAAGACGTTCCGTATCAGCTGGTGGTGCTGGTTGTTGTGGAGTGCTAACAAAGCTTTTCCACATGTCGGCAATGCTAACCCTGACTTTGAGGTGCTGGCGGTGCTCCAGCTGCATTGGCGACCTCTTCCTCGTCCTCTGCCTTCGCCTTGTGCTTCAACTGTGCCCCCGCTTTCAGGTGGGAATGCCACCAGCAGCGTGTCTACCAGCGTGCGCTTGTACCCGCGCATCTTATGATCACTTATTTGACTCTCTCCTCATATTTTTTGAATTCAGGATCTTGCCCTAAATAGGTGTTTAATTAATAGAATTAACGACAGTATGTAAAGGGTGTATCTCACACGGACTGAACCAGACTAGGCCTCAATTAAATATTTCTTTGAACAAAATAGCTATATTTCAAATCACTAAATCAAACCCCTGTATGTATAGGGGGAATCACATATTCCCTGAATCAGTGTAGGCCTGAAGTAAATATCTTTGCACAAAATGTCTGTATTTCAAATGGCTGTATTTCTAATGCCTAATTCAAACCCCTGTATGTATAGGGGGGATCACACACGCCCTGAATCAGTGTAGGCCTGAAGTAAATATATCTTTGCACAAATAGGCAGTTTTTGAAATGGATGTATTTAGAATGCCTAATTCAAACCCCTGTATGTATTGGGGGTATCTCACACGGTCTGAACCACTGTAGGCCTAAAGTAAATATATCTTTGCACAAAAAGGCTGTATTTCAAATGGCTGTATTTCAAAAGCCTAATTCAAACCCCTGTATGTATAGGGGGGATCACATATGCCCTGAATCAGGGTAGGCCTGAACTAAATATATCTTTGCACAAAATGGCTGTATTTCAAGTGGCTGTATTTCAAATGCCTAATTCAAACCCCTGTATGTATAGGGGGGAATCACACACGCCCTGAATCAGTGTAGGCCTGAAGTAAATATATCTTTGCACAAAAAGGCGGTTTTTAAAATGGTTGTATATCAAATGCCTAATTAAAAGCTCTATATGTATAGGGGGATCACACATGCCCTGAATCAGTGTAGGCCTGAAGTAAATATATATTTGCACAAAATGGCTGTATTTAAAATGGCTGTATTTCAAATGCCTAATTCAAACCCCTGTATGTATAGGGGAGATCATACACACCCTGAATCAGTGTAGGACTGAAGTAAATATATCTTTGCACAAAAAGGCTGTATTTCAAATGGCTGTATTTCAAAAGCCTAATTCAAACCCCTGTATGTATAGGGGGGATCACATATGCCCTGAATCAGTGTAGGCCTGAACTAAATATATCTTTGCACAAAATGGCTGTATTTCAAGTGGCTGTATTTCAAATGCCTAATTCAAACCCCTGTATGTATAGGGGGGAATCACACACGCCCTGAATCAGTGTAGGCCTGAAGTAAATATATCTTTGCACAAAAAGGCGGTTTTTAAAATGGTTGTATATCAAATGCCTAATTAAAAGCTCTGTATGTATAGGGGGGATCACACATGCCCTGAATCAGTGTAGGCCTGAAGTAAATATATCTTTGCACAAAATGGCTGTATTTAAAATGGCTGTATTTCAAATGCTTGATTCAAACCCCTGTATGTAGAGGGAGTATCTCACATGTCTGAACCACTGTAGGCCTGAAGTAAATAAATCTTTGCACAAAAAGGCTGTATTTCAAATGGCTGTATTTCAAATGCCTAATTCAAACCCCTGTATGTATAGGGGAGATCATACACACCCTGAATCAGTGTAGGACTGAAGTAAATATATCTTTGCACAAAAAGGCTGTATTTCAAATGGCTGTATTTTAAATGCCTAATTGAAACCCCTGTATGTATAGTGGGGATGGTACATGCCCTGAATCAGTGTAGGCCTAAAGTAAATATATCTTTGCACAAAAAGGCTGTATTTCAAATGGCTGTATTTCAAATGCCTAATTCAAACCCCTGTATGTATAGGGGAGATCTCACAGGGCCTGAACCTCTGTAGGCCTGAATTCAATATTGGTGCACCAAATGGCGGTATTTAAAATCTCTGAATGTAACCCAAATGTATTAAGGGTGTATCTCACAATGACATCTGCATCAAAGGCTGCCAACTAAATTTTTTGTGCCCAAACGACTGTTTCTTTAACATACCTTATAGGAATAAAAGGCTAAGGAACAATAAGAAACCAATGTGGATAAATGGAACCATAAAGAAAGCAATAAATGACAAAAAGAAAGGATATAAATCACTAAAACAGGAAGCACTGATAAACTATAAGTAAAAAATAGAATATGTAAAAACTAATAAAATTTGCCAAACTAGAGACCGAGAGATTAATTGCCAAAGAGAGTAACACTCAGCCTAAAATGTTCTTCAATTATATAAATAGTAAAAAATATAAATCTGAAGGAGTTGACCCTCTACATAGCAATGAGGGGGGTGTTGCAGAGAGCGACGAGGATAAAGCAAAACTATTAAATATTTTTTTCTCCACTATATTCACTGAGGAAAATAAACTGTCAGATGAAATGCAGAATGTAAAAGTAAATTCCCCATTAAAAGTGCCCTGTCTGACCCAGGAAGAAGTACAACAGCGACGTAAAAAGATTAAAATAGACAAATCGCCAGGACCAGATGGCATACACCCCCGTATCCTAAGGGAATTAAGTGATGTCATAGCCAGACCTTTATTTCTGATATTTGCGGACTCTATACTGACAGGGAATGTTCCACAGGATTGGCGCATAGCAAATGTGGTGCCAATATTCAAAAAGGGTCCAAAAACAGAGCCTGGAAATTATAGGCCGGTAAGTTTAACATCTATTGTTGGTAAACTGTTTGAAGGGTTTCTAGGAGATGTTATTTTGGAGTATCTCAATGAAAATAAGCAAATAACTCCATATTAGCATGGCTTCATGAGGGATCGGTCATGCCAAACGAATTTAATCAGTTTCTATGAGGAGGTAAGTTCTAGACTTGACAGCGGCGAATCAATGGATGTCATATATCTGGACTTCTCCAAAGCATTTGACACCGTGCCTCATAAAAGGTTAGTATATAAAATGAGGATGCTCGGACTGGGAGAAAATGTCTGTATGTGGGTAAGTAACTGGCTGAGTGACAGAAAACAGAGGGTGGTTATTAACGGTAGATACTCAGATTGGGTCACCATCACTAGTGGGGTACCTCAGGGGTCAATATTGGGCCCTATTCTCTTCAATATATTTATTAATGATCTTGTAGAAGGCCTGCATAGTAAAATATCTATTTTTGCAGATGACACTAAAATGTGTAAAGTAATTAACACTGAAGAGGACAGTTTTCTGCTACAGAGGGATCTGGATAGATTGGAGGCTTGGGCAGAGAAATGGCAGATGAGGTTTAACACTGACAAATGAAAAGTTATGCACATGGGTAGGAATAATACAAGTCACCCGTACATATTAAATGGTAAAACACTCGGTAACACTAACATGGAAAGGATCTAGGAATTTTAATAAACAGCAAATTAAGCTGCAAAAACCAGTGTCAGGCAGCTACTGGCAAGGCCAATAAGATAATGGGTTGCATCAAAGGGCATAGATGCCCGTGATGAGAACATAGTCCTACCACTTTACAAATCACTAGTCAGACCACACATGGAGTACTGTGTACAGTTCTGGGCTCCTGTGAACAAGGCAGACATAGCAGAGCTGGAGAGGGTTCAGAGGAGGGCAACTAAAGTAATAACTGGAATGGGGCAACTACAGTACCCTGAAAGGTTATCAAAATTAGGGTTATTCACTTTAGAAAAAAGACGACTGAGGGAGATCTAATAACTATGTATAAATATATCAGGGGTCAGTACAGAGATCTGTCCCATCTGCACCCATCTATTTATCCCCAGGACTGTGACTGTGACGAGGGGACATACTCTGCGTCTGGAGGAATGAAGGTTTGTACACAAACATAGAAAAGGATTCTTCACTGTAAGAGCAGTGGAACTATGGAACTCTCTGCCTGAGGAGGTGGTGATGGTGAGTACAATAAAGGAATTCAAGAGGGGACTGGATTTATTTCTGGAGTGTAATAATATTACAGGCTACTGCTACTAGAGAGGGTCGTTGATCCAGGGAGTTATTCTGATTGCCTGATTGGAATCGGGAAGGAATTTTTTCCCCTTAAGTGGGGAAAATTGGCTTCTGCCTCACAGGGGTTTTTGCCTTCCTCTGGATCAACTTGTAGGAAACAGGTCGAACTGGATGGACAAATTTCTTTTTCGGTCTTATATACTATGTTACTAACTGAATTTGACAGCAGTATAAAAGCCTGTAATTTCACACGTGCTGATGCGGCAAGGCCTGAAAAATATATAATAGTGTTCTTTGTCAAAAAGTGTGTTTTTCAAACCCCAGAAAATGAGGTGTTTATTTCTAGCTTAAATTGCACACTGACTAATGCAGATGTTGTAGTTTGCCCCCAAAAAATTGTGATTTGCAATGTCCCAAAAGCTCAGATGCAGTGTTGGTGCACTGAGCATGCATAAAATAGCCGCCGCCACCCACCTAACTAACAGAATTCAAAGGTTAGTATTTTTTGGTAAATAAGCTCAGGGCAGGGTTCAAGGATAGTGCCCTGCACCCACACAACTATTTCTAGGTAGATCGCTGAGTTAAATTCTCTCCTATTCTCTCCCTGAAATCACAAGTCTAGCAGCATCCTCTCCCTACACTTATAACAGCAGAGTGACGTACAGCGCTATGTGACTAAAGCTTATATAGAGCCTGTGTCACATGCTGCTCTGGCCAATCACAGCCATGCCATTAGTAGCCATGGCTGTGATAGCCTCTTGGGGCAAGTAGTGAGACGCTTTTTGATCGGCTGCTGTGCAGCCTTTCAAAAAGCGTCAAGAAAGCGCCGAACACCGAACCCGAACCGAAACTTTTACTTAAAATGTTCGGGTTTGGGTCCATGTCCCGAACACCCCAAAATTCGGTATGAACCCGAACTATACAGTTCGGGTTCTCTCAACCCTATGTGGAGGAAGATGAGGTCCTAGACTCTACATGGGATGAAGGTCATGTTAGTGACCTGTGCAGTTTGGAGAAAAAGGCGGTGGTCGCACAGAGACACCAGCACAGCAAAAGAGGGAGCAGGGTGCAGAAGCAAAGTGCCCATCTCCTAGACACTACGCCTGCTACTGCCCACCACACCCAGGGACTGAGCACACCAACGACAGCTCCAAAGAGTTCCCCAGCGAACTCCAGATAAGGAGACAATTATACAAGAAGCAATGGACATAACTACCAGGTTATCCCAGAGGGCTTATTCAGTGAAGCATGTTACCAATTGCATGCAACAGACACTGGAAACTGATAGGAAGTCATTAGTACACCCTCAGTAGAAACCAAAAGATATAAAATCTCCAATGCGCTTAGCTAATAAGCCCCAGAGCACTTTTGTGACACCAGGGCAGTGCTGCTTTGTCACTGCATTGTGCTGCGCCCCTTAGTCAGAGTAGGTCCCACTCAAAGAGGCAACCTTGGCGTGGTGAGTGGGCTTATGCCTTTTGATCAAAATGTACACTAATGCCTCTGGTACAGCATACAATATAGGGGGCTGTACACATTAATTAATTTTGCAGAGGTCTGCATAAAAGTGGTGCTTGACCTACAGTTCTTGATAGTAATGGACATGTTGTGTTAGACAACTGTTCACATGGTGCAGTACTGCGTTGTGGCCTTTGTTTTGTGGTGGGATGGTGGGACCCAGCACCATGGGTGGCATTGTCGGACAGCAGGGTTGCTGTTTGACTCCTGGGTCCTGCCGCCTACCAGGTCAGTGCCGCTTTCACTGCATTGTGCTGCGCCTCTTAGTCAAAGTAGGTCCCACTCAAAGAGGCAACCTTGGCATGATGATTGGGCTTATGCCTTTTGATCAAAATGTACACTAATGCTCAGGTACAGCATGCAGTATAGGGGCTGTACACATTAATAGAATGCTGAGAAGCAATAGATCAAAGCAGAGCATTGTGGATGTGCGACCCAGTGCTCTCTCTCCTGGATATTTTCATGTTTAGTCTTTCTTTTTCATTACTGGTGTCAGCACTCCTCCCATTCGGCACAGGTGGTTTTAATTTCGCAGAGGTCTGCATAAAAGTGGTGCTTGACCTACAGTTCTTGATAGTAATGGACATGTTGTGTTAGACAACTGTTCACATGGTGCAGTACTGCGTTGTGGCCTTTGTTTTGTGGTGGGATGGTGGGACCCAGCACCATGGGTGGCATTGTCGGACAGCAGGGTTGCTGTTTGACTCCTGGGTCCCGCCGCCTACCATGTCAGTGCCGCTTTTCACTGCATTGTGCTGTGCCCCTTAGTCAAAGTAGGTCCCACTCAAAGAGGCAACCTTGGCATGATGATTGGGCTTATGCCTTTTGATCAAAATGTACACTAATGCTCTGGTACAGCATGCAGTATAGGGGGCTGTACACATTAATAGAATGCTGAGAAGCAATAGATCAAAGCAGAGCATTGTGAATGTGCGACCCAGTGCTCTCTCTCCTGGATATTTACTTTTGTGACACAGTACAGTGTTGACTATCCAGAAATCAGGAAACATTTCCCAATATTAGCATATGACAAGCATTAGGATCCTTTCACACGGGCGTGATTTCTGCGCGTGTGCAATGCGTGATGTGAACGCATTGCACCCGCACTGAATCCTGACCCATTTATTTCTATGGGTCTGTGTACATGAACGTTTTTTTTCACGCATCACTTCTGCGTTGCGTGAAAATCGCAGCATGTTCTATACTCGCTATACTCGTTTTTCACGCAGCTCTAGCCCCATAGAAGTGAATGGGGCTGCGTTAAAAACGCATTGCATCTGCAAGTAAGTGCGGGTGCGATGCGTTTTTCACTGATGGTTGCTAGGAGATGTTGTTTGTAAACCTTCAGTTTTTTATCACGCGCGAAAAAACGCATCAAAACGCATTGCACCCGCGGAAAAACTGAACAACTGAACGCAATCGCAGGCAAAACTGAATGGCTTTGCCTGTGAAATCGCACAGTTTTCACTGAACGCGTCCGCAACGCATCCGGACCTAATCCGGACACGCTCGTGTGAAAGAGGCCTTAGGCAGAAATAGCCATGGGAGGTGTGAGATGTGCGGCTTGGAGGGCCCCTACTATAGCAAATTCAGTTAGGGCTCTTTCACACAGGCGAAGTTTTCGCGCGGGTGCAATGCGTGAGGTTGACGCATTGCACCCGCACTGAATCCTGACCCATTCATTTCAATGGGGCTGTGTACATGAGCGTTTTTTCACGCATCTCTTGTGCGTTGCGTGAAAACATCGCAGCATGTTCTATATTCTGCGTTTTCACGCAGCCCTAGCCCCATAGAAGTAAATGGGGCTGCGTTAAAACGCATTGCATCCGCAAGCAAGTGCGGGTGCGTTGCGTTTTCACTGATGTTGTTTGTAAATCTTCAGTTTTTATCACGCGCGTGAAAACGCATCAAAACGCATTGCACCGCGCGGAAAAACTGAACGCAATCGCAGGCAAAACTGAATGGCTTTGCCTGTGAAATCGCACAGTTTTCACTGAACGCATCCATACGCATCCGGACCTAATCCGGACATGCTCGTGTGAGCCCAGCCTTAGGCCCCTTTCACACGAGCGTGTCGGATTAGGTCCGGATGCGTGCGGATGCGTTCACTTGCTTGCGGATGCAATGCGATTTTCACGCAGCCCCATTCACTTCTATGGGGCGTGCGTTGCGTGAAAACGCAGAATATAGAACATGCTGCGATTTTCACGCAACGCACAAGTGATGCGTGTAAAACGCTCATGTGCACAGACCCATTGAAATGAATGAGTCAGGATTCAGTGCGGGTGCTATCACGTCACGCATTGCACCCGCGCAGAAAACTCGCTCGTGTGAAAGGGGCCTTAGTCTCTATCAGGATGGGAATAAATCACAACCCACATGGCTGGTCACTAAAGGAAGCTACATCTGTGGCCATGGCAGATGCGTTTCCTGTGACCACACAGGACCAATGCGAATGGTAGTGAATTTGTGATAAAATCTTATCCTAATTGCTCACGTTTGCTGTTTATTTGATTACCTGTACGATCTATGAACTACAGTATGTCGGCTGTACGACCAATGCGATAAAAGTGAGGATACGCAGGCATATATCTGACGTGCCACACCATGGGAGCCGCAATGTGTCAGCATTCAGCTTGCATTTTGCGATAGCCCATGGTGGAGACACGTCAGGTATGCGAGTACAAGGAATAGAAAGAGTTAAGATGCTAGTCACGGGAGGTGATCAGAAATGGAAACTTCTAAATAAAGAATCCTTTTGGATTTTTAAATTGGATAGCTGTCAGCCAAAAGGTCTTAATAAACGATTAGATCTAACATTTTTTCCACTATATATTCTATGTTTCATGTTTTATGATATGGTTTTTTGTATATAACTTTTTAAACTGAAGATGTGTTTATGCACCTGATTACCAGCGTATTACCTGGTTACATGACATCTTAATTGCAGGCGCAGGTGTGTAACCAGCTTATGTGCTGGATTCATTTGTATCCTCAGTACAGTATGTCATGATTAAGGGCTGACATCACAATAGCCCGAAACGGGTAGACAAGGATTTGTCAAACTGGATGTTTAACTTTTAATCGCTGAAATAAAGTACCACTGCACTGTCTGCGAATTGAGCTGGAGTTTGTTTTTCTATTGGATCCTAACTTACTCGCATCCAGGTGCGGTTGTTCCATGCCCAAAGCAGATGAGAGCCGTTTTACCTTACTTGCTGAGATGTGCAAGTAAGATCCACTGGACCTCTGACATCTCCAGCATCTGTCTGAGTCAGAGACATTGTGTAAAAAAACTGAAATTCTGGCGTTTTGTACCACCTACACAGTAGTTTAGAATGGTTTTTTTGTAGTCACACACAGTGTGAGAAACCCTAAGAATGCATCAATATAAAACTAGTCTCTGTGTCAGACAGAGTGATTCCTAATTCCCCTTCCTAAGTGCTCAAGAAAATTTGAATTCGATGATGGAGTGTGCAAAACAAATGATAATAAAGGTGAGCGATTTTCCTGGATTTGGGAAGGTCTGACAACATTAATTGCTCAAAGGCTGTAACGTCTCTCTCCAGAACTTAGAGCAGATACACCTAAAGTGTGCATAGTAAAAGGATAATTTCACCTCAGGTATACCTGCTGGGAGAAAAGGCCTAAAGGCCTCTTTTGTGGGAATGGCCTTTCCAGCAAAAGCTTCCCTCAGTGTCCAAGTGTTCAAAGAGCGCTACAGACTCTCTTTGGCTGCTCCTGGGTAAGAAAGAAGGACAGGTAAAAAAAAGACATTGGTAAGAGAGGAGATGGTCGTGGAACCTTCTTTGGGAATTAGGTTATAAAAGACTGTTGGGTTTGTCTATTGAGGGAGCTCCCAGAGGGAAGAGCATTGCATACTTTTATCAGATGGGGTACTGAAATCTCTTGGAAGGTTTTGAAGTAATGCAGGGGAAAACCTTCTGGTCCTGGACTTTTTATGGGAGAGAAGCTACAGATAACAGCTTCAAGTTCCTCTTCTGAAATGGGTCGGACTAAGTCCAAAGCCATTGAAGGGATTAGAGTGGGAAGTTTAAAGGTGTGCAAAAATGTCTGGAAATTACAGCCATTATTTTTGACGTGTAATAGTGGCAAAAAAAAAATGTATTTGCTGTTCACGGTCACAGTTATATGTTCAAAGCATTTTTTTGCATTGTATTGTTAGCCATTGTGTGGTGAAGTGAGAAAATTGTAGCCCTTTTTGGCATGTATTAGTGGCAAAAATATATATTATTTGCCGTTCACAGCCACAGTTATATATTCCAAAGTCTTTTTTTGGCATGTATTAGTGGGGAAAAATAAAAAGGGCTTATTAGCCGTGGTGTGGTGAAGTGAGAAAATTACAGCCCTTTTTGGAGTGTATTAGTGGAAAAAAAAATATTGTTTGGCGTTCACAGTCGCAGTTATATGTTCTAAAGCCTTTTTTTAACGTGAATTAATGGGGGGAAAAAAGGGGCTTATTAGCCGTTATGTCGTGAAGTGGGAAAATTGCAGCCATTTTTGGTGTGTATTAGTGGCCAAAAGAAGTATTATTTGCCGTTCATGGCCGCAGTTATATTTTCAAAAGTAAGGTTGACCGAACCCGAACTGCATAGTTCAGATTCGTACCGAATTTTAGGGTGTTCGGGACACGGACCCGAACCCGAACATTTACATAAAAGTTTGGGTTCGGGTTCGGTGTTTGGAAATTTCTATGGCGCTTTTTGAAAGGCTGCAAAGCAGCCAATCAACAAGCGTCATACTACTTGCCCCAAGAGGCCATCACGGCCATAGGCATGGCTGTGATTGGCCAAGTGCAGCATGTGACCCAGCCTCTATTTAAGCTGGAGTCACGAAGCGCCACCCGTCACTCTGCTCTAATTAGTGTAGGGATAGGATGCAGCTGCTGTGAAGGCAAGATTAGGCAGGGAAGACTCAGCAAAACCACTTAATGAAGTGATCGATCTACAGCTGTGAATCATTCAACTTCTGTTAGTTCATTGCTCACTGGTTTTTAGGCTGCCCAGAGCGTTTTTCTATCAGTTTTTTCTAGGGTGATCGGTGGCCATTTTGTGATCTTTTGGTGCACCAGCACATGTTTTGAGATGCCATCAAGTTCAACATACATTTTTGGGTTCAATAGTAGGCTTTTTTTTGCAATATCCTACATCAGGGGTTGTGCTTACTGTTACACCTTGAAAACCAGGATAGAAATTGCTGGGGGTGAAATTCAATTGCCAAAATACCGATCCCCTAAATCAGTGGTTTTAGCTGTTGCTGGCCCAGTGTAATACTGTCTGTAAAGGATAGATATTTTCTCTGGGGTGAAATTCTGCCAAAATACCAATCCTCTAAATCTGGGGATCCAGCTGTAGCTTGCTAAGTTTAATACTGTACGTCAAAGGATAGATTCTTTTCTGGGGTGAAATTCAATTGCCAGAATACCAATCCCCTAAATCTGGTGTTCCAGCTGTGGCTGGCTAAGTTTAATACTGTACGTCAAAGGATAGATTTTTTTCTGGGGCTAAATTCAATTGCCCAAATAACAATCCCCTAAATCTGGGGTTCTAGCTGTGGCTGGCTAAGTTTAATACTGTCCGTTAAAGGATAGATATTTTTTCCTGGGGTGAAATTCAATTGCCAAAATACCAATACCCTAAATCTGGTGTTCCAGCTGTGGCTGGCTAAGTTTAATACTGTATGTCAAAGGATAGATTTTTTTCTGGGGTGAAATTCAATCGCCAAAATAACAATCCCCTAAATTTGGGGTTCCAGCTGTGGCTGGCTAAGTTTAATACTGCCTGTCAAAGGATAGATTTTTTTCTGGGGTGAAATTCTATTGCCAAAATATCAATCCCCAAAATCTGGGGTTCCAGCTGTGGCTGGACAAGTGCAATACTGTCCGTCAAAGGATAGATTTTTTTCTGTGGTTAAATAAAATCCTTGAAATAAAAATCCTAAACATCTGTGCTTTCCGATGTTCTGCTCCAAGTGTAATTATGTCCGTAATAGGGTATATTACACTCAGCGTGTCAGCGTCTAAATACATGGCCTGAAAAATAAATCCTCGCTCGCTGCTGTGCATCTCTAAGTGTATATCTGTCCGTAAAAGGGTATATTCTACTAACTTTCTAAATACAAGGGCTGAAAGCGTAATCCTCTATATTTGCACACACTACTGTGCATCTCCAAGTGTATTTCTGTCCGTAAAAGGGTACATTACACTCAAGGTGTAAATACAAGTAGTGAAAGCGTAGTCCTCTATATTTGCACACACTACTGTGCATCTCCAAGTGTATTTCTGTCCGTAAAAGGGTATATTACAGTCAAGGTCTAAATACAAGTGATGAAAGCTTAATCCTCTATGTTTGCACACGCTATTGTGCATTTCCAAGTGTATTTCTGTCCGTAAAAGGGTATATTTTACTAACTGTCTAAATACAAGGGCTGAAAGCATAATCCTCTATATTTGCACATGCTACTGTGCATTTCCAAGTGTATTTCTGTCCGTAAAAGGGTATATTACACTAAGTGTCTAAATACAAGTGCTGAAAGCTTAATCCTCTATTTTTGCACACGCTATTGTGCATCTCCAATTGTATTTCTGTCCGTAAAAGGGTATATTACACTGAAGGTCTAAATATAAGTGCTGAAAGCCTAATCCTCTATATTTGCAAACTCTATTGTGCATCTCCAAGTGTATTTCTCTCCGTAAAAGGGTATATTACACTAAGTGTCTAAATACAAGGGCTGAAAGCTAAATCCTCTATATTTGCACACGCTACTGTGCATCTCTAAGTATTTCTGACCATAAAAGGGTATATTACATTAAGTGTCTAAATACAAGGACTGAAAGCTAAATCCTCATTATTTGCAAACGCTACTGTGCATCTCCAAGTGTATTTCTGTCCGTAAAAGGGTATATTACTCTCAAGGTCTAAATACAAGTGCTGAAAGCGTAATCCTCTATATATAGTGGATATATAATCCACCTCAGCAGAGTCAGCACGTCTCTGATGATGACGAAATACAGGTGCCAACTGGTGCGTCTTTCTTCAGTGTGCAGACCAAACAGGAGGTCAGGGAGGAAGACTGTGTGGAAGACGATGCAGAAGACGATGAGGTCCTAGACCCCACATGGAATGAAGGTCGTGCCACTGACTTTCAGAGTTCAGAGGAAGAGGCAGTGGTGAGACTGAGCCAACAGTGTAGCAGAAGAGGGAGCTGGGTGCAAAAGCAGAACAGCTGTTGCCAAGAGAGTTCGCCTGCTACTGGCCACCATCTCCAGGGCATGGCACTTCTTCACACAATGTGCTAACGACAAGATCCGAGTGGTTTGCACGCTGTGCCATCAGAGCCTGAAGCGAGGCATTAACATTCTGAACCTTAGCACAACCTGCATGACCAGGCATCTACATGCGAGACACGGGCTGCAGTGGAGTAAGCACCTTAAAAATAAGGAACTCACTCAGGCTCCCCCTGCTCCCTCTTATGCTGCTGCCTTGGCCTCTTCCTTCGCCTCGGGAGGAATGTTGGCACCTGCCGCCCACCAAACAGAGGATGTGCCACCAACACCACCACCTCCGTCACCAAGCATCTCCACCATGTCACACGGCAGCGTTCAGCTCTCCATCTCACAAACCTTGGAGAGAAAGCGTGAATTCCCAACTAGCCACCCTCGAGCCCTGGGCTGGGCCCTGGGCTGGCCTTTGAAATGCTGTCATTCAGGCTGGTGGACACAGACAGCTTCAACCAGCTGATGTCCATGGCTGTCCCACAGTATGTTGTTCCCAGCCGCCACTACTTCTCCAAGAGAGCCGTGCCTTCCCTGCACAACCAAGTATCCGATAAAATCAAGTGTGCACTGCACAACGCCATCTGTGGCAAGGTCCACCTAACCACAGATACGTGGACCAGTAAGCACGGCCAGGGACGCTATAGCTCCCTAACTGCACACTGGGTAAATGTAGTGGCGGCTGGGCCGCAGGCGGAGAGTTCTTTGGCGCACGTCATTCCACCGCCAAGAATCTCAGGGCATTATTCTTTGCCTTCTGTAGCCTCCTCCTCCTACTTGGCTTCCTCCTCCTCTTCTTCCACCTGCTCATCCAGTCAGCCACACACCTTCACCACCAACTTCAGCACAGACCGGGGTAAACGTCAGCAGGCCGTTCTGAAACTCATATGTTTGGGGGACAGGCCCCACACCGCGCAGGAGTTGTGGCGGGGTATTGAACAACAGACCGACGAGTGGTTGCTGCCGGTGGGCCTCAGGCCCGGCTTGGTGGTGTGCAATAATGGGTGAAATCTCGTCTGGGCTCTGGGACTAGTCGGTTTGACGCCCATTTCTTGCCTGGCACATGAGCTGAATTTGGTGGTGCAGAAGTTTATTCACAACTACCCCGACATGTCAGAGCTGCTGCATAAAGTGCAGGCCGTCTGTGCACGCTTCCTGGTGTTCACATCCTGCTACTGCTCACCTGTCTGCGCTACAGCGTAACTTAGGCCTTCCCGCTCACCGCCTCATATGCGACGTGCCCCCTAGGTTGAACTTCACCTTGCACATGCTGGAGAGACTGTGCGAGCAGCAGGCCTTAGTGGAAGCAGGCCGTAGTGGCAAATTTTGATGGACTGGTTTATTTACACCATGGCCCATTTCAAGCCCCCCTGATGCACCCCTAGAGTAGAAACTCCAAAAAGTGACCCTATTTAGGAAACTACTGGATAAGTTTGCAGTTTTGGTCGTATTATTTTTATGGTAAATATGATTTTTGGTTGCTCTATAATACATTTTTGTGAGACAAGGTAATAAAAAATTGAAATTCTGAAAAATCATCTACATTTGCCATAAACTCTTGAGGAACACCTAAAGGGTTTATAAAGTTTGTAAAATCAGTTTTGAATACCTTGAGGGGTGTAGTTTCTTTTATGGGGTCACTTTTATGGAGTTTCTACTCTAGGGGTGCATCAGAGGAGCTTCAAATGGGACATGGTGTCAAAAAACCAGTCCGTCAAAATCTGCCTTCCAAAAACCCTGGCGTTTGTCCATAAAGCAGTTTACAACCACATATGGGGTGTTTCTGTAAACTAAAGAATCAGGGCAAAAAAAAGAGTTTTGTTTGACTGTTAACCCTTGCTTTGTTACTGGAAAAAATGATTAAAATGGAAAATTTTGAAAAAATAGCTGTTTTGGGACCGTATTTATTTTATTTTTGTGACTGTGTTCATCTGAGGGGTTAGGCCATGTGTTATTTTTATAGAGCAGATTCTTACGGACGCGGCAATACCTAATATGTCTACTCTTTTAAATTTATTTAGGTTTTACAATATAATATCCTTTGTTAAACAAACAAAAAACTATTTTAGTATCTCCATAGTCTGAGAGTCAGTTTTTTTTTAGTTTTTGTCCAATTGTCTTAGGTAGAGGCTCATTTTTTGCAGGATGAGATGATGGTTTTAATGGCACTATTTTGGGGTGCATATGACTTTTTGATCGCTTGCTGTCACACTTTTTGTGATGTTAGAGGACAAAAAACTGCTTTTTACAGTATTCTTTATTTTTTTTTTGCGGTGTCCACCTGAGAGGTTAGTTCATGTGTTATTTTTATAGTTCAGGTTCTTACGGACTCGGCGATACATAATATGTCTACTTTTTATTTGTTTAGCTTTTACACAATCATATAATTTTTGAAACAAAAAAAAATCATGTTTTAGTGTCTGCATAGCCTGAGAGCCATAATTTTTTTATTTTTTGGGCGATTTTCTAAGGTAGGGTATAATTTTTTGGGGGATAAGATGACGGTTTGATTAGTACCATTTGGGTGTAGATACAACTTTTTTGATCACTTTTATTAATTTTTTTGGGAAGTGAGGTGGGCAAAATTTCAATTTTATCATAGTTTTTTTGTGTTTTTTTTTATGACGTTCGCCGTACGGGGAAAGTAACAAACCCATTTTATAGATCAGGTGGTTACGGATGCAGTGATATATAACATGTGTAGTGTATTTTTTTTTTCTTTTTTCTTAGTGATAAATGTGTTTTTTTTGTTTTTACCTTTTTTCACTTTTTTACATTTTTTTTTGGACCCAGACCCACTTGGCTCTTGAAGATCCAGTGGACCTGGTGTCTGTATAATACAGTACATTATATAATGTACTGTATTTTTTACTTGACACTTAGTCTGATCAAACTTTTGCCTGTAGCAAAAGTCTGATCAGACCTCTGTTGCCATGGCAAGCAGGACGCCTTTAAATGCGTCATGTTGCCATGGTTACCCTCCTCCGCTGCTAAAACAGAGCAGTGGAGGATGGGAGAGAAGCTGGGGACTGGAGCTAGGGGGGCTGCACCAGGCACAGCTGCCCCCCACAGCAGCTCCCTCCCTCTTAACCACTTCCATACAGCGGTCCCTATGGACCGCGGCATGGAAGGGGTTAAAAGGCTGACATCCGTGCCTGCACGGATGTCAGCCGTTACAAGTAGAGTGTCAGCAATGTGCTGACACTCTGATTGCCATGCTCGGCCATCCTGAAAATGAGCGGGGGGGGGGTGGGCAGAGGATCGCGCACCCGCACCGCCTGCCGCACCGCCCACTGCACCGCCCGCAAGCCTCCTCCCTCCCCGCACTGCCCGCAAGCCTCCTCCCTCCCCGCACCGCCCATCACAATGTCACAATGAGGGCACAGGGGGGGAGGTAATAGGAATTAAAAAAAAAAACATTGGCAGCATTTTAAAGTATCTGATCCCCGCGGTCATAGACCGCGGGGATCAGATATAGAGATGGCCCGAACTATTCGCCGGCGAACAGTTCCCGGCGAACATAGCTTGTTCGCGTTCGCCTCGGCAGGCGAACATATGCGATGTTCGGTCCGCCCCCTATACATCATCATTGAGCAAACTTTGACCCTGTACCTCACAGTCAGCAGACACATTCCAGCCAATCAGCAGCATACCCTCCCTCCCAGACCCTCCCATCTCCTGAACAGCATCCATTTTAGATTAATTCGGAATTTGCAGTCTTAGTGAGAGGAGGGAGAGTGTAGTTGCTGCTGATTTAATAGGAAATCGATAGCTAGGCTAGTGTATTCAGTGTCCACTCCAGTCCTGAAAGACTCATCTGATCTCTGCTGTAAGGACAGCGTCCTGATAGCACCCCAAAAAGCCCTTTTTAGGGCTGCAACATTAGTCTGCTTTTTTTTTCTCCATATATATATTGCAGTTGCCTGGCCTGCCTGTGTGTGAGGAGCTGCAGGCCCACAGACTGTAGTGTGCCCACTGCCAGTGCCCACCACTGTCATCCCGTGTGGCACAGGACTTTGCATCAAAAAAGGCATTTAATTTTACACTTTAATCTAAGGTTAGTTGCCTGCCAGTGTGTCAGGCTGACTTCCACTGACTGTAGTGTGCCCACTGCCAGTGCCCACCCACTCATACCGGGTGGCACAGGCATTTCATTTTTACACTTTAGTCTAATTTCAGTTGCTTGCCTGCTGCCAGTGTGTGTCAGGCCCACTTCCACAGACTGTAGTGTGCCCACTGCCAGTGCCCACCACCACTCATACCGTGTGGCACAGGCATTTAATTTTACACTTTAGTCTAATTTCAGTTGCTTGCCTGCTGCCAGTGTGTGTCAGGCCGACTTCCACAGACTGTAGTGTGCCCACTGCCAGTGCCCACCACCACTCATACCGGGTGGCACAGTAGCTTGCCGATAAATAAGGCATTTAATTTTTACACTTTAGTCCGGATAGGGTACGTAACAGGGATTAAACTGATAGGAATAGTACTAGTTAAGACACCACTCATATAGGGTGTCACAGCACATTGCTCTGTGCACGCGCAGTGCCCCAATTTGGGAGTAAGAGGACCGACCAAGCTGCTTTTTCCATCTCCCGGTTCCTAAAATCAATTCAGTTTGGTGTATGAGAGTTTGGTCTGTCACTGTAAAGGCAGTCGAAGGTACCCGGCCTACATTTTTTTCATAAAAGGCAATCCCTGATATGGGACGTAACAGGGATTAAACTGATAGGAATAGTACTAGTTAAGACACCACTCATATCGGGTGTGACAGTAAATTGCACGGTGCAGATGCAGTGACCGTGGATTAAAACAAAGGGAGGGAGCCAGCGTTTTTTAACCATCTCCCCGTTCGAAAAATCAATTCAATAGATGGACCCCAGATTGGGGACGTAACAGGGATTAAACTGATGAGAATAGTACTACAGAAAATACCACTCATATCGGGTGTGACAGTAAATTGCACGGCGCAGGCGTAGTCACCGTGGATTAAAACAGAGTGGGAGGGAGCCAGCGTTTTTAACCATCTCCCTGTTCGAAAAATCAATTCAATAAATGGACCCCAGATTGGGGACGTTAGAGGATTAAACTGATGAGAATAGTACTACAGAAAATACCACTCATATCGGGTGTGAGAGTAAATTGCACGGCGCAGACGCAGTGACCGTGGATTAAAACAAAGGGGAGGGAGCCAGCGTTTTTAACCATCTCCCGTTCGAAAAAATCAATTCAATTCACCTTTCGGGGACCCTTGGTGTTGTGCGTGGCTGGGTGGAGGAAGAAACCTTCAATGACATCACCGGGACGTGGCTAGCTTGGTATCAACCTTGTGCAAATGGGAGTTTGCGGTTGTGCAAATGAACTGTTTGCGGTTGTTTGCGGTGCATTAAAAGGGAGTTTGGTCTGTCAATGTCTGTGAAGCGGGCGTAACCCTTACACTACCTGATCGATACAACATCATACCTGATCGTATACACACACTGGATGTTTTAAAGCATGTTATTCCAAACAATTTAGGAATGTTAGTTGATTTATGCCCTTTATGGATTAAAACCCGACTCTGCGTCCACTACGTAATTTTCCATGGGAGTTTTGCCATGGATCCCCCTCGGCATGCCACAGTCCAGGTGTTAGTCCCCTTGAAACAACTTTTCCATCACTATTGTGGCCAGAAAGAGTCCCTTTGGTTTTAAAATTCGCCTGTCTATTGAAGTCTATTGCGGTTCGCCGGTTCGCCGTTCGCGAACATTTGCGGAAGTTCGCGTTCGCCGTTCGCGAACTGAAAATTTTATGTTCGCGACATCACTAATCAGATACATCGTAAGCGCTGCAAACTGCAGGTCCCCCTCGACATATGAACATGGTTCCTGCTGCCACGATGCAGCAGGAATCATGTTTCTATCTTAATTTTTTTTTTTTTACAGTAGATTTAATTTGGGGCGTATGGGTACACCCTGTGTCATAAGGACTCGGACATTAGCGTACCCATACACCCCTATGTCATAGAAGGTTAAGCATTGAATCAAAGGAGGTGGCGCGCATCAATTAAAGAAGCATTACCAGAAATTTTATTCCCTGTCACCTATGCAGAGCAGGGCTTTATTCACGTCTAAAATTGTATAATATCAGCAGAATGTAACAGAAAAATGACTGTAATTAATTAACCTGTCTGCTTGGTAGAGCAGGGTCTATGACAGAAAACAATTGTTTATTGTCACCGGAAAATATAAAGAAAAAAGTTATTGAAATTTATAAAGCTGTTAACTAGGTAGAGGAAGGGTATATTACACCCAAGAATTGGTGAGGTGACCATAAAATGTAACTGACAAATGTGATTTTTTACCAGTCTACTAGGTATAGCAGTGGTACTATACACCCAAAAATTGGTGAATTTCACCCGAAAATGTGAATGACAATTTTTATATATTTTTTTAACCGACCTAGCAAAAGTCTGATCAGAGCCTCTGTTGCCATGGCAAGCAGGACGCCTTTAAATGCGCCATGTTGCCATGGTTACCCTCCTCCGCTGCTAAAACAGAGCAGTGGAGGATGGGAGAGAAGCTGGGGACTGGAGCTAGGGGGGCTGCACCAGGCACAGCTGCCCCCCACAGCAGCTCCCTCCCTCTTAATCACTTCCATACAGCGGTCCCTATGGACCGCGGCATGGAAGGGGTTAAAAGGCTGACATCCGTGCCTGCACGGATGTCAGCCGTTACAAGTAGAGTGTCAGCAATGTGCTGACACTCTGCTTGCCATGCTCGGCCATCCTGAAAATGAGCGGGGGGGGGGGGGTGGGCAGAGGATCGCGCACCCGCACCGCCTGCCGCACCGCCCACCGCACCGCCCGCAAGCCTCCTCCCTCCCCGCACTGCCCGCAAGCCTCCTCCCTCCCCGCACCGCCCATCACAATGTCACAATGGCAGCATTTTAAAGTATCTGATCCCCGCGGTCATAGACCGCGGGGATCAGATACATCGTAAAGCGCTGCAAACTGCAGGTCTGAATTGACCTGCTGTTTGCAGCGTTCGCCAATACAGGGGGGTCACAGGTCCCCCCCCTCGGCATATGAACATGGTTCCTGCTGCACGATCGCAGCAGGAATCATGTTTCTATCTTGATTTTTTTTTTTACAGTAGATTTAATTTAGGGCGTATGGGTACGCCCTGTGTCCTTAAGGACTCGGACATTAGGGCGTACCCATACACCCTATGTCCTTAAGAGGTTAAGCATTGAATCAAAGGAGGTGGCGCGCATCAATTAAAGAAGCATTACCGAAATTTTATTCCCTGTCACCTATGCAGAGCAGGGGTTTATTCACGTCTAAAATTGTATAATATCAACCCAAGAATGTAACAGAAAAATGACTGTAATTAATTAACCTGTCTACTTGGTAGAGCAGGGGTCTATGACAGAAAACAAATGTTTATTGTCACCGGAAAATATAAAAGAAAAATTATTGAAATTTATAAAGCTGTTAACTAGGTAGAGGAAGGGTATATTACACCCAAAAATTGGTGAATTTGACCATAAAATGTAACTGACAAATGTGATTTTTTTTTTTACCAGTCTACTAGGTATAGCAGTGGTACTATACACCCAAAAATTGGTGAATTTCACCCGAAAATGTGAATGACAATTTTTTATATATTTTTTTTAACCGGCCTACTAGGTATAGCAGTGGTACTATACACACCAAAAGTTTAGAGTTCCATATGAAGTTGGAGTTTGAGGAGGTGGTGGATGCAGCGGAGTAGGTGGAAGCGGCGGTGGAGGAGGATGAGATAGCCAACACAGGTTTTGGGTTTTAATTTAATTTTGTAAAATTAAGGTACACTCCAAAAGAGTGTGAAATATTCAAAATACAAATAGAGATGGCCCGAACAATTCGCCGGCGAACAGTTCCTGGCGAACATAGCTTGTTCACGTTCGCCACGGCGGGCGAATATATGCGATGTTCGGTCGGCCCCCTATACATCATCATTGAGCAAACTTTGACCCTGTAGCTCACAGTCAGCAGACACATTCCAGCCAATCAGCAGCATACCCTCCCTCTCAGACCCTCCCATCTCCTGGACAGCATCCATTTTAGATTTATTCGGAAGCTGCAGTCTTAGTAAGAGGAGGGACAGTGTAGCTGCTGCTGATTTAATTGGGAAATCGATAACTAGGTTAGTGTATTCACTGTCCACTCCAGTCCTGAAAGACTCATCTGATCTCTGCTGTAAGGACAGCATCCTGATAGCACGCCAAAAAGCCCTTTTTAGGGTTGCTACATTAGTCTGCTTTTTTTTTTTTTTTTTCCATATATATATTGCAGTTGCCTGGCCTGCCCGTGTGTGAGGAGCTGCAGGCCCACAGACTGTAGTGTGCCCACTGCCAGTGCCCAAAAAAAGTGCATAAAAAAAGGCATTTAATTTTTACCCTTTAATCTAAGGTTAGTTGCCTGCCAGTGTGTGTCAGGCCGACTTCCACAGACTGTATTCTGCCCACTGCCAGTGCCCACCACTGATACCAGGTGGCACAGGACTTTGCATAAAAATGGCATTTAATTTTTACCCTTTAATCTAAGGTTAGTGGCCTGCCAGTGTGTGTCAGGCCGACTTCCACAGACTGTAGTGTGCCCACCACTCATACCGGGTGGCACAGTAGCTTGCCGATAAAAAAGGCATTTAATTTTTACACTTTAGTCTAATTTCAGTTGCTTGCCTGCTGCCAGTGTGTGTCAGGGCGACTTCCACAGACTGTAGTGTGCCCACTGCCACTGCCCACCACTCATACCGGGTGGCACAGTAGCTTGCCGATAAAAAAGGCATTTAATTTTTACACTTTTAGACAATTAGACAACAGTCTAATTTCAGTTGCTTGCCTGCTGCCAATGTGTGTGTGTCAGGCCCACAGACTGTAGTGTGCCCTCTGCTAGTGCCCAACACTTATACCGGGTGGCATACTACCTAGCACGCGTAGTACCACTTATCTAAAAAAAAAAATGACAGGCAGAGGCAGGCCACCCCGCAGGGGCCGTCGTGGTCGTGGTGCTGTGATTTCCACTGGCCCTAGAATGATGCCCAGTGTTCAGAGGCCACGCACCCTGAACCCAAAAAATTCTGAGGACATAGTTGACTGGCTTAGACAGGACACCCAATCTTCAACAGCTTTCACTAAGAACCTTGATGCATCATCCTCCTCCAGCTCAGCTTCGGTCACCTGCTCTCAAGTTAGCACGCTCCCGCCTGCCGCCACCACCACCACTACCACCATAGCCACCACAACCGCTTCACTTAATCCGTCAGAGGAGTTATTTACACATCAGTTGGAATCAATTAGTGATGCACAACCATTATTGCCAGATGATGTAGATTACGGGGATATGTCTCAGTCAGGCAGGATTACACACATAGACGTACAGTGTGATGATGATGATGATCATGTTGTACCCGCTGCTGCTTCCTTTGCTGAGATGTCAGATGATGACGATGTGTCCACGGATGCCACGTGGGTGCCTGCTCGAAGAGAAGAAGAGGGGGAAAGTACAGAAGGGGAGACAGAGAGAAGGAGGAGATGAGTTGGAAGCAGGGGGAGGTCGTCGCAAGGAGTTAGTGGCACAGTCAGACAGCATGTATCGGCACCCAGGGTCAGCCAGACAGCACGCCAGTGAACGCATGCTGTTGCCACCACCAGAATGCTGTGATTGCAAAAGCTCAGCAGTGTGGCATTTTTTTGTGTGTCTGCCTCTGATAACAGCAATACCATTTGCAACCTGTGCCAAAAGAATCTGAGTCGTGGGAAGTCCAACACCCACTTAGGTACAACTGCTTTGCGAAGGCACATGATCTCACATCACAAACGCCAATGGGATCAACACATGCGTACAAGCAGCACACAAACTCAAAGCCACCATCCTCCTCCTGGTCCAGCATCTTCAGCCACGTCAACCACTGCTGTCCTCCTTGCCCCCTCTCAACCACCCGCCACTCCGCCTCTCACCTTCAGCAGTTCTATCTCATCTGCCCACCACAGTCAGGTGTCTGTTAAGGAAATGTTTGAGCGTAAGAAGCCAATGTCACAGAGTCACCCCCTTGCCCGGTGTCTGACAGCTGGCTTGACGGAACTCTTAGCTCGCCAGCATTTACCTTACCAGCTGGTGGAGTCTGAGGCCTTCAAAAAATTTGTCACTATTCGGACACCACAGTGGAAGGTACCCGGACAAATTTTTTTTCAAAAAGGCAATCCCAAACCTCTACTATGTTATTGAAAAGGAAGTCATGGCATCTCTGGCATACAGTGTTGGGGCAAGGGTCCATCTGACCACTGATACCTGGTCTGCAAAGCACGGTCAGGGCAGGTATATCATGTACACTGCGCATTGGGTCAACCTGCTGAGGGCTGACAAGCATGGAATGCGTGGCTCCGCAGCGGAGTTGGTGACATCGCCACGACTTGCAGGCAGGCCTTCTGCCACCTCCTCTACTCCTACTCCATCCTCTTCGATATCCTCCTCGGCTGAGTCCTCTTCTGCTGCGGCGTCTGGCTGCACATCAACTGAATCCCCCAGCTCCCCAGGGGCTAGTCCACATCCGGGATACGACAGTGTCACGGGTTTACTTGCCTGAAAGCAGAGAGCAACACAGGACCAGCACTCCTGTCCACCCTGAACGCACAGGTGGATAAGTGGCTGACCCCGCACCAACTGGAGATCGGCAAAGTGGTGTGTGACAATGGATCAAATTTGTTGTCGGCATTGAATTTGGGCAAGTTGTCACATGTGCCGTGCATGGCACATGTGTTGAATCTCATCGTACAAAGCTTTATGTCTAAGTACCCAGGCTTACAGGATGTCCTCAAGCAGGCCAGGAAGGTGTGTGGCCATTTCAGGCGTTCCTACATGGCCATGGCGCACTTTTCCGATATTTAGCGGCGAAACAACATGCCAGTGAGGTGCTTGATTTGCCACAGCCCGACACGTTGGAATTCAACACTCCTAATGTTCGACCGCCTGCTCCAACAAGAAAAAGCCGTCAACGAGTATTTGTATGACCGGGGTGCTTGGACAGCCTCTGCGGATCTGGGAATTTTTTGCCATGTTACTGGACGCTCATGTGCAATGCCTGTAGGCTCCTTTTGAGGAGGTGACAAACCTAGTCAGTCGCACCGAAGGCACCATCAGCGACCTCATCCCATTTGTTTTCTTCCTGGAGCGTGCCCTGCGAAGAGTGCTGGATCAGGCTGTAGATGAGCGGGAAGAGGAAGAGGAAGAGTTGTGGTCACCATCACCACCAGAAACAGCCTTGTCATCATCACTTGCCGGACCTGAGGCAACGCTGGAAGAGGAGTATGAGGAAGAGGAGTCAGAGGAGGAATGTGGCTTTGAGGAGGAGGAAGACCAACCACAGCAGGCACCCCAGGGTGCTCGTTGTTGTCACCTATCTGGGACCCGTGGTGTTGTACGTGGCTGGGGGAAGAACAGACCGTCAATGACATCAGTGAGGACTAGGAACAGGAAATGAGTAGCTCTGCATCCAACCTTGTTCAAATGGGGTCTTTCATGCTGTCATGTCTGTTGAGGGACCCTAGTATAAAAAGGATGAAGGAAAACTACCTGTACTGGGTGGCCACGCTACTAGACCCCGGTATAAGCAGAAAGTGGCAGAAATGTTACCAAATTACCGAAAGTTGGAAAGGATGCAATAGTTCAAAGCCAAACTAAAAATATGCTTTACACAGCTTATAAGGGGATGTCACAGCACAACGGGAATCTAACTGGGGAAGAGGTGAATGTAATCCTCCTCCTACCACGGCGGCAAGGACTGGACGATTTACAGATGTGTTGTTGATGGAGGACATGCGGAGCTTTTTCAGTCCTACACATCAGCACAGGCCTTCGGGATCCAACCTCAGAGAATGACTCGACAGACAGGTAGCAGACTACTTCGCCTTAACAGCAGATATCGACACTGAGGAGGGATGAACCCCTTCACTACTGGGTGTGCAGGCTTGACTTGTGGACTGAGCTATCCCAGTTTGCGATAGAACTTCTGGCCTGCCCTGCTTCCAGTTTCCTGTCAGAAAGCACCTTCAGTGCAGCAGGAGGCATTGTCACTGACAAGAGAAGTCGCCTCAGTCAAAAAAGTGTTGATTACCTCACCTTCATAAAGATTAGTGATGTCGCAAACATAACATTTTCCATTCGCGAGCAGCGAACGTGAACTTCCGCAAATGTCCGCGAACGTGCGAACCGTGCGAACTGCCATAGACTTCAATAGACAGGCGAATTTTAAAAACCAAAGGGACTCCATCTGGCCACAATAGTGATGGAAAAGTTGTTTCAAGGGGACTAACACCTGGACTGTGGCATGCTGGAGGGGGATCCATGGCAAAACTCCCATGGAAAAATACCTAGTTGACGCAGAGTGTGGTAGTTGTAATCGCAATGCGATTAATACAGGTTATACTAATCGCATTGCGAATTCAACTTAGAGCTGGGTTCCTAATGGTTGTAATGCTAGAATATAACAAAGATTGGGAATATAGCGCTATATTCGCAATCTTCGTTATATTCTAGCAATACAACAACCATTAAGAACTCAGCTCTAAGTTTAATTCGCAATGCGATTAATATAACCTGTATTAATCGCATTGGGATTACAACTTAGAGCTGAGTTCTAATGAGTTGTATTGCTAGAATATAACGAAGATTGAGAATATAGCGCTATATTCGCAATCTTCGTTATATTCTAGCAATACAACCATTAGAACAGATCTAAGTTGTAATCCCAATGCGATTAATATAGGTTATATTAATCGCATTGCGATTACAACTACTAACACTGCAGCTTTAGAATGAATCTAAGATGGATGCCGTTCTTGCTTTTTGATAGGAGGTGGAAGGGTCTGGGAGGGAGACTGATGTACTAGCCCTAAAAGGGCTTTTTGGGTGCTGTCAGGACGCTGTCCTTACAGCAGAGATCTGATGAGTCTTTCAGGACTGGAGTGGACACTGAGTACACTAGCCTAGCTATCGATTTCCCTATTAAATTAGCAGCAACTACACTCTCCCTTTCTATCATTAAGACTGCAGCTTCCGAATGAATCTAAAATGGATGCTGTCCAGGAGATGGGAGGGTCTGGGAGGGAGGGTATGCTGCTGATTGGCTGGAATGTGTCTGTTGACTGTGAGGTACAGGGTCAAAGTTTACTCAATGATAGGGGGTGGACCTAACATCGCATATGTTCGCCTGCCGCGACGAACACGCACAAGCTATATTCGTCGGGAACTATTCGCCGGTGAATTGTTTGGGACATCTTATTTGCGAATTCAACTTAGAGATGGGTTCCTAATGGTTGTATTGCTAGAATATAACGAAGATTGAGAATTTAGCGCTATAATCTCAATCTTCGTTATATTTTAGCAATACAACAACCATTAGGAACTCAGATCTAAGTTGAATTCTCAATGCGATTAATATAACCTGCATTAATCGCATTGCGAATTCAATTTAGAGCTGAGTTCCTAATGGTTGTTGTATTGCTAGAATATACGTTATAATCTAATAATACAACCATTAGGAACTCAGCTCTAAGTTGAATTCGTAATGCGATTAATGCAGGTTATATTAATCGCATTGAAAATTCAACTTAGATTTGAGTTCCAAATGGTTGTTGTATTGCTAGAATATAATGAAGGTTGAGAATATAGTGCTAAATTTGTTATCTTCGTTATATTCTAGCAATACAACCATTAGGAACTCAGATCTAAGTTGTAATCGCAATGCGAATAATACAGGTTATATTAATCGCATTGCGATTTACAATTACTATTACTGCAGCTTCAGAATGAATCTAAGATGGATGCTGTCCTTGCCTTTAGATATGAGGTGGGAGGGTCTGGGAGGGAGGGTATGTTGATTGGCTGGAATGTGTCTGCTGACTGTGAGGTACAGGGTCAAAGTTTGCTCAATAATAAAGTATAGGGGCGGACGCGAACATCGAATATGTTCGCCGGGAACTGTTTGCCGGCGAATAGTTCGGGCCATCTCTAATAAAGATGAATGAGGCATGGATCCCAAAGGGACTGACAGTGGGCGATACGTTTGACTAACAAAAGCCCTGATGACATGCCTTGGCCTCAAAATGGTCCCCACGCTGCTGTATTTAATGTCTGCCTACCGGATGACTTTCGTGAATTCTCTGCCACCAACTAGGGTTCAAGCCGCAATGTTTTAGTCACTTTTCTGCCTGGAAAACATCAATTTTTCCTGCCACTGCTACAGCATTTTTCAGGCATGTGTACATGCCTAATTTTTCTGTCCTATGGTGCAGCACTGTGGCTGCAAAAACAAAACCAAAAAAAAAAAGTCAATTCCCCTTCGTGATCGTTACCTTGTTGTGGTGAAGGGGCTTGCGTATCACAATGAAGCAATCATCAACTCTATGAGTGTGTTGGCAATGTTGCCACACCCCAGATGATAAGGCCATTGCTTCATTATGGTCAGACCAAAAGCGATAGGCTGGATAATATTTCATAAAAAAAAAACATTAATTTACCTTTTTTTAAGTTGTATGGGTTTTTAATACATAAAATGAAAAATCATAATAAAGTCTCTTAATAGTTTATTAGAAATAATGCAGACATTTAAAAAAAATCTCCTTCAATTCCAATACAAAGCAAGTACAGAATTAAATTATTTTATGATGTCGTAATGGTTCGTTAATTCGACAATGGTTAATTAATTCGACACACGTCCCCGGATTTGGTACATAACAGGGATTAAACTGATAGGAATAGTACTAGTTAAGACACCACTCATATCGGGTGTGACAGTAAATTGCACGGTGCAGACGCAGTGACCAGAGATTAAAACAAAGCGGAGGGAGCCAGCGTTTTTTTAACCATCTCCCCGTTCGAAAAATCAATTCAATAAATGGACCCCAGATTGGGGACGTAACAGGGATTAAACTGATAAGAATAGTACTAGTTAACACACCACTCATACCGTGTGGCAGAGTACATTGCACGGCACACGCGCAGTGCCCCAAAATGGAAGTAACAAGAAGGACGCACGCAGATAATTCACATTTCTGCAAGGAGTTTGTCAACTTTTGACAACTGTTTGCAGTTGTCTAAAATCCATTCAATACACGTCCAGATTGGGGACGTAACAGGGATTAAACTGATGAGAAGAGAACTACAGAAAATACCACTCATATCGGGTGTGAGAGTAAATTGCACGGCGCAGACGCAGTGACCGTGGATTAAAACAAAGGGGAGGGAGCCAGAGTTTTTTTAACCATCTCCCAGTTCGAAAAATCAATTCAATTCACCTTTCGGGGACCCTTGGTGTTGTAATTGGCTGGGTGGAAGAAGAAACCTTCAATGACATCACCTGGACATTGCTAGCTTGGTATCCAACCTTGTGCAAATGGGGAGTTTGCATTTGTGCAAATGGATTGTTTGCGGTTGTTTGCAGTGCTTTAAAAGGGGAGTTTGGTCTGTCAATGTCTGTGAAGCAGGCGTAACCCTTACACTACCTGATCGATACAACATCATACCTGATCATATACACACACTGGATGTTTTAAAGCATGTTATTCCAAACAATTTATGAATGTTAGTTGATTTATGCCCTTTATGGATTAAAACCCGACTCTGCGTCCACTACGTAATTTTCCATGGAAGTTTTTCCATGGATTCCCCTAGGGCATGCCACAGTCCAGGAGTTGAGGCCCCTTGAATCAACATCTCCATCACTATTGTGGCCAGAAAGAGTCCCTGTGGGTTTTAAAATTCGCCTGCCTATTGAAGTCTATGGCGGTTCGCCCGGTTCGCCCGTTCGCCGTTCGCGAACGGAAAATTTTATGTTTGCGACATCACTAAATACAAACATGAGCAATTGCGCTGCAGTATAAAAATAGCTGGTTAGTGCCGATATACATGTCTATTCAGCACAAGGTATGGACAAGTCCTGAGGGATCCATGCCTGGTTCATTTTAAGGAACGTGAGCTTGTCCACATTGGCTGTGGACAGGCGGCTGTGCTTGTCTGTGATGACGCCCCCTGCCGTGCTAAACACACGTTCAGATAATACACTGGCTGCAGGGCAGGCCAGCACCTCCAAGGCGTAAAGGGCAAGCTCTGGCCATGTGCCCAATTTGGAGACCCAGAAGTTGAAGGAAGCAGACCCGTCATTCAGTATGTGTAGGCGTGTGCACACACACTGCTCCACCATGTTGGTAAAATGCTGCCTCCTGCTTTGACGTTCCATATCAGCTGGTGGTGCTGGTTGTTGTGGCGTGCTGACAAAGCTTTTCCACATGTTGGCCATACTAACCCTGCCTTCTGAGGTGCTGAAGGTTCCCCAGCTGCGTTGGCGACCTCTTCATCGTAACCTGCCTTCGCTTTGTGCTTCCACTGTGCCCCCGCTGTCAGGTGGGAATGCCACCAGCAGAGTGTCTACCAGCGTGCGCTTGTACTCACGCATCATACGATCGTGAGCACATTGTCTGAAGAACTGCCACGCAAGGGAACTCCTTGGAGCTGGCTTTGGTGTGCTCGGTCACTTGCTGCGGTGGGCAGTAGGAGGTGTACTGTCTAGAGGACGGCCGCTCCGCTTTTGCACCCTGCTGTCTCTTCTGCTGTGCTGTTGGCTCTGTGTCACCACCGCCTCTTCCTCCGAACTACATCGGTCACTTGCATGACCTTGATTCCATGTGGGGTTGAGGACCTCATCGTCCTCCACATGATCTTCCACTCAGTCTTCACCCCTGACTTCCTTGTCGGTCTGCACACTTTCGAAATCTGCAGCAGTTGGCACCTGTGTTTCGTCATCATCCGAAACATGCTGCGATAGTCCTCCCATGTACTCATCTTGAAAAATAAGTGGTTGGTCATCGGTGCTCTCAATCTCTTCCACTTCTGGGGCAGGGATAGGTGGATGGCCCTGGGAAACCCTACTAACAGAGTCATCAAAAAGCAAAAGAGACTGCTCAATGACTTGGGGCTCAGACTGCTTGGCTGATTTGCAAGAGGGTGAGGTGAAAGACTGAGTGATGGACATCGGCTGCAGGTGCCAACTGTGGTCTTTCAGCAGAAGACTGGGAGGGAGACAATGTGAAGGAACTGGATCCACTGTCAGCAACCCAATCTACTATAGACTGTACTTGTTCAGGCCTCACCATTCGTAGAGCAGCATTAGAACCGAACAAATACCGCTGCAGGAGGAAGGGGTTTCACTTGTGCATGTAGCTGGCACAGATCAACCACGTCCTCTCCCTGCAACAGGAGCTCCACCAGCAGCACCATGACCTGGGCCACGTCCCTTATTTGATGCTCTCCTCATATTTTTTCAATTCAGGATCTTGCCATAAATGGGTGTTTAATTAATAGTAGAAAAGAACGACAGTATGTAAAGAGTGTATCTCACACGGCCTGAACCAGACTAGGCCTCAATTAAAGATTTCTTAGCAAAAAATGGCTGTATTTCAAATGGTTATATTTCAAATGGCTGTATTTCAAATGGCTGAATAAAACCCCAGTATGTATAGGGGGTATCTCACACGGTCTGAACCACTGTAGGCCCGAAATAAATATATATTTGCACAAAAAGGCTGTATTTCAAATGGCTGTATTTCAAATGCCTAATTCAAACCCCTATATGTATAGGGGGATCACACATGCCCTGAATCCGTGTAGGACTGAAGTAAATGTATCTTTGCACAAAATTGCTGTATTTCAAATGGCTGTATTTCAAATGCCTAATTCAAACCCCTGTATGTATAAGGGGATCACACACGCCCTGAATCAGTGTAGGCCTAAAGTAAATATATCTTTGCACAAAATGGCTGTATTTAAAATGGCTGTATTTCAAATGCTTGATTCAAACCCCTGTATGTAGAGGTAGTATCTCACACAGTCTGAACCACTGTAGGCCTGGAAGATATATATATATATATATATATATATATATATATATATAAAATATATATATATATATATATATATATATATATATATATATATATCTTTGCACAAAAAGGCTGTATTTCAAATGGCTGTATTTCAAATGCCTAATTCAAACCCCTGTATGTATAAGGGGGATCACACACACACCCTGAATCAGTGTAGGCCTGAAGTATTTATATCTTTGCACAAAAAGGCTGTATTTCAAATGGCTGCATTTCAAATGCCTTATTCAAACCCCAGGATGTATAGGGGAGATCACACGCGCCTTGAATCAGTGTAGGCCTGAAGTAAATATTCAGGATGACTCCGGATCCGTATTTGCGGAGCGCTCCGCCGATCTTCCGGACGTCGGCTCCGCAAAAATATAGAGCATGTCCTATTCTTGCCCACAATTGCGGGCAAGTATAGGCATCTCTATATGGCTGAGGGCAAGGTGTTTTGCGGATCCACAAACTTGCGGATCCGCAAAACACTACGGACGTGTGAATAAGGCCTAAGGCCTCTTGCACACAAATGTTTTTTTTGCGAGTGTACGGGCCGTTTTTTTGTGTTCCGTATACAGTCCGTATGCGGAACCATTCATTTTAATGGGTCCTCAAAAAAACGTAAGTGTTTCCGTTTGTATTCCGTTTCCGTATTTCCGTTCTGTGCAAAGATAGAACATGTCCTATTATTGCCCACAAATCACGATCCGTGGCTCCATTCAAGTCAATGGGTCCGAAATAAAAACGGACGCATACAGAAATGCATCCGTATGTCTTCCGTATCCATTCCGTTTTTTGCGGAACCATCTATTGAAAAGTTTAAGCCCAGCCCAATTTTTTCTACGTAATTACTGTATACTGTATATGCCACATGGAAAAACGGAACTGAAAAAAAGGAACCAAAACGGAAACACAACGGATCACAAAAACGGAACTGTAAAAAATGGACCGCAAAACCATACGGTCGTGTGCAATAAGCCTAATACAGATGTTGTATATTGCCAAAAAAGTATTTTTTTTGCTAACAGAATATGAATTCTGTATATATTAAACTTGAATTTAACACTTGCAGATCTGGAAAATATTGTTTTTTGAAAAAAAAAATTGTGTTTTTCAAACCCCAGAAAATGATGGTTGTATTTCTAGCTTAAATTGCACACTGACTAATACAGATATTGTAGTTTTGCCCCCAAAAATGGTGATGTTCAGTGTCCCAAAAGCTCAGATGCAGTGCTGGTGCACTGAGCATGCATAAAATGGCCGCCGCCGCCACCCACCTAACTAACAGAATTCTAGAATTTAGTATTTTTGGTCAATGAGCTCAGGGCAGGATAAAAAGATAGTGTCCTGTACCCACACAGTAGATTGCTGAGTTAGATTCTCTTCTATTCTCTCCCTGAAATCACAAGTCCAGCAGCCTCCTCTCCCTACACTTGTTACATCAGAGTGACGTACAGCGCTATGTGACTCAAGCTTATATAGAGCCTGGGTCACATGCTGCTCTGGCCAATCACAGCCATGCGATTAGTAGGCATGGCTGTGATGGCCTCTTGGGGCAAGTAGTGAGAGGCTTGTTGATCGGCTGCTGTGCAGCCTTTCAAAAAGTGCCAAGAAAGCGCCGAACACCAAACTCGAACTTTTACGGAAATGTTCGGGTTCGGGTCCATGTCCCCAAAATTCGGTACGAACCCGAACTATACAGTTCAGGTTCGCTCAACCCTAAACATAGTATATAATATAAGGACGAAAAAAGACTGCTCTGGGGCTTATTAGCTAAGCGCATTGGAGATTTTATATCTTTTGGTTTCTACTGAGGGTGTACTAATGACTTCCTATCAGTTTCCAGTGTCTGTTGCATGCAATTGGTAACATGCTTCACTGAATAAGCCCTCTGGGATAACCTGGTAGTTATGTCCATTGCTTCTTGTATAATTGTCTCCTTATCTGGAGTTCGCTGGGAAACTCTTTGGAGCTGTCGTTGGTGTGCTCAGTCCCTGGGTGTGGTGGGCAGTAGCAGGCGTAGTGTCTAGGAGATGGGCACTTTGCTTCTGCACCCTGCTCCCTCTTTTGCTGTGCTGGTGTCTCTGTGCGACCACCGCCTTTTTCTCCAAACTGCACAGGTCACTAACATGACCTTCATCCCATGTAGAGTCTAGGACCTCATCTTCCTCCACATAGGGTTGAGAGAACCCGAACTGTATAGTTCGGGTTCATACCGAATTTTGGGGTGTTCGGGACATGGACCCGAACCCGAACATTTTAAGTAAAAGTTTTGGTTCGGGTTCGGTGTTCGGCGCTTTCTTGACGCTTTTTGAAAGGCTGCACAGCAGCCGATCAAAAGCGTCTCACTACTTGCCCCAAGAGGCTATCACAGCCATGGCTACTAATGGCATGGCTGTGATTAGCTAGAGCAGCATGTGACACAGGCTCTATATAGCTTTAGTCACATAGCGCTGTACGTCACTCTGCTGTTATAAGTGTAGGGAGAGGATGCTGCTAGACTTGTGATTTCAGGGAGAGAATAGGAGAGAATTTAACTCAGCGATCTACCTAGAAATAGTTGTGTGGGTGCAGGGCACTATCCTTGAACCCTGCCCTGAGCTTATTTACCAAAAATACTAACCTTTGAATTCTGTTAGTTAGGTGGGTGGCGGCGGCTATTTTATGCATGCTCAGTGCACCAACACTGCATCTGAGCTTTGGGACATTGCAAATCACAATTTTTGGGGGCAAACTACAACATCTGCATTAGTCAGTGTGCAATTTAAGCTAGAAATAAACACCTCATTTTCTGGGGTTTGAAAACACACTTTTTGACAAAGAACACTATTATATATTTTTCAGGCCTTGCGCATCAGCACGTGTGAAATTACAGGCTTTTATACTGCTGTCAAATTCAGTTAGTAATATAGTATATAAGACCGAAAAAGAAATTTGTCCATCCAGTTCGGCCTGTTATCCTGCAAGTTGATCCAGAGGAAGGCAAAAAAAAAAACTTGTAGGGTAGAAGCCAATTTTCCCCACTTAAGGGGAAAAAAATTCCTTCCCGACTCCAATCAGGCAATCAGAATAACTCACTGGTAGTGATGTCGCGAACATAAAATTTTCCGTTCGCGAACAGCGAACGCGGACTTCCGCAAATGTTCGCGAACGGGCGAACCGGGCGAACCGCCATAGACTTCAATTGGCAGGCGAATTTTAAAACCCACAGGGACTCTTTCTGGCCACAATAGTGATGGGAAAGTTGTTTCAAGGGTCTAACACCTGGACTGTGGCATGCCGGAGGGGATCTATGGCAAAACTCCCATGGAAAATTACGTAGTGGACGCAGAGTCGGGTTTTAATCCATAAAGGGCATAAATCAACTAACATTCCTAAATTGTTTGGAATAACATGCTTTAAAACATCCAGTGTGTGTATACGATCAGGTATGATGTTGTATCGATCAGGTAGTCTAAGGGTTACGCCCACTTTACAGACATTGACAGACCAAAATCTCCCTTTTAATGCACCGTAAACAGTTCATTTGCACAACCGCAAACTCCCCATTTGCACAAGGTTGGATACCAAGCTAGCCACGTCCCAGTGATGTCATTGAAGGTTTCTTCCTCCACCCAGCCACGTACAACACCAAGGGTCCCCAAAAGGTGAATTGAATTGATTTTTCGAACGGGGTGATGGTTAAAAAAAACTCTGGCTCCCTCCCCTTTGTTTTTATCCACGGTCACTGCGTCTGCGCCGTGCAATTTACTGTCACACCCGATATGAGTGGTATTTTCTGTAGTACTATTCTCATCAGTTTAATCCCTCTAACGTCCCCAATCTGGGGGCCATTTATTGAATAGATTTTTCGAACGGGGAGATGGTTAAAAAAATGCTGGCTCCCTCCACTCTGTTTTAATCCACGGTCACTGCGTCTGCGCAGTGCAATTTACTGTCACACCCGATATGAGTGGTATTTTCTGTAGTACTATTCTCATCAGTTTAATCCCTGTTACGTCCCATATCAGGGATTGCCTTTTGTGAAAAAAAAATTTAGGCTGGGTACCTTCGACTGCCTTCACAGTGACAGACCAAACTTTCCGGGAGATGGAAAAAGCAGCTTGGACAGTCCTTTTACTCCCAAATTGGGGCACTGCGCGTGCACAGAGCAATGTGCTGTGACACCCTATATGAGTGGTGTCTTAACTAGTACTATTTCTATCAGTTTAATCCCTGTTACGTACCCTATCCGGTCGAATTGATTAACCATTGTCGAATTAGCGAACCATTACGACATCATGAAATAATTTAGTTCTGAGCTCTGTACTTGCTTTGTATTGGAATTGATGGGGATTTTTTTAATTGTCTGCATCATTTCTAATAAACTATTAAGAGACTTTATTATGATTTTTTATTTTATGTATTAAAAACCCATACAACATATAAAAAAAAGGTAAATTAATGTTTTTTCTATGAAATATTATCCAGCCGTCCGATCGCTTTTGGTCTGACCATAATGAAGCAATGGCCTTATCATCTGGGGTGTGGCAACATTGCCACCACACTCATAGAGGTGATGATTGCTTCATTGTGATACGCAAGCCCCTTCACCACAACAAGGTAACGATCACGAAGGGGAATTGACACTTGTATGTGCCTTTTTTTTTTTTGGTTCGTTTTTTGCAGCCACAGTGCTGCACCATAGGACAGAAAAATTAGGCATGTACACATGCCTGAAAAATAATGGCATTGTTGCAGCCGCTATTGTAGCAGCGGTCGGAAAAATTGATGTTTTCCAGGCAGAAAAGTGACTAAAACATTGCGGCTTGAACCCTAGTTGGTGGTGGAGAATTCACGAAAGTCATCCGGTATGCAGACATTAAATACAGCAGCGTAGGGGCCATTTTGAGGCCAAGGCATGTAATCAGGCCTTTTGTTAGTCAAACGTATCCCCCACTGTCAGTCCCTTCGGGATCCATGCCTCATGCATCTTTATGAAGGTGAGGTAATCAACACTTTTTTGACCAAGGCGACTTCTCTTGTCAGTGACAATGCCTCCTGCTGCACTGAAGGTAATTTCTGACAGGACACTTGAAGCAGGGCAGGCCAGAAGTTCTATCGCGAACTGGGATAGCTCAGGCCACAGGTCAAGCCTGCACACCCAGTAGTGAAGGGGTTCATTGCTCCTCAGAGTGTCGATATCTGCTGTTAAGGCGAGGTAGTCTGCTACCTGTCGGTCGAGTCGTTCTCTAAGGCTGGATCCCGAAGGGCTGTGGCGATGAGTAGGACTGAAAAAGCTCCGCATGTCCTCCATCAACAACACATCTGTAAATCGTCGAGTCCTTGCCGCCGTGGTAGGAGGAGGATTATACTCACCTCTTCCCCTGTTAGATTCCCATTGTGCTGTGACATCCCCCTTATAAGCTGTGTAAAGCATATTTTTTAGTTTGGTTTTGAACTGCTGCATCCTTTCCGACTTTTGGTAATTTGGTAACATTTCTGCCCCACTTTCTGCTTATACCGGGGGTCTAGTAGCGTGGACACCCAGTACAGATTGTTCTCCTTCATCCTTTTCATACGTGGGTCCCTCAACAGACATGACAGCATGAAAGACCCCATTTGAACAAGGTTGGATGCAGAGCTACTCATTTCCCGTTCCTCGTCCTCACTGATGTCATTGACGGCCTGTTCTTCCCCCCAGCCACGTACAGCACCATGGGTCCCAGATAGGTGACAACAACGAGCACTCTGGGGTGCCTGCTGTGGTTGGTCTTCCTCCTCCTCAAAGCTGCCACATTCCTCCTCTGACTCCTCTTCCTCATACTCCTCTTCCAGCGTTGCTGCAGGTCTGGCAAGCGATGATGACAAGGCTGTTTCTGGTGGTGATGGTGACCACAACTCTTCCTCTTCCTCTTCACGCTCATCTGCAGCCTGATCCAGAACTCTTCGCAGGGCACGCTCCAGGAAGAAAACAAATGGGATGAGGTCGCTGATGGTGCCTTCGGTGCGACTGACTAGGTTTGTCACCTCCTCAAAAGGACGCATGAGCCTACAGGCATTGCGCATGAGTGTCCAATAACGTGGCAAAAAGATTCCCAGCTCCGCAGAGGCTGTCCTAGCACCCCGGTCATACAAATACTCGTTGACGGCTTTTTCTTGTTGGAGCAGGCGGTCGAACATTTGGAGTGTTGAATTCCAACGTGTCGGGCTGTCGCATATCAAGCGCCTCACTGGCATGTTGTTTCGCCGCTGAATATCGGAAAAGTGCGCCATGGCCGTGTAGGAATGCCTGAAATGGCCACACACCTTCCTGGCCTGCTTGAGGACGTCCTGTAAGCCTGGGTACTTAGACACAAAACGTTGTACGATGAAATTCAACACATGTGCCATGCACGGCACATGTGACAACTTGCCCAAATTTAATGCCGCCAACAGATTGCTTCCATTGTCACACACCACTTTGCCGATCTCCAGTTGGTGCGGGGTCAGCCACTGATCCACCTGTGCGTTCAGGGCGGACAGGAGTGCTGGTCCTGTGTGGCTCTCTGCTTTCAGGCAAGTCAACCCCAAGACAGCGTGACACTGTCGTATCCGGGATGTGGAATAACCCCTGGGGAGCTGAGGGGATTCAGTTGATGTGAAGCCAGACGCTGCAGCAGAAGAGGACTCAGCTGAGGAGGATATCGAAGAGGATGGAGTAGGAGTAGAGGAGGTGGCAGTAGGTCTGCCTGCAAGTCGTGGTGGTGTCACCAACTCCGCTGCGGAGCCACGCATTCCATTCTTGTCAGCCGTCAGCAGGTTGACCCAATGCGCAGTATACGTGATATACCTGCCCTGACCGTGCTTTGCAGACCAGGTATCAGTGGTCAGATGGACCCTTGCCCCAACACTGTATGCCAGAGATGCCAGGACTTTCTTTTCAATGACATGGTAGAGGTTTGGGATTGCCTTTTTTGAAAAAAAATTTCGTCCGGGTACCTTCTACTGTGGTGTCCCAATAGCGACAAATTTTTTGAAGGCATCAGACTCAGACTGGTATGGTAAAAGCTGGCGGGCTAAGAGTTCCGTCAAGCCAGCTGTCAGTCGCCGGGCAATGGGGTGATTCTGTGACATTGGCTTTTTACGCTCAAACATGTCCTTGACAGAGACCTGACTGTGGGCAGATGAGCAGGAACTGCTGAAGGTGAGTTTGTGTGCTGCTTGTACTCATGTGTTGATCCCATAGGCGTTTGTGATGTGAGATCATGTGCCTTCGCAAAGCAGTTGTACCAAGGTGGGTTTTGGACTTCCCACGACTCAGTTTCTTTTGGCACAGGTTGCAAATGGCATTGCTGTTATCAGAGGCAGACACACAAAAAAAATGCCACACTGCTGAGCTTTGCAATGACGGCATTCTGGTGGTGGCAACAGCATGCGTTGACTGGCGTGCTGTCTGGCTGACCCTGGGTGCCGATACATGCTGTCTGTTTGTGCCACTAACTCCTTGCGACGACCTCCCCCTGCTTCCAACTCGTCTCCTCATTCTCTCTGTCTCCCCTTCTGAACTTTCCCCCTCTTCTTCTCTTTGAGCAGGCACCCACGTGGCATCCGTGGACACATCGTCATCATCAACCACTTCACTTGTATCTGACACCTCAGCAAAGGAAGCAGCAGCGGGTACAACATCATCATCATCATCATCATCACACTGTACGTCCATGTGTGTAATCCTGCCTGACTGAGACATATCCCCGTAATCTACATCATCTGGCAATAATGGTTGCGCATCACTAATTGCATCCAACTGATGTGTAAATAACTCCTCTGACGGATCAAGTGAAGCGGCTGTGGTGGCTGTGGTGGTAGTGGTGGTAGTGGCGGCGGGCGGGTGCGTGGTAACTTGAGAGCAGGTGACCGAAGCTGAGCTGGAGGAGGATGGTGCGTCAAGGTTCTTAGCGGAAGCTGTTGAAGATTGAGTGTCCTGTCTAAGCCAGTCAACTATGTCCTCAGAATTTTTTGGGTTCAGGGTACGTGGCCTCTGAACACTGGGCATTATTCCAGGGACAGTGGAAATCACAGTACCACGACCACGACGGCCCCTGCGGGTGGCCTGCCTCTGCCTGTCATTTTTTTTTAGATAAGTGGTACTACGCGTGCTAGGTACTGTGCCTCCCGGTATCAGTGGTGGGCACTGGCAGTGGGCACACTACAGTCAGTGGAAGTGGGCCTGACACACACTGGCAGCAGGCAAGCAACTGAATTTAGACTACTGTCTAAAAATTAAATGCCTTATTTATCGGCAAGCTACTGTGCCACCCGGGTATCAATGGTTGGCACTGGCAGTGGGCACACTACAGTCAGTGGAAGCGGGCCTGACACACATTAGCAGCAGGCAAGCAACTGAAATTAGACTGTGTAAAAATGAAATGCCTTATTTATCGGCAAGCTACTGTGCAGCCCGGTATCAGTGGCATGGCACTGGATAGGCACACTACAGTCAGTGGAAGTGGGCCTAACACACACTGGCAGCAGGCAAGCAACTGAATTTAGACTACTGTCTAAAAATTAAATGCCTTATTTATCGGCAAGCTACTGTGCCACCCGGTATCAGTGGTTGGCACTGGCAGTGGGCACACTACAGTCTGTGGAAGTGGGCCTGACACACACTGGCAGCAGGCAAGCAACTGAAATTAGACAACTGTCTAAAAATTAAATGCCTTATTTATCGGCAAGCTACTGTGCCACCCGGTATCAGTGGTGGGCACTGGCAGTGGGCACACTACAGTCAGTGGAAGTGGGCCTGACACACACTGGCAGCAGGCAAGCAACTGAATTTAGACTACTGTCTAAAAATTAAATGCCTTATTTATCGGCAAGCTACTGTGCCACCCGGTTTTAATGGTTGAGCACTGGCAGTGGGCACACTACAGTCTGTGGAAGTGGGCCTGACACACACTGGCAGCAGGCAAGCAACTGAATTTAGACTACTGTCTAAAATTAAATGCCTTATTTATCGGCAAGCTACTGTGCCACCCGGTATCAGTGGTTGGCACTGGCAGTGGGCACACTACAGTCAGTGGAAGTGGGCCTACACACACTGGCAGCAGGCAAGCAACTGAATTTAGACTACTGTCTAAAAATTAAATGCCTTATTTATCGGCAAGCTACTGTGCCACCTGTACCAGTGGTTGGCACTGGCAGTGGGCACACTACAGTCAGTGGAAGTCGGCCTGACACACACTAGCAGCAGGCAAGCAACTGAAATTACACTAAAGTGTAAAAAATAAATGTCTTTTTTTGATTCAAAGTCCTTTGCCACACGGGATGACAGGGGTGGGCACTGGCAGTGGGCACACTGCAGTCAGTGGAAGTAGGCCTGACACACACTAGCAGTAAGCAAGCAACTGAAATTACACTAAAGTGTAAAAATTAAATGCCTTTTTTTGATGCAAAGTCCTGTGCCACACGGGATGACAGGGGTGGGCTCTGGCAGTGGGCACACTACAGTCAGTGGAAGTCGGCCTGACACACACTGGCAGCAGGCAAGCAACTGAAATTACACTAAAGTGTAGAAATTAAATGCCTTTTTTTGATGCAAAGTCCTGTGCCACACAGTATGATAGGGGTGGGCACTGGCAGTGGGCACACTACAGTCAGTGGAAGTCGGCCTGACACACACTAGCAGCAGGCAAGCAACTGAAATTACACTAAAGTGTAAAAATTAAATGCCTTTTTTTATGCAAAGTCCTGTGCCAGCCGGTATGAGTGGTGGGCACTGGCAGTGGGCACACTACAGTCAGTGGAAGTCAGCCTGACACACACTGGCAGGCAACTAACCTTAGATTAAATTGTAAAAATTAAATGCCTTTTTTTAATGCAAAGTCCTGTGCCACATGGGATGACAGGGGTGGGCACTGGCAGTGGGCACACTACAGTCTGTGGGCCTGCAGCTACTCACACACAGGCAGGCCAGACAACTGCAATATGTTTATGGAGAAAAAAAAAAGCAGACTAATGTTGCAGCCCTAAAAAGGGCTTTTTGGGGTGCTGTCAGGACGCTGTCCTTACAGCAGAGATCAGATGAGTCTTTCAGGACTGGAGTGGACACTGAATTCACTAGCCTAGCTATCGATTTCCCTATTAAATCAGCAGCAACTACACTCTCCCTCCTCTCACTAAGACTGCAAATTCCGAATGAATCTAAAATGGATGCTGTTCAGGAGATGGGAGGGTCTGGGAGGGAGGGTATGCTGCTGATTGGCTGGAATGTGTCTGCTGACTGTGAGGTACAGGGTCAAAGTTTGCTCAATGATGATTTATAGGGGGCGGACCGAACATTGCATGTGTTCGCCCGTTGAGGCGAACGCGAACAAGCTATGTTCGCCGGGAACTGTTCGCCAGCGGATAGTTCGGGCCATCTCTACTCACTGGATCAACGACCCATCTCTAGTAGCTATATCTTGTAATATTATTACTTTCCAGAAATACATCTAGGCCCCTCTTGAACTCTTTTAGTGAAATCACCATCACCACCTCCTCAGAGTTCCATAGTCTAACTGCTCTTACCGTAAAGAATCCTCTTCTGTGTTTCCAGACGCAGAGGATTTTCCCTTTGTCACAGTTCTGGGGAAAAATAGATGATGGGAGAGATCTGTGTACTGACCCCATATTTATTTATACATAGTTATTAGATCTCCCCTCAGTCGTCTTTTTTCTAAAGTGAATAACTCTAATTTTGATAATCTTTCAGGGTATTGTAAATCCCTCATTCCAGTTATTACTTTAGTTGCCCTCCTCTGAACCCTCTCCAGCTCTGCTATGTCTGCCTTGTTCACAGGGAACCAGAACTGTACACAGTACTCCCTGTGTGGTCTGACAAGTGTTTTGTAAAGTGGTAGGACTATGTTCTCACCATGGGCATCTATGCCCCTTTTGATGAAATCCATTATTTTATTGGCCTTGGCGGCAACTGCCTGACACTGGTTTTTACAGCTTAGGCTACTTTCACACTGGCGTTTTGGCTTTCCGTTTGGGAGATCCGTTCAGGGCTCTCCCAAGCGGTCCAAAACGGATCAGTTTTAGCCCAATGCATTCTGAATGGATAAGGATCCGCTCAGAATGCATCAGTTCGGCTCCGTTCAGTCACCATTCCGTTATGGAGGCGGACACCAAAACGCAGCTTTAGTTTGCTGTCCACTAAAATTCCTAGGTCCTTTTCCATGTCAGTGTTACCCAGTGTTTTACCATTTAGTATGTAGGGGTGACTTGCATTATTCCTTTCATGTACATTTGTGTTAAACTTTATCTGCCATTTCACTGCCCAAGCCTCCAATCCATCCAGATTAACCTGTAGCAGTATACTGTCCTCTTCTGTGTCAATTACTTTACACAGTTAAGTGTCATCTGCAAAAATTGATATTTTACTGTGCAAGCCTTCTACAAGATCATTAATAAATATATTGAAGAGGACAGGGCCCAGTACTGAGCCCTGAGGTACTCCACTAGTGACAGTGACCCAATCTAAGTTTGTACCATTAATAACCACCCTCTGTTTTTTATTACTGAGCCAGTTACTTAACCACATGCAGAAATTTTCTCCCAGTCCGAGCATTCTCATTTTATATACTAACCTTTTATGCGGTACAGTGTCAAATGCTTTGGAGAAGTTCAGATATACGACATCCATTGATTCGCCGGTGTCAAGTCTAGAACTTACCTCCTCATTTGACATGATTAGTGATGAGCAGCAGGGGCAATATTCGTATTTGTCGTATTTCGCAAATATTTGGGCGAATATTTGCCATATATTCGTGAATTTGAAAATTCGTTATCTCCCGTCATTATTTTGCTTAATTGAGGAAATCGGCAATTTAAAAAATTTGCATTACGAAAATTCGCATTACGAAAATTCACATTCAACATTACTCCTAAAATCAAAGATATTGCAGCCTTTTCATTGGGCCTCAAGCTCGAAGCAGGGAGGGATCATGTGTACTGTTCGTTATCTCCAGTCATTATTTTCTTGATTGCGGAAATCGGCAATTTAAAAATTCATATTACGAAAATTCGCATTACAAATATTCGCATTCAACACTACTCCTAAAATCAAAGATATTGCAGCCTTCTCATTGGCCAACAAGCTAGAAGCAGGGAGGGATCTTGTATACTGTTTAAAAAAAGAATCTCAAATATTAGAAATTACTCTAAATATTCGCGCATTCTCGACGTGCCAATTTTTGCAATAAAAATTTCCAGTTCGAATATTCGTGATCAACACTAATGCTGATATGGCGTAATTTGCTTATTTTCATTGAGGCACTCTAAGATAGAATCTCTTAGAAAACCTTTAAACAGTTTAACCACGATGGATGTTAATCTTACTGGCCTATAGTTTATGGGCTCTGCTTTTGGACCCTTTTTGAATATTGGCACTACATTTGCTATGTGCCAATCCTGTGGAATATTCCCTGTCAGTATAGAGTCCTTAAATATCATAAATAAGGGTCTGGCTATGACATTACTTAATTCTCTTAGGATACGGGGGTGCATGCCATCTGGTCCTGGTGATTTGTCTATTCTAATCTTTTTAAGACGCCGCTGTACTACTTCCTGGGTCAGACAGGGCACTTTTAATGGGGAATTTACTTTTACATTCTGCATTTCATCTGACAGTTTATTTTCTTCAGTGAATACAGTGGAGAAAAAAATATTTAATAGCTTTGTTTTCTCCTCATCGCTCTCTGCAACTTCCCCCTCATCAGTCTATAAAGGCTCGACACTTTCAGATTTATACTTTTTACCATTTTTATAATTGAAGAACATTTTAGGGTTAGTTTTGCTCTCTTTGGCAATTAATCTCTCGGTCTCTAGTTTGGCCACTTTTATTTGATTTTTACATATTCTATTTTTTTCCTTATATTTTTCCAGTGCTTCCTGGCTACCTTCCTGTTTTAGTGATTTAAATGCTTTCTTTTTGTCATTTATTGCTTTCTTTACGGTTTATCTACATAGGTTTCTTCTCGTTCCTTAACCTTTTATTCGCATAAGGTATGTACCTCCCACAATTAGATTTTAGGATGCCTTTAAAGATATCCCATTTTGTGGCTGTATTTTTATTTTTGAGGACTTTGTACCAGTTAGTTAAGCCTATGGCCTCTATTAATTGGCTAAATGTTGCTTTTTTGTCTGGTATGTTTGTTCTTCCCTGAAGAAATACTCTTAAATGATAATTGGATGGTTATTACTTTATGGTCACTATTTCACCGGTTCCCTCCAACCTGCGCATCTGTTGTTCTGTCAGGTTAATTAGTATTAGTATTGGTTAATACTAAGTCCAGTATCGCCATCCTTCTATTAGAGATGTCCTGAACTATTCGCCAGTAAACAATCCAGGCGAACATCGTATGGTCGCGTTCGCCATGGTGGGAGAACATATTCGATGTTCGATTTGCCCCCTATACGTCATCATTGAGCAAATTTTGACCCTGTAAATCACAGTCAGCAGACACATTCCAGCCAATCAGCATACCCTCCCTCCCAGACCCTCCCACCTCCTATCAAAAAGCAAGGACAGCAGCTATCTTAGATTCATTCTGAAGCTGCAGTGTTAGTTAGAGCAGGGAGAGTGCTGCTGAATTAATAGGGAGAGCTTTAGCTAGGCCAGTTTTCTGTGTCCACTCCAGTCCTCAAAGACTCATCGACCTCTTTCACACGAGCGTGTCCAGAGTAGAACCCATTCAGACGTCCGTAGTGTGTTGCGAAACCTGGTCAATCAAACCCAAGGCAACATCATCGACCTCATCCCATATGCATGATAAAAAACTGATGGTGTACAAACATCTACTAGCAACCATCAGTGAAAAAATGAAAAATGAATGGGTCAGGATTCAGTGCGGATGCTATGTGTTCACGTCACGCATTGTACCCGCGCAGAAAACTCGCTTGTTTCAAAGTGGCCATCTGCTGTATGGACAGCGTCCTGACAGCACCCCAAAAAGCCGTTTTTAGGGCTGGTACATCAGTCTGCTTATATATATATATATATATATATATATATATATATTGCAGTTGCCTGCCCGTGTGGGAGAGGCCGCAGGCCCACAGACTGTACTGTGTGAACACCACTCATATAGGGTGACGCAGTACCTTGCAGATAAAAAAAGTCATAAATTTTTTACCCTGTAATATAATTGCAGTTGCCTGCCAGTGTGTGTCAGGCTCACAGACTATACTGTGCCCACAGCCCACCACTCATATAGGGTGGCACAGTACATTGCACGGCGCACGCGCAGTGCCCTAAATTGGAAGGAAGAGGACCGACCAACCATCTTTTTCCATCTCCCGGTTCCTAAAATCTATTCCATACACCGGCCCCTGATAGGGGACAAAACAGAGATTAAACTGGTAAGTTTTAATTAAAAAAAAGAGGACAGCCTCTACGGAGCTGGGTATTTTTTGGCCGCGTTACTGAACGCTCATGCACAATGGCTGTAGGCTCATGCATCCTTGACAAACCTGGTCAATCAAACCCAAGGCAACATCATCGACCTCATCCCATATGTGTTTTTTCTGGAGCGTGCCTTGCTAAGAGTGCTGGATCAGGCCGTAGTTGAGCATGAAGAGGAAGAGTTGTGGTCACCATCACTACCAGAAGCAGCCTTGTTGTCGTCGTCGATTGCTGGACCTGCGGCAATGCAGAGAGAGGAGTCTGAAGAAGAGGAGTCAGAGGAGGAAGGTGGCTTTGAGGAGGTGGAAGACCAACCACCTTGCAAATTACGGATCCGCAACACACCATGCCGGCACTCCCCAAAGAGATGCCTAATCTTGTCCGCAGGCTGCGGACAAGAATAGGACATGCTCTATCTTTTGCAGAGCCGCGGCCGGATGTTTCAGGGCCGAAACCCGGAAGTTTGGGGGCGCGGCTCCGCAAATGCGGAAGCGGAGAGCACATAGTGTGCTCTCTGCATCACGTCCGGCCCCATTCACAATGAATGGGTCCGCATCGATTCTGCCGAATTGCGGAATAGATGCGGACAAAAATTGCGGATGTGTGAATGGAGCCTTAGGTCCGGATACGCTGCGGATGCGTTCAGTTCAAACTGTGCGATTTCACAGTCAAAGCCATTCAGTTTTGCCTGCGATTGCGTTCAGTTGTTCAGTTTTTTCCGTGCCGGTGCAATGCATTTTGATGCGTTTTTCACGCGTGTGATAAAAAACGGAAGGTTTAAAAACATCTACTAGCAACCATCAGTAAAAAACGCAACGCACCCGCACTTGCTTTTGGATGCAATGCGTTTTTCTCGCAGCCATATTCACTTCTATGGGGCTAGGGCTGCGTGAAAAACGCTGAATATAGAACATGCTGCGATTTTCATGCAACTCAGTAGTGATGCGTGAAAAAAAACGCTCATGTACACAGACCTATTGAAATGAATGGGTCAGGATTCAGTGCGGATGCTATGCGTTCACGTCACGCATTGCACCCGCGCAGAAAACTCGCTCGTGTTAAAGGGGCCATCTGCTGTATGGACAGCGTCCTGACAGCACCCCAAGAAGCCCTTTTTAGGGCTGGTACATCAGTCTGCTTTTATTTTTTTGCCTGCCCGTGTGTGAGAGGCCGCAGACCCACAGACTGTACTGTGTTAACACCACTCATATAGGGTGGCACAGTACCTTGCAGATAAAAAAGTCTTTAAATTTTTACCCTTTAATATAATTGCAGTTGCCTGCCAGTGAGTGTCAGGCCCACTGACTGTACTGTGCCCACTGCCAGTGCCCACCACTCATATCGGGTGGCACAGTACATTGAAGATAAAAAAGTCATTTAATTTTTACCCTGTAATATAATTGCAGTTGCCTGCCAGTGTGTGTCAGGCCCACAGACTGTCCTGTGCTCACTGCCCACCACTCATATAGGGTGGCACAGTACATTGCACAGCGTACGCACAGTGCCCTAAATTGGAAGGAAGAGGACCGACCAACCATCTTTTTCCATCTCCCGGTTCCTAAAATCTATTCCATACACCGGCCCCTGATAAGGTAAACTGGTAAGAACAGATTTTTTTTAATTAAAAAAAAAGAGGACAGGCTCTGCGTAGCTGGGTATTTTTTGGCCGTGTTACTGAATGCCCATGCACAATGGCTGTAGGCTCATGCATCCTTTTGCGGAGGTGACAAACCTGGTCAATCAAACCCAAGGCAACATCATCGACCTCATCCCATATGCGTTTTTTCTGGAGCGTGCCTTGCTAAGAGTGCTGGATCAGGCCATAGATGAGACTGAAGAGGAAGAGTTGTGGTCACCATTACCACCAGAAGCAGCCTTGTCGTCTTCGATTGCTGGACCTACGGCAACGCAGAGAGAGGAGTCTGAAGAAGAGGAGTCAGAGGAGGTGGAAGACCAACCACAGTAGGCGTCCCAGGGGGCTTGTTGTTACCTTTCGGGGACCCTTGGTGTTGTACGTGGCTGGGTGGAGGAAAAGACCTTCAATGACGTCAGTGAAGACAAGGAACGTGACACAGCTAGCTTGGTATCCAACCTTGTTCAAATGGGGAGCTTGCGGTTGTGCAAATGGACTGTTTGTGGTTGTTTGCGGTGCGTTAAATGGGGAGTTTGGTCTGTGAGAGTTTGGTCCGTCACTGTGAAGCGGGCGTAACCCTTACACTACCTGATCGATACAACATTATACCTGATCGTATACACACACTGGATGTTTTAAAGCACGTTATTCCAGACAATTTAGGAATGTTAGGTGTTTTATGCCCTTTATGGATTAAAACCCGTAAAACTTCGTAATTTTCCATGGGAGTTTTGCCATAGATCCCCCTCCGGCATGCCACGGTCCAGGTGTTAGTCTCCTTGAAACAACTTTTCCATCACTATTGTGGCCAGAAAGAGTCCCTGTGGGTTTTAAAATTCGCCTGCCTATTGTAGTCCACAATATTGTAGCCCGCTCACGAATATTTGCGGAAGTTCGCGTTCTCCGTTCACGAACGGAAAATTTTATGTTCGCGACATCTCTACCCTTTATTCGGATCTTGAACCAGTTGGGAAAGCTAATTGTCTTTGGTTATTGCCAATAACCTGTTTCCTTTATGAGGTATACAGTTTTCAGTTTCCCAGTCTACATCTGGGTAGTTGAAGTCCCCCACAATAACAACCTCATTCTGATTTGCCGCCTCGTCGATCTAGTCTAGCAGATTTTCTGTGGACTCTGGTATATAAGGTGGTTTAGAGTAAACTTCTATTAGTAATTTATTATTGTTTTTGCCTGCATGTATTTCTACCCACAGTGACTCCTCATGTTTATGTCCCTCAATTATATCTTCTTGGACTGTGGGCTTTAGACAGGACTTTACATAAAGGCAGACCCCTCCCCCTCTCCGGTTTTGGCGATCCTTTCTAAACAGAGGTCATGTGTTTTTTTTATAGAGCTGGTTGTTACGGATGCGGCAATACCTATTATGTATCCTTGTTTTATTTATTTTACATTAACATAATAATAGCACATTTGAAACAAAAGAAAATTATGTTTTAGTGTCTCCATATTCTTAGAGCTATAGTTTTTATAATTTTTTTAGTGATTTTCTTATGTATTTTTATTTTGCGGGATGAGATAACGCTTTTATTGGTTTTATTTTGTAGGACATATGCCTTTTTGATCGCTTGGTGTTTCACTTTTTATGATGTAAGGTTACAAAATGGCTTTTTTTGACAGTTTTTTTTTTTTTGATGGTGTTTATTAGACTGGGGGATCATGTGATAAATTTTTAGAGGCGGTCGTTACGGATGTGGCGATACTTAATATGTGTGTTTTTTCTTTTTTTCCATTTCTTTATCATAAAATCTGGGGAAATGGGCGTTTTTTCTTTTTTTACTTAAAACTTTTTACCTTTTTTATTTTATATCTGACTAACTTTTGCAATGCATTACAATACATCTGTATTGTAATGCATTGCCTCTCAGTGTATTACATAGAGTAATATACTAATAGGTTGCCTAGGAGACCCACCCTGAGGCTGGATCTCCTGGGCATCCGTAGAAGGCAGGTCCTGGTGCCATGCAAGGCATTGGGCAGCCTCTGCACGGCATCGGCTGCCTTCTCACCCATCGGGTCCCCGCCACAGGAGCGCGGGGACTCGATGGGCTCCCTCACCCACAGCAAACCCCTTCTTTGTTGCGGCATAGAAAGGGGTTAATGCGTCGACAACCGGTGCGCTGCAGCTAATCTAATACTATAGCGCTGGGAGACAAGGGGTATTGTATTTTGGCGCTGGTGGAGAAGGGGTTAAATAGCAGAAACTCAGTGGACTTCTGCTGTAGATGTACAGAGGAGGCCTTGAAGGGCTTAAACTATGGCCAGTCTCTGTCACATACCCTTTTCTCTGACCCTATGGATTTCTTGGCAGACAAACAGGAACAGTGGCCAAACTAGCACAGCATATGTATCTCTATTTTCCAGAGACATCTCATAGAGAGTTTTCAGCGCCACGGAGGGCATGGTGACTCCCAAATAGACCGAATTGACCTCCTTCAGTGTCAAAAACTTCACTTTTAGGGGTGGTATATCCTGATCCAGTCAACCAGGGGTAACCTTGGAGTGGATAACACTCCAAATTGCAGATGTTAATGGATGGATATTCTGCTGTGTGGGAGAGAGGTCCGCCCCAACCTGCCTTACTGGAGCAGGACAGCCATTCTACGGGAATGACCCCCACTAGTTAGAGATATGATTAGGAAATCCTGACTAGACTACATCCTTGAGGAGTTACGGTTTACCTAGTGGGCCAAGGGCATTCTTCGGTTATCCTTCAACCAATTTTAGAATTCTCATGATTAGGCACTACCTATTTTAAGTCTCATTAATAAAGATTATATTTTTGGGAGGGTTATTCTTCATTTCTTCTGTGATTTTGCTTATACTTTCTGGAATATCGTACTTTCTGACAGAACGATCCATTTTGTGTGTTAGCCTAAAATTCCTAAAGTTCTAGGAGGTTAGAGGAGGTTATATACCAACTTTCAGAGCAATTGGAGCAACTTTGGTCGGCATAAATGGATTCGGGTCTGAACCGAATATTTTCAAAAATTTAGTGAACAGGACCCAAAACTAATCTTGACTGGTTCGCTTATATCTACTTTCCGTTTTTTCTTTCTTGCTTGCTTTCTTTCTTGCTTCTTTTTAGAAATTTATTTCTCTCTCTCTACCCTTTCAAGCTCTTTAACGTAAAGACAGCAATAGTAAATACTATCAGAATGACACTGACATATATAGCTATAGGCAAACGCAATAAAAGTTTTGTATCCTGGAATACACCTTAACTAAGTAATAATTTACTTTTACTGTGGGAGGAAATATTCTAATTGCAAGAAAGGGAAAGGAAATGGTTTTGTCAGGACACTGTTTGTACCAATATTTCAATATTAAAAACATAGCCAGAGGAACTATGGAGGGTTCTCACCAGGATACATATTGATTGGGATATCTATCTGATCACTTTTATGGCTCAATTAAAATTGACCTGTATTTTTACTGTACATAAATGTCAGAAAGTATATCCTATTGAGTAGAGTAGATTAACGTGTATGATAAATTATTTGTTTTTATGTTAGGTTTATAAGTTTTGTTTTTCTCCCACAGATAATTTGCCATTTTTGCATATCTGGGAAATCAACAGTGACTCAAGATGGAGGATAAATTCAGTGCCTGGATAAACAGTTTTGTCAAACTCTGTACCAACAATTTGTTTACTTTGTGAAAAAAATTTGCACCACAATTGTGGTGCAGTCTTGGCGTAAATAGGCACACCTTAGACCATGCTCCCTTACCCATGAAGCTCTTTTCAGTTAATTTCTCTAAAACTAGATGCTCAAAATTGTGCCATATTTTGACACATTTTGCACCAAAATCTAGGTGCTCTCACATTAATAAATGTAGACCAATAAGTACATATTATTTAACCGTTCACTAGCCCAGGACTATGATGCTTTTTATTTAAAATGTTTGAAAACAAAAAGGGGAAAAATGAAACTTCATATACACTCTAATGTGGCAGCTATGCCATACATGTTACATTTTCAAAAATAGTTAAAAAATTGTTGAGTCAAGAGGGTTTCCATATGTTCAGGAGTCTTAAATTTGCCATACACATTACTTGTGCATTAGCAAACCAGCTGATTTCAGCGTGTTCTGCCTACCATCTAAATGTATAGAATAGAGGGCCTCCTGATGGCTAAGTTAGTGAAGATAAGGATCAGGCATATTTGATTTTAACACCCCATGCTTTTTTTTTTAGCAGGGAGAAAAGCCAATGCCAGAAGAGTCACGCATCAGCTTTCTCCCCTCTCCCTTTCACTTCATATGCACACTCACCCAAACCAAGCATGCAAACGTATGTGAGCATCTGGTAAGATAGCTGCCAATCAACAGCTATCTCATGTGTAGTGTTAGCGGCAGGTGCCATATTCGTTTTCGGCGAAATTCGCGAATATTCAATAGAATATTTGTTTCATATTCGTCGAAATCGAATATTCGTCATTATCGCGATTAATATGCAATTTAAATAATCGCGCATTGCGATTGTAACTTAAGGCTACTTTCCTATTGGTTTGATATCTAGAATTAGCGAATATGACGAATGTATTCGTCATATTCCTCAAAACGAAGATAACGAAGTATTCTCCATTAGAGATGGCGAACAGTTCCCGGCGAACATAGCTTGTTCGCGTTTGCCGCGGCAGGTGAACATATGCGATGTTCGGTCCGACCCTATACATCATCAATGAGCAAATTTTGACCAAGTGTCTCACAGTCAGCAGACACATTCCAGCCAATCAGCAGCATACCCTCCCTCCCAGACCTTCCCATCTCCTGGACAGCATCCATTTTAGATTCACTCAGAAGCTGCAGTCTTAGTGAGAGGAGGGACAGTATAGCTGCTGCTGATTTACTTGGGAAATCGATAGCTAGGCTAGTGTATTCAGTATCCCCTCCAGTCCTGAAAGACTCATCTGATCTCTGCTGTAAGGACAGCATCCTGATAGCACCCAAAAAGCCCTTTTTAGGGCTGCTACATTATTCTGCTTTTTTTTTTTTCTACATATATATATTGCAGTTGCCTGGCCTGCCCATGTGTGAGGAGCTGCAGGCCCACAGACTGTAGTGTGCCCACTGCCAGTGCCCACCACTCATAACATGTGGCACAGGACTTTGCATAAAAAAGGCATTTCATTTTTACCCTTTAATCTAAGGTTAGTTGCCTGCCAGCCTGTGTCAGGCCCACAGACTGTAGTGTGCCCTCTGCCAGTGTTGCCCATCAATCATACCGTGCGGCACAGGATTTTACCTAAAATAAGGCACTTTGTTTGTAAACTTTAATCTAATTTCAGTTGCCTGCCGGCCAGTGTGTGTGTGTCAGGCCCAGTGCACAACACTCATAGCAGGTGGCACAGTACCTAGCACGCATAGTACCACTTATGTAAAATCCATTCAATACACGTCCTGATAGGGGATGTAACAGGGATTAAACTGATGAGAATAGTACTACAGAAAATACCACTCATATCGGGTGTGACACTAAATTGCACGGCGCAAATGCAGTGACCGTGGATTAAAACAAAGGGGAGGGAGCCAGCATTTTTTTAACCATCTCCACCTTCGAAAAATCAATTCAATAAATGGACCCCAGATTGGGGACGTAACAGGGATTAAACTGATGAGAAGAGAACTACAGAAAATAACACTCATATCGGGTATGAGAGTAAATTGCACGGTGCAGACGCAGTGACCGTGGATTAAAACAAAGGGGAGGGAGCCAGCATTTTTTTAACCATCTCCCCGTTCGAAAAATCAATTCAATTCACCTTTCGGGGACCCTTGGTGTTGTAATTGGCTGGGTGGAAGAAGAAACCTTCAATAACATCACCGGGACATGGCTAGCTTGGTATCCAACCTTGTGCAATGGGGAGTTTGCGGTTGTGCAAATGGACGGTTTGCGGTTGTTTGCAGTGCATTAAAAGGGGAGTTTGGTCTGTCAATGTCTGTGAAGCGGGCGTAACCCTTACACTACCTGATCGATACAACATTATACCTGATCGTATACACACAATGGATGTTTTAAAGCATGTTATTCCAAACAATTTAGGAATGTTTATGCCCTTTATGGATTAAAACCCGACTCTGCGTCCACTACGTAATTTTCCATGGGAGTTTTGCCATGGATTCCCCTAGGGCATGCCACAGTCCAGGTTCAATATAGAGGGTCACAGCACTCAGTTGGCTTCAGAGTTTTTGTAGGGTGCACGTCAAAAGCTTCTTCCCGACTCCACCTCAGGAATACTAGTATAGATAAAAAATCCGTATGACAGCACACCAAGGTTCTTTTCAATGCACTTTTATTTTGCCGGAAGTTACAGATAATTATGCAACGTTTCGGGCCAATTTGTGTTGCCCTTCATCAGGCTTAAGAAAAATAAACAAAAGACAAATAATATATAATGAGAAACAGACATACGAACTGGGGATCATGTGCAGATCAAAGACCAATATATAGATAAAGTGGTTATATTACCATGATTATGATAGTACTTAATCATAAGGGCAGTTATAAATACTGCCCCTAGAGTAAGGGTGGTATTGAATCCAATATTATTGTGACCCACTCCATACAGCGTATATCATATAAGACATATAAGTGTCAGGCATTAAGTAGAGGGATGACTAAGTATAGGTAAGCTGCATCGTCAACATAGTCATCCCGTGCTTAAGCGATCGCTATTTTGCACCATGCGATTGACAAACAAATCGCATATCTAACACATACACATAACTCAATCCGTGTGCAAAAGTTCTTACCTAATTGCTGAGCTGCGGGGATATTGGGTCCGGCATGAGAAATGAACTGCCGCCCCAGCTTTTAAATACCCGCCCTCCGCCTGTGATAGTCCAGGTGTTAGTCCCCTTGAAACAACTTTTCCATCACTATTGTCGTCAGAAAGAGTCCCTGTGGGTTTTAAAATTCGCCTGCCTTTTGAAGTCTATGGCGGTTCGCCCGTTCGCGAACATTTGCGGAAGTTCGCGTTCGCCGTTCGCGAACGGAAAATTTTATGTTCGCGACATCACTATTCTCTATCTTCGTTTTAGCTACCTATTCGTCAACTTCGCTAATTCTAGCAATCAAATAGGAAAGTTGACTATAGAGACAGCTGTGTTTAATTCGCTATGCGATTATATTATTATTATTTTTTTAATAAATAGAATAATTATAATAATTATCAAGTATTATAATTATTATATTTATAAAAAAAAAAAAAGCTAAGTAATACAATCGCATAGCGAATTAAACACAGCTGTCTCTATGGTCAACCTTCCTATTTGATTGCTAGAATTAGCGAAGTTGACGAATAGGTAGCTTGTTATCTTCTTTTTGAGTAATATGACGAATACATTCGTCATATTCGCTAATTCTACCAAGCCAACCATAGTAAACCAGGTCTAAGTTTAAATCGCAATGCGATTAATTCAAGTTATATTAATCGCATTGCGATTACAACTTAGCACTGCTATATTACATATTAGGCTAGAATTAACAAATATGGAATATAGCAATGTTAAGTTGAAATCGCAATGCGATTAATATAACTTGAAGTCATCGCATTGTGATTTCAACTTAGCACTGCTATATTCCATATTTGTTAATTCTAGCCTAATATGTAAGATAGCAGTACTAAGTTGAAATCGCGATGCAATTAATATAACTTGAATTAATCGCATTGCGATTTAAACTTAGACCTGGTTTACTAAGGTTGGCTTGGTAGAGTTAACGAATATGACGAATGTATTCGTCATATTCCTCAAAACGAGGATAACGAAGTATTCTCCATCTTCGTTTTAGCTACCTATTCGTCAACTTCGCTAATACTAGCAATGAAATAGGAAGGTTGACTATAGAGACAGCTGTGTTTACTTCGCTATGCGATTATATTACTTTGCTTCTTTTTTAAATAAATAGAATGATGATAATACTTGATAATTATTATAAATATTCTACTTATTAAAAAAATAATAATATTAATATAATTGCATAGCGAATTAAACACAGCTGTCTCTATAGTCAACCTTCCTATTTTATTGCTAGAATTATCGAAGTTGACGTATAGGTAGCTAAAACGAAGATGGAGAATACTTTGTTATCTTAGTTTTGAGGAATATGACGAATACATTCGTCATATTCGCTAATTCTACCAAGCTAACCATAGAATCCAGGTCTAAGTTGAAATCGCAATTCGATTAATATACCTTGAATTAATCGCATTGCGATTTCAACTTAGACCTGGTTTACTATGGTCGGCTTGGTAGAAGTAGATGACGATTGACGAATGTATTATGTAGAACTACTTTTGGGAAGTGGGAAAGAAAACAATATAACAATAAAAAAAAAATAAGAATATTCGAAAAAGCGAATATGTAGCGGTATATTCGAAATATTTGCGAATTAGCGAAGTGCCGATATTCGCTTAAAAAAACACTATGCGAATATTCACGCTCAACACTACTCATGTGTATGGTCAGTTTTAGACCTGATCCATATCAGGTCCTAAAGAGTATGGGTAGAGAGCAGCATTTGAGAAAACACTGTGTGATGTTGTTTGTCAGTTTTAAAGCTGTGAGCAGTAGTGTAGTAGAGATATTTCTAACCTATGGGAAACTGTGGGTTCTCATGAATGAGGGTGGACTGTCTATGAATAATTAAGATTTGCAACATTATTCCAGACCCACAATAGTGTTGTAAGGAGACTATGTTTAAGAGTGGCAATACCTTTCAAATGAATTTTGGCAATCTGCTATATAATTTTCATTCATTATTGTTATTTTTACTTATTTTTCTTCTAACTAGCATGAGAGAATAGATAGCTAAAGTGATACAAAGGTATGTTAAACCAGAAATATTTTCAAATAGTTTCAATCTCATTCTTGATTGTTCTTTTTTCTTTTGCTTGTTTATAATCATAATAAATTAATTGTCCCTTTTGGTGCATTGTTACACAATGTGCGGTTGCTTGATTTTTTGACATAGAGATGTATGAAGTGAAACAAGAGTATGAGACCATCTGTTTGCAAGGAAACACTGGAGACACATTATGGATGAAAACTAGCAGCTCCACCGGATCGCTACCTCCTTAATTCTCCCCTGAAGAACAGTGATGAGAGATCATAGACATTTTAAAGAAATTAGCTCATATTTAAAGCATAAGGATATACTTTTTTGATGGATAAACATTTGGGGTTATTTTTCAGGAAACATCCTCCATTTGTGCTGAGAATTTATGATGAACATTAAGGTTTTTGTTATTGTATAAAGTATGTAGGGAAATGATAGGGAGGAATCATTCCACAGCATTTATGCTTAACAGGGTTCAGTAGGGTAGGGTACAGCCTAGGAAATAGAAACAATCCTATTACACCTTGCTGCACTGACTGAGGACTCAAATTGCCATTATACAGCTCTGTAATTCAAGCAAACCATTCTTGTCATTGGGGTGCAAGTCCTGGTTGATACAACCATTAACAGGGTTTATTACAAGGAAATATTTCTACGTCTTATTTCCCTTATGCGGTGCAGTTATATGTTTTAAAGCATTTTTTTGCTTATTTGTGCTAAAACTACAGCCGTTTTTGTCATGTATTAGTGGCAAAAGAAAAATATATTTGCCGTTCAGCGGTGCAGTTATATGTTCTAAAGCCTTTATGGGATGTATAATTGGCAAAAGAAAAATATATTTGTCGATCAGCGGTGCAGTTATATGTTCTAAAGCCTTTTGTGGGATGTATAATTGGAAAAAGAAAAATATATTTTCTGATCAGTGGTGCAGTTATATGTTCTAAAGCCTATTGTGGCGTGTACTAGTGGCATAATAAAAATATATTTGCCATTCAGCAGTGCAGTTATATGTTATGAAGCCCTTTTTTGTTGTGTAATAGAGGCAAAATAAAAATATATTTGCCGTTCAGTGATGCAGTTATATGTTCTAAAGCCTTTTGTGGAGTGTACTAGTGGCAAAAGAAAAATATATCTGCCGTTCAGCGGTGCAGTTATATGTTCTAAATAGAGATGAGCACATTTTTCAAGAAATTAAATTCGCTGGTTCACCAAATTTTTTGGAAAAAATTCGGATAGATCCGAATTTATTTGCTGTAAATTTCATTAAAAACAGCTATTTCTTGGCTGCAGAGAGCCTTTATAGTGTTGTACAACACTGTGCCTTGCAGTAACACGCATATGGAGTCTGCCATGTTAGTGAAATAACACTGTGAGTCCGTATAACATGCAGATGATAGGCGTCACTCTTAGAATCACTGCACACTTCATTTATTTGGGCAGTCACGAAGCCAAAACTGATCAAATAACTCAAGCATTAACTCAGCCTTACAGGTCGATGTTAGCGCCAAGAAGAAGCACACTCCTTTTACACCGTTGTCAGCTGATTCCCAATAGATATCTACACAACCTGTTCTATTAAATGCTTAAACAAGTAGAGCCTACAGAGTGGAGAGGGTGTCAGCAGTATGTTTGTGTTGACGTTACTGATTATTTTGCCCTTCCTCTGATCCATCAGAAAAATAACCTTCAAAAAACAGATCCAGTCTGTTGAGCATCCGTGGAGGTGGTAACAGCATGAGGAGACAACAGAGTGGCAAGGTGACATAGTGTGGTAGTGGCAGCAGCATTAGGAGACCACAAAGTGACCCCGGTGACATAGTGTGGAGGTAGCAGCAGAATGAGGAGACAACAGAGTGGCAAGGTGACAAAGTGTGGAGGTGGCAGCAGCATAAGGAGAATACAGAGTGGCAAGGTGACATAGTGTGGAGGTGGCAGCAGCATTAAGGAGAATACAGAGTGGCAAGGTGACATAGTGAGGAGGTGGCAGCAGCATGAGGACTCCACAGAGTCCCTCCCATGACAGAGGTGATCAGATCGGAGAGACTGGCAGCACGTGAGGGTATCTGACAGTCTCTCTTTTTTATCCTTGCAGTGTTGTTGTTTGGCAATGACCACACCTCTTGCCAGGTGCAGCTTGTAGTCATTACCGATGCCCTATTTAGTTCTGATGCATACTGCTTACCACTCGGTTGATATTTCCTCCTGGAGTTGGTTGAGCTGGTGTGTTGTTCTTTTGGCTCTCCTGCTCCTCCATTTAATCTAAGTACATTTTGTTTTGCATTTTGTTGTTCGCTTGTGTTAGTTGCTTTATAGGTCTCAGGGAGACGCTGGTTCCTTCATCTGGGAAGGAATCAGGAATCTCATTACCTGCCACCACTCCTAGGGATTTCCAGGGTCTTCGGGGCTTAGGTTCCGGTGTATGAGAATTCACACCTTCAGGGTCTACTTATATTAGCAGGAGTCAAGGATTTCTAGGAGGTCACCATTAGAGTTGAGCGAACACCTGGAAGTTCGTGATCGCCGGGTTTGGACGAACTTCATAAAAAAATTTGGGTTCGGGATCCGAACTTGACCCAAACTTGACCCTGAACCCGAACCCCATTGAAGTCAACTTTGAGGCACTAAAATAGCTCTAAAAAGTCCAGGAAAGGGCTAGGAGGCTGCAAAAGGCAGCACAATGTGGGTAAGTGCACTGCAAACAAATGTGGATAGGGAAATGACGTAAAATAAAATAAAATAAATAAAAATTACAAATTTTAATCCTGAACTAAGAGCAGGAGGTCCATATGGACTAGGAGGTTGAGGAGGCGGTGAACGTGGCGTTGTAGGTGTAAGTGGATTTGTCGGTGTAGGTGGGAGTGGAGGAGGTGGAGGCAGCCAACAGGTTTATTTTTTTTATTTTTTTAAATTTGGGTCCACCACAAAACATTGTGGAATATATGAAATAACACAAAGAGAAAGTGCGCTGGTGTATAACAATAGCTGTGTGAAGTCGTTATACTTGTCTATTCTGCACAAGGTACAGACAAGTCTTGTGGGGTCCATGCCTGGCTCATTTTAATGAACGTGAGCTTGTCCACATTGGCTGTGGACAGGCGGCTGCGCTTGTCTGTGATAACACCCCCTGCCATGCTAAACACACATTCAGTCAATACACTGGCTGTAGGGCAGGCCAGCACCTCCAAGGCATAAAGGGCAAGCTCAGGCCATGTGCCCAATTTGGAGACCCAGAAGTTGAATGGGGCAGACCCATCAGTCAGTACGTGTAGGCATGTGCACACATACTGCTCCACCATGTTGCTGAAATTCTGCCTCCTGCTAAGTTGTTGCATATCAGCTGGTGGTGCTGGTTGTTGTGGCATGGTGACAAAGCTTTTCCACATATCGGCCATGCTCACCCTGCCTTCTGAGGAGCTGGTGGTGCCCTGGCCGCATTGGCGGCCTCTTCCTCCTCCTCTGTCTTCACATTGTGCTTCCACTGAGCCCCCAGTGTCAGTTGGGAATGCCATTAGCAGCGCATCTACCAGCGTGCGCTTGTACTCGTGCATCTTCCGATCATGCTCCTGTGAGGGAATTAAGGATGGCACATTGTCCTCTTAACAGGGATCCAGCAGGGTGGCCACCCAGTAATCAGCACAAGTTAGAATGTGGGCAACTCGGCTGTCATTGCGCAGACACTGCAGCATGTAGTCGCTTATGTGCCAGGCTCCGCAGAGCCAAGGGCAAGTTGTCCTCTGAGGGAGGTGTATCGTCTGTGTCCTCTGTATCCCCCCAGCCACGCACAAGTGATGCCCATGAGCTGCTTTGGGTACCATGAGGAGACCACAAAGTGACCCCGGTGACATAGTGTGGAGGTAGCAGCAGAATGGAAAGACAACAGAGTGGCAAGGTGACATAGTGTGGAGGTGGCAGCAGCATAAGGAGAATACAGAGTGGCAAGGTGACATAGGGTGGAGGTGGCAGCAGCATAAGGAGAATACAGAGTGGCAAGGTGACATAGTGAGGAGGTGGCAGCAGCATGAGGACTCCACAGAGTGACCAGTTGACAAAGTGGGAAGGTGGGTGGCAATACGAGTACCAGCTAAAATTGGTGGGTGAAAGAAGGAGCACTTGGCATCAGATGTGTGGCATCAGGCAGGTAGCAGCATCAGAATAGCTGAGGCAGGTAGCCAGAAGAAACCGGTCTCTTTTGTCAAGGTTTGGGTAAGGCAGCATGGATGACCTAATCTGATGCTTTAGGCATTGGTGGGTGGACATCCTGGCTCATCCACACCTGATTCGTCTGAACAAAGGTCAGTCTCTTCACATTTTGGGTGGACAGGCGAGTTTTTCTTGGGGTAAGTATGGCCCCCGCCACACTAAACACCCGCTCTAATGCCACAGTACTGGATGGGCAGGACAGCTTTTCCAGGGCAAACTCTGACAGTTGCGGCCACAAATCCAGTTTGGCTGCCCAGTAGTCCAGCAGATCTTCAATGTGGGGTGGCAGGGTGCTGTCCAAGTATGCCACCACCTCCAGGTCTTCCCACTGCTGCTGCTGGTGAGTAGTTTCTTCAACAGGCAGGTGAATAAAGCTGCTCATCAGCGACTCTAGACTCAAGTTGCTGCTGATTGAGCTGGAACTGTTCCTACCCCCCACCCTGCCACAGCAGCCATGGCAGAAGATTTATCCCTCTGCCAAATGGTGACAATTCGGCTGTCACTACGCAAGCAAGTGAGCATGCATCGAGCCATTTGAGCAAGTGACTCGGAGGGACTCCCTGCCTCAATCTCCACTGCATACTGCCACGGTGTGTCTGGGTCCTCTGACTCGTCTTCCCCGTTGCCCTGTTGCTCCTCTGGCTGTCCTCCTTTACTGTCACCTGGGTATAAAAACTACCCATTTCGCTTCACATTGCTTGTGCTCCAATGTCCTCCTCCTCCTCCAGTTCTGCCCCCACAGGGCTTATGTGGCCATGAGATCTAGATGCCACATCTCCAGTCGCCTGACCAGCCAGATCTACCAGCACATAACGTGGCCTCTTCAAAGGGCCTCAGCAATCGACAGGTGTCAAGCATGAGCTGCGACTGGCTGACATCGAAATTACACAGGGGAGTACTCCTGTCCACTTGGATCATTAAGATATCATTCATGGCCTTTCTCTGCTGTCATTGCACAGACACTGCAGCATGTAGTCGCTTATGTACCAGGCTCCGCAGAGCCAAGGGCAAGCTGTCCTCTGAGGGAGGTGTATCGTCTGTGTCCTCTGTATCCCCCCAGCCACGCACAAGTGATGCCCATGAGCTGCTTTGGGTACCAACCTGCTGTGAAAACGGTTCCTCCTCCTTCTCCGCCTCATCCTCCAGAACTGTGCCACCCTCTGAGCCACCTGTGAATGACTGGCCTGATAAACATTGAAGTCTTCCTGCTGTGACACATCTTTCTCCATCATCGCCCCATGTGTTTTTTCAAGGAGACATAGAAGTGGGATAGTAATGCTAAGAACAGCGTCATCCGCACTGGCCATGTTGGGGGAGTAGTCGAAACAGTGCAACATGGCACACAGATCTCGCATGGAGGTCCACTCAGTGGTGGTGAAGTGTTGCTGTTCCGCCGAGCGACTGACCTGTGCGTGCTGCAGCTGAAACTCCACTATCTTTAGCATGTGCAAGGTGGAGTTCCAGCTTGTTGGCATGTTGCATATGAGGTGGTGAGCGGGAAGGCCAAAGTTATGCTGCAGAGCAGACAGACGAGCAGCAGCAGGGTGAGAACGGCAAAAGCGCGCACAGACGGTCCGCACTTTCTGCAGCAGCTCTACATATCGGCGTAGTCTTTCAGGAATCTCTGGACCACCAAATTTAGCACATGTGCCGAGAAAGGGATGTGCGTCAAAGCGGCTAAGCCCAGAGCTGCTACGAGATTTCATCTATTATCGCACACCACCAGGCCGGGCTTGAGGCTCAGTGGCACCAACCACTCATCGGTCTTTTGTTCCAGGCCCGTCCAAAGCTTCTGCGCGGTGTAGGGTTTGTATGCCAAACAGATGAGTTTAAAAACTGCCTGCTGTCGTTTCCCCCTGGCTGTGCTGAAGTTGGTGGTGAGGGTGTTATGCTGAGAGGATGAGGAGGTGGTAGAAGAGGAAGAGGAGGAGGAGGCAACAGGAGGCAAAGAGAAATGCCCTGCAATGCTCGGGGGCGGAAGGACATGCCCCAAAAAGCTATCTGCCTCAGGCCCAGCCGCCATTGCATTTACCCAGTGTGCTGTTAGGGAGATATAACGGCCCTGGCCGTGCTTTCTGGTCCATGTATCGGTAGTTATGTGGACCTTGCCATAGATGGTGTTGCGCAGTGCACACCTTATTTTGTTCGTCACTTGCTTGTGCAGGTAAGGAATGGCTCACCTGGAAAAGTAGGTTTTTAAAACTCTCCGTTTCCACCAGACAGAATGACAGCATTTCAAAGGCCAGCAATTTTGAAATTCTGGCATTCAGGGCCAGGGATTGCGGGTAGGTAGGGGGGTACTTTCTCTTTCGATCCAGTGTTTGGGAGATGGACAGCTGAACGTTTCCATGGAACACTGTGGTGGTGCTTTTTGATGGAGATGGACATGGTGGCGTTGGTGTCACATCCTCCGATTGCGGGGTGGCCATTTGTGGGGTGAAGAGGAAGAGGCCAAGATTGCAGCAGAAGAAGGAGCAGGAGGAGCCAGAGACTTTTCTTGGTTTTGGAGGTGTTTACTCCACTGCAGCTCGTGTCTTGCACTTAGATGCCTGGTCATGCAGGTTGTGCTCAGATTTAGAACGTTTATGCCTCGCTTTAGGCTCTGATTACACAGATAGTGATAAGCGGGAGGTGCCATATTCAATTTTGCGATATTTCGATTGAATATTCATCATATATTCGTCGAAATCGAATATTCGTCATTATTCTACTTATCGCAAATAATATGCAATTCATTTATTCGCGTACTGAAAATTGAACTTTAAACAGGGTATAAAGGCAACTTTACTATTGGTTGGCTTGCTAGAATTAATGAATATAGAGAATATAGCGCTATATTCGTTATCTTCGCTAATTCCAGCAAGCCAATTGGAAAGTTGCCTAATTTGGATGCACAATGCAAAAATATTACTTTACCAATTTTTTCCAATAAATAGAATAATGACTGTACTAGATTTATTGCCAAAAATAGGCAAAGTAATATTTTCGTATTGCGCATCTAACTTAGAGCTGGGTACAGTCAACTTTGCTATTGGGTTGTCTTGCTGGGATTTGCGAATATAGAGAGTATAGCGCTATATGTGTATTCATCATATTCATTAATTCTACACAGCCAAACAATAGTAAAGTGAGTTGCATATACCCCGCTCTAAGTTAGATGCACAATGCAACTAATATTACTTAATATTCTCACATTGCGCATCCAACTTAGACCTGTGTATAGGCAAGTTTACTTGTATTGCTAGAATTAGCAAAGATAACGAATACGAATATAGTGCTATATTCTCTATCTTCTTTAATTCTATCAAGCAAACCAATAGGAAAGTTATACCCCGTTCAAAGTTTCTAGCAAAGTTGCTAGAATTAACAAAGATAGAGAACATGCCTTCCTCTGGATCAACTTGTAGGAAACAGGCCGAACTGGATGGACAAATGTCTTTTTTTCAGTCTTATATACTATGTTAACATAGCGCTATATTCTCTATCTTCGTTAATGGTATCGTATTCTTGGGTTCTGATTGAAAAAAACAACAAATATTCGTTTTTACGAATATATAGCGCTATATTCTAAATATTGGCGAATTAGCGAAGTGTCAATGTTCGTAAAAAATATTCGCCTATTCGAATGTTCACGCTCAACACTAAAAAACAACAGGTCATCGATTTAGCGACCATACCACCTTACACAATCCCAATATGGATGCGTGTCAATGCGGAGAAAACTCCTCTACCATCATGCCATAAAAATATTAGCAATGGAGGAAGAGAATTTAGCCCCCATCGACACCACTGACATCTGTAGGTAAATCTTACCATTGAACGTGAAGAAATTGCACCTGAGGAGGAAGTCTACCACCACCAACTATTCCTGTAGTCCTTCCGTATAATCACTATATACCTCTAGAAACCAAGAAAGAGATTTCAATGCCAACTCTTGTGGTATATTAGTGTATAAGGAAACAACATCTGTTGTAATTCAGATATATTGTTCAGACCACTCAAATGTGCTAAATGCCTGTAACACAGAACGCGTATCTTTCATAAAGACAGGGATGTGCGGCACTATCGGTTGGAGAAGTGAGTCTACCCACTGTGACAGTCTTTCAGAGAAACATCCTATTCCTGAGAGGAGGAGGAAAAACATTTTTATGTATTTTTGGGAGTGCATAAAAGACAGAGATGACTGGATGCTCAATTTAAATATATTCTATCTCTTTCTTACTAAGGAATCCTGAATTTAGACCCAAAGATAATATCTTTGTCATTTCCTTCTGAAAAGAGGGGAGCGGGTTACCCGACAAGCAAGTATACACCTCAATGTTGTCCAGCATGGTTTCAATCTGCGATTTGTACACTCCACTGTCAAGCACTACAACCACTCCCCCCCTATAAGTTTGCTTTATAATTAATGGCATCTCTGCTCGGAGGGCCCCTACTATAGCAAATTCAGTTACTCACTCCTCCAAAGAAACTGGGCAATTAAAGTGCCGTATGACCGCCCTATATACCTATGCCACCCCAACAAGATTAGGCCATACGAAAAAGTGTAATAAAATAAATCTTTATTAGTATATCATTAAAAATTGATAAGAAACATCAAATACATAGAATAGGACGAAGACTATCTAAACAGTGAAGGGGCGTATCCCCCCTACTGGTGAGGATCTCTCCCACATAAAACCAAAATTGGTTACAAAAAAGGCATCATCCAAAATCAGTTATGCTGGTATCATGATCACCCCCAATCCTACAGGTATCCCTAAAGGGTCATGTTCGTCAGAAAGTATTCTAAACGAACAAATAACCGGGTACAAGGTGGAGGGTCAGAAACCAGCATATAAGTCTAAGCTCCCACAAATGGAAAGCTGTATAGTATATAACAGATGGAAAGCCAAGCCGACAGAATCATACTGGAATTACTACATAAAAGGCAAAAAGTGCGCATAAGGAGAGATACAAACCAAGTAGGGGTGAACGCCGTCCTCACAACCCCAGCGGCGTTTCGCTTCCTGCTTTTTCACAGGGGCATGTGACACATTAAACATCGCGGTATATAAAGAGGCGTGGCCACGCCTCCCATCGTCTCCGATTGGTGCGCGTCAATATGTCGCGACCATCGCGAGATTTCGGCATAGGCTACTTACATTATACATATATAATATACTAGTGATCTAACATCGTAAGAATCCCCAAGTCATACATCTCATACACCATAGAAACATTGAAAAACAGTACATATTTGTATTACTGATTTATTACCGAGAGGCCAGGAACCGGAAGTGCAATAGTCGCCATTTTGGGACAGGGCAACTCCAGTAAACCTGATCATTTTTCAGTATGCATATAGGAATATAAAGGTATATAGACCAGCATTGTATGCTTCTTTGTGAGTGGTCCACATCAAAACCAATGGCCTAAATTAGACATTTGGAGTCTCATATCTCTCGGATATGTCCGGATCCGAGTTACGAAACCGGAAATACCCCCATCGCCATTTTGGATACTGGAGGGCAATGTACACCACTCAATTTAAGAGATGTCATATATTATCAAAAACCCATATTGCCACAGTTATAGTAAAATAGACACCATATCGTATATCCTGGCGTGTATTTCGCCAAATGCCTCCCGGGTCGGAAAAACCGAAACCGGAAGTACACATAACGCCGTTTTGGATGATGGAACCACACTGCCCTCAGTGCCCCACTAATTTCACAACATCATATGCAAATCCCTTTATGTGGAAAGTTTAACAGCACGTAAAAATATTCCCAAAAAGATGGGGTGCATAACCAGTGCATATCGATACATATATGATAAAAATATAACTTATCGAGGTACATTGTTATTATTATAATTATTAATATTGTTGATACAAATGTGACAACGGTGATCGTGAGAAGCGGTGAAAATAAATAAAATAAACTAAATGGTGCTCGTGATGTGACATGCGTGCCCAAAAAAAAAAAAAAGGAAGAATCCCCAACTCATGACATCCATGGAACAAGAAGCATTGGAAAACCTAATGTCCCTGATGGAGGAACAGGACAATAAGAGAGGTGAGTTTCCACCCTCCCTAATCCCAAAATCTAAGAAATTCCCCCCTTTCTCGCTGTTCCCAGATATTGAGTGCTTTGTAAGGCTAGTGAGTAAAGATTTGGAGCGGATACACACCCAGGGCCTACCAGACAACTGTAGCCAATCTGAGAGACTGGCTATGAAAGAAATGAGCAGGTGGAAAGATGTTCTCTTCAAACCCGCAGATAAAGGTAGGAATATAGTAATCTGGCCCACCAACATGTACGAAAAGGAAGTCTATAGACAGCTGCGTATCCCTGGATGCTACAAAAAACTAACGTTTAATCCCCTGTCGAAATATAGGGAGGAGCTTGAATTTATCCTCGGACGCGCATGCGAAATAGGGTGTATCACTCCAAAGCAGGTGAAGTACCTAATACCGAACGAACCAACGATTCCGACCTTCTACCTACTGCCGAAGGTACATAAAACGCGGAGTGTCCACCGGGCGCCCAATAGTGTCGGGGATGAATGGTGTCTGTGACCTGGCATGCAAATATATCGACTCATTCTTGCAGCCTTTGGTGGAAAACTTACCTTCATTCATAAAGGATACCAATGATGTTTTGAGAAAGATGGAGGGCATACAACTCGACCCGACATGGTGATCGCGACTTGCGATGTGGAGGCTCTGTATACTAGCATTCGACATAAGGATGGATTGGCAGCAGTCGATTTCTTCCTGAGATCATCTACAATACAGGAGGAACAAAGTAAGTTCTTGCTGGAGCTCCTGGATTTTGTGTTGACACACAATTTCTTTATGTTCAAGGGTGCGTTTTCCTACAGCTCCAGGGGACAGCAATGGGGGCGTCTTGTGCGCCCTCATATGCAAATCTGTTCCTGGGGCTGTGGAGAGACGCATCTTCCTCACGGACCCCCAGCCAATGATAGAGCGTGTCCTTTTTGGGGCCGCTATATAGATGACATCTTGATCATTTGGCGGGGGTCCGTGGGCGAGTTTGAACAATTTGTGGAGTCACTTAATGTGAATGAGTTCAATATCAAATTGACTTCCAGGGCCAGTACGACGAAGATCGACTTCCTGGATATCCGCCTGACGGTAGGAGATGGAGGTTGGATCACGACTGATCTTTTTAGGAAAGAAACTGCGGTGAATTCGCTACTACACGCGAAATCAGCCCATCCCAAACGGCTTATTGGAAATATTCCGGTGGGCCAATTTTTGCGACTGAGGAGAATCTGCTCTACGGAGGAATCGTTTGACAATCAAGCCCAAAATCTGGGCCAACGCTCGGGAACGAGGATATGGAGAGAGAGACATCAGAAAGGCTTACAGGAGGGCCAAAGAGAGTAAACGGGACACTCTGTTACATTCACAATCAAGGAACCTACGCCAGAAGACACCTGATGACCAAGTTAGATTCATCACGGACTACACCAAGGGTGCGGAAGAGGTAAGAAAAGTGTTGTCAAAGTACTGGGAGGTGTTGAGAGGCGATCGGTTCCTGAATGTAGGACCGTATCCGTCAATGACGTTCAGAAGAACTAAAAACCTGAAGGACATGCTAGTCAGGAGCCACTACCAAGGACCCATCCAGGGCCGTTTGTTCGGCTCGAGAGGAGAAAAATGGGGTTGTAAACCCTGTGGCTCCTGTGTAGCATGCTGTAATGTCGACCGTACGGACAAATTTTGGGACATGGGACGAATAAGGGAATATCAAATTTTTCACACCATTTCCTGTTCCACAGTAGGAGTTGTATATTGGGCCATTTGCCCCTGCAATAAAATCTATGTGGGCATGACATCACGTCCTTTTAGGAGACGGGTACGGGAACATGTTCTAGCAATTGAAGCCTCTAGTGAGACATCGGACCTGGACTCACTTCAACCAATAGCGAGACACTTTCGGGAGTTCCATCAATCGAATTCCCACCTTCTTAGGTTCCGGGAATTGACAGAGTGTTAATTTCACCAAGGGAGGAGACTGGAAGCGTATCCTCGCCCAACGTGAAACTAAATGGATACATTGTTTGAAAACATTGGTCCCTCAAGGCCTTAATGAGATGAATAGTTTTGTTCCATTTCTGTAGTCGGTTTGTTGCTCTTTTTGCTTTTCTGTTTTTTCTGTTGGTCCCGAGATCCTGGTTAGTCGTCCATCTCTGATGTTTTTATATTTTTAGTTTTATGTTTTATATATTATATCGCGATGTGGGTATAGAAGAGAAGGCCGTAAAAGTATAGGCATTGGATAATTCCTGTGACCAGTACACCATGTGAATCCCTCAGTACTAACCTTTTTTGTTTTTTATCTCTTATTTTATCCCTCGCTGTTTTAGGCACCTCTCGAGAGACAACATGAAGGATTTTTGGACCCTTGTGGAACCAGCTTACCTCATTCCTCTTTTTGGGCACGCATGTCACATCACGAGCACCATTTAGTTTATTTTATTTATTTTCACCGCTTCTCACGATCACCGTTGTCACATTTGTATCAACAATATTAATAATTATAATAATAACAATGTACCTCGATAAGTTATATTTTTATCATATATGTTTCGATATGCACTGGTATATGCACCCCATCTTTTGGGAATATTTTTACGTGCTGTTAAACTTTCCACATAAAGGGATTTGCATATGATGTTGTGAAATTAGTGGGGCACTGAGGGCAGTGTGGTTCCATCATCCAAAATGGCGTTATGTGTACTTCCGGTTCCGGTTTTTCCGACCCGGGAGGCATTTGGCGAAATACACGCCAGGATATACGATATGGTGTCTAATTTACTATAACTGTGGCGATATGGGTTTTTGATAATATATGACATCTCTTAAATTGAGTGGTGTACATTGCCCTCCAGTATCCAAAATGGCGATGGGGGTATTTCCGGTTTCGGTAACTCGGATCCGGACATATCCGAGAGATATGAGACTCCAAATGTCTAATTTAGGCCATTGGTTTTGATGTGGACCACTCACAAAGAAGCATACAATGCTGGTCTATATACCTTTATATTCCTATATGCATACTGAAAAATGATCAGGTTTACTGGAGTTGCCCTGTCCCAAAATGGCGACTATTGCACTTCCGGTTCCTGGCCTCTCGGTAATAAATCAGTAATACAAATATGTACTGTTTTTCAATGTTTCTATGGTGTATGAGATGTATGACTTGGGGATTCTTACGATGTTAGATCACTAGTATATTATATATGTATAATGTAAGTAGCCTATGCCGAAATCTCGCGATGGTCGCGACATATTGACGCGCACCAATCGGAGACGATGGGAGGCGTGGCCACGCCCTTTATATACCCGCGATGTTTAATGTGTCACATGCCCCTGTGAAAAAGCAGGAAGCGAAATGCGCGTTGGGGTTGTGAGGACGGCGTTCACCCCTACTTGGTTTGTATCTCTCCTTATGCGCACTTTTTGCCTTTTATGTAGTAATTCCAGTATGATTCTGTCGGCTTGGCTTTCCATCTGTTATATACTATACAGCTTTCCATTTGTGGGAGCTTAGACTTATATGCTGGTTTCTGACCCTCCACCTTGTACACGGTTATTTGTTCGGTTAGAATACTTTCTGACGAACATGACCCTTTAGGGATACCTGTAGGATTGGGGGTGATCATGATACCAGCATAACTGATTTTGGATGATGCCTTTTTTGTAACCAATTTTGGTTTTATGTGGGAGAGATCCTCACCAGTAGGGGGGATACGCCCCTTCACTGTTTAGATAGTCTTCGTCCTATTCTATGTATTTGATGTTTCTTATCAATTTTTAATGATATACTAATAAAGATTTATTTTATTACACTTTTTCGTATGGCCTAATCTTGTTGGGGTGGCATAGCAAATTCAGTTAGTCTTAGTCTATATCAGGATGGGAAGAAATCACAACCCACATGGCTGGTCACTAAAGGCAGCTACAAGTCTGGCCATGGCAGATGCGTTTACTGTAACCACACTGTAATCACCAAAACATTCAAGTCCACTGCGAATGGTAGTGAATTTGTGATAAAATCTTATCTGAATTGCAATACTACGCTTGATGTTTATTTGATTACCTGTACGATCTATGAACTACAGTATGTCGGCTGTACGACTAATGTGATAAAAGTGAGGATACGCAGACATATATCTGACGTGCCACACCATGGGAGCCGCAATGTGTCAGCAGTCAGCTTGCATATTGCAATAGTTCATGGTGGGGACATGTCAGGTATGCAAGTACAAGGAATAGAAAGAGTTAAGATGCCAGTCAGGGTAGGCGATCACAAAAGGAAACTTCTAAATAGAGAATCCTTTTGGATTTTTCAATTGGATAGCTGTCAGCCAAAAGGTCTTAATAAAAATTAGATCTAATATTCCAACAATAGTATAACATGTTTCCCACTATATATTCTATATTTCATATTTTTTATGATATGGTTTTTGTTTATAACTTTTTAAACTGAAGATGTGTTTATGCACCTGATTACAAGCTTATTACCTGGTCACATGACAGCCTAATTGCAGGCGCAGGTGTGTGACCAGCTTATGTGCTGGAATCATTTGTATCCTCAGTATGTCATGAGTAAGGGCTAATATCACAAAAGCCCGAAACGGGTAGACAAGGCTTTGTCAAACTTGGATGTTTAACTTTTAATCGCTGAAATAACATACCACTGCACCGTCTGCGAATTAAGCTGGATTTGGTTTTTCTATTGGATCCTTACTTGCACATCTGGTGGATATGTGATACCATAAAAGCATTTTGGAAGCAAATTGAATCCGTCATCCAGAAGATACATAAGACACCCCTTCAACTTTCACCAGAAATGGTCTTTCTGGCCAAACCAAGCAGCACGTACTGCCCCTCTAAGTCTAACCTAATTACGCATTTGCAGGCAGTGGCAAAGGCACTAATTCCACTCCATTGGTTACAATCAAACCCTCCCTCTCTGGATAAATGGTGTGCAAAGGTAGACCAGATGTGCAACTTTGAGGAGCTCATTAGCTGGACTGAGAGGAGACATGAAGGCTTCCTGAAAAGTTGGAACCCCTGGAGGCTTTGGCGAGGCCTACTATGAGAAGTCTGCTTCTATGTACACTCCTCCAACTAGATTTTGGACCCTGTCAGTTCTTGACATAAATGGATTGCATGTACATCCAACTGCATACTTCAACATTGATATTGTCTTCCTTTCAGGCAACATTTGCTGTTATACCTTTATTTGTAATAACGACGTTCATCCAACCATCTTGATAATTTCTGGAATTGTAATATGTCTTACTTTTGTGATAAAACCAATAAAAGTGAATTTAAACAAAAAAAAAAGGGCTGCAATTTTCTCATGTTAACACACAGCTAATAAGCCCCTCCCCCCACTAATACACAAAAAAAAAAAAGCTTTAGAACATATATATAACTGCACCGCTCAATCGCTAATAAGACCCCAATAACAAGAACGGTTTGCTGGAATTACGGAGGTATTGCAAAACTGAAATGATCAGCAGTTTAATGGCAATTTGGATTGGCAGTTAGTGCAGCGAGGTGTAATAGGATTTTTCCTATTACCCAGGCTGAAAACACCCCTATTGAACCCTGTTCTGCTTCAATACTATGGAATAATTCTTTCCTATCCTTTCCCTACACTTCTAATGCTCTTTCCCTGAACTTCTATTCAGCAAAATATAAGTTTTCAAGTATTTCCAAACACTGTCCCTAGCACCTGCTAATGCCTCTCCCTGCACTAAGTACACGGGAAAATGGCTGAATCCAAGATGGCTGAGGCTATTTAAAGGGCTGTGACATCACAGAGCTGGCTGCATGCATGGCATTGTGGGTGATCCCTCGTTCCCAGAGTTCCTTGCTCCATGTCCTAATATGTTCAGCAGCCATTTTTGGAAAAAATGTGATTTGTTACCACGAAGCATGAGGAAATTAGGATTCGGTGCGGATCGAATAATTACTGAAATTTGGATCAAATTCCACATCGTCAGCTTCAATTCGCTCATCTCTAATGATGACCAATCATCGCAGTGGGAGTCGAGCCATAACGAATTGGATTCTTTTTGCTGTAAGATTGCTTGCTTACATGCTTACAGGTGTATCTTTAGCATCAAGCAAACTGATCATTACTGAATAGCCATGCTTGAAGACCATCACTATCAATGCAAAATGGGGGAATATTTTCCTGTTGCTAGAGATGAGCGAATTGAAGCTGACAAAGTGGAATTCGATCCGAAATTTCAGGAAAAAAAAATCGATTTGAAAAGGATGCGCTTCATAGTAACTAATTGCAATTTTTCGGAAAATGGTGGCCACACTTGTGAGGACTGAGGACATGGGGCAAGGAACTCTGGGAAGGTGAAACCCAGATGCATGCAGTCAATCAGCAGCCAGCCAGCCCTGTGATGTTACAGTCCTATAAATACTGCAGCCATCTTAAAATCAGACATTTTCCAGTGGTCTGAGTTCAGGGACAGACATGAGAAGGCGCTAGGGACAGCAATTGGAAAAACCTCATTGTGAAAAAAAAAACTGAAAAAATGATTTATAAGTGCAAGGAAAGGATAGGAAGGAATCATGTCACAGCATCTTACTGTAGTGCAGGGAGAGACATCAGAAGGCGCTAGGGACAGTGCTAAAAAAGAGATTTACAAGTGCAGGGAAAGGATAGGGAGGAATCATTTAATAGCATCTAAGTGCAGGGAGAAACGTCAGAAGGCTCTAGGGACAGTGCTAGAAAAGCGATTCTAAAGTGCAGGGAAAGATAATTTGGGGATCCAAATAGCCAATATACAGCTTTGTCAATCCTGCAATTTGTTCTTGTGGTACAAGTGTTATGTTGAAAAGCATTTAGTGGCTTATATCTGTGAAAAAAGAAAAATATATATGCTGTTCCCTTCTGCAGCTATATGTGGTGAAAGCGCTTAGTGGCGTATTTTATTATAAAAATAAATATTTTCGCAGTTCACTTCTGCAGCTAGTATATGTGGTAAAAGCGTTCAGTGGCGTATTTCAATAGAAAAAGATGAATATATACGCAGCTCACTTCTGCAGCTATATGTGGTGAAAGCGTTCAGTGAAGTATTTCATTACAAAAAGAAAAATATATGCGCAGTTCACTGCTGCAGTTATATGTGGTGAAAGCATTTAGTGACGTATTTCAGTACAGAAAGAAAAAAATATATGCACTTCACTGGCGCAGTTATTTTGGCAAAAGGGTTTAGTGGCCTGTTTCAGTACAGAAAAAAAAAAGATACACATTTCACTGGTGCAGTTATTTGTGGCAAAAGCCTTTAGTGGTCTATTTCAGTACAGAAGGAAAAATCTATACTCATTCACTGGTGCATTTATTTCTGGTAAAAGCATTAACTGGTCTATTTCAGTGCAAAAAGAAAAATATATTCTCAGTTCACTTCTGCAGTTATATGTGGTGAAAGCGTTCAGTGTCCTATTTCAGTCCAAAAAGGAAAAATATGTACGCACTTCACAGTTGCATTTATTTGTGGTGAAATAATTTAAGTGGCCTATTTCAGTACAAAAATATATACGCATTTCACTTATGCAGTTATTATTTCAGTACAAAAGCAAAATATATTCAGGGTTCACTTTTGCAGTCATGTGTGGTAAGACGTTTAGTGACATATTTCGGTAGAAAAACAAAATATATTCAGCGTTCACTGTTGCAGGTATATGTGGCAAAACCTTTAGTGACGTATTTCGGTCGAAAAACAAATTTTGTTCAGCGCTGTAGTAATATGCGGTAAAATCCTTTGTAACGTATTTCGGTCGAAAACAAAAATTGTATTCAGCCTTCAGCGCTGCAGTTGTATGTTGTAAAATCTTCATTGAAGTATTTCGGTGGAAAAACAAATTTTATTCAGCATTCAGTGCTGTAGTAATATGTGGTAAAATCTTTTGTGACTTATTTTTGTCAAAAAATAAATTATATTCGTTCAGCACTGCAGTTATATGTGGTAAAATCTTTTGTGATGTATTTCGGTGGAAAAAAAAAAAATCTTATTCAGCGTTCAGCACTGCAGTAATATGTGATAAAATCTTTATTGAAGTATGTTGGTCAAAAACCAAATTAATTCAGTGATCAGCGCTGCTGTTATATGCGGTAAAAACTATATTGAAGTATTTCGGTCGAAAAATAAAATTTATTCTGCGGTCAGCGCTGCGGTTAAATGCTGAAAAATCTTTAGTGACGTATCATGATGAACTTCGTGACTCTTCCGGGCGCAAAGCTATCTTGATGCTTTGTCTTCTCATTGTCTGTAGCTACTAGAGGCCTATTCAAGCCAGGCAGGTTCCTCAGAAGTATCTTGGTCGATTGACACTCTGTCATTGTGCTATTCCAAGATACTGCCTGTAACAAGAGCCACACAAGAAAGGCAGTGGGAGATTAGGGAGGTTAACAAGTGGCTCAAGAACTGGTGTAGGAAGGAGGGGTTTGGGTTCCTCGAGAACTGGGCAGACTTCTCTGTCGGCTACAGGCTCTATTGTAGGGACGGGCTGCACCTCAATGGGGAAGGGGCAGCTGTGTTGGGGAGAAAGATGGCAAGAAGGTTGGAGGAGTGTTTAAACTGGGGACTGGGGGGAGGGTACTTATGTTATAGGGGGGGAAGATAGTGCAGATAGATACCGGGGGCAAGGTAGTGGGACTGGGGGAGGAATGGAAGGAGGGACTAAAACAGTTCAGAAGGAAAGGTGTAGGCTTAAATATATACCAAAACCTCTTAATTGTATGTACACTAATGCCAGAAGCCTGACTAACATAACTGGGGAACTGGAATTAGTGATGTGTGAGGAGGACTATGATATAGTGGGAATAACTGAGACATGGCTGGATGACAGCTATGACTGGACAGTTAATGTACAGGGTTACAGTCTGTTTAGAAAGGATCATCAAAACTTGAGAGGGGGAGGGGTCTGCCTTTATGTAAAGTCCTATCTAAAGCCCACAGTCCGAGAAGATATAAGTGAGGGACATGAACATGTGTAGTCACTGCGGGTAGAGATACATGGAGCCAAAAACAATAATAAATTACTAATAGGAGTTTACTATAAGCCACCTAATATACCAGAGTCCACAGAAAATCTATTACTAAATGAGATAGACAAGGCCGCAAATCATAATGAAGTCGTTATTATGGGGGACTTCAACTACCCAGATATAGACTGGGAAACTGAAAGCTGTACATCGCATAAAGGAAACAGGTTCTTGGCAATAAACAAAGACAATTATCTTTCCAAACTGGTTCAGGACCCGACTATAGGGACGGCCATACTGGACTTAGTATTAACCAATAGACCTGACAGAACAACAGATGTGCAAATTGGGGGGACACCTGGGAAATAGTAACCATTAAGTAATAACCTTCCAATTATCATTAAAAAGAGCATTTCTACAGGGAGGAACAAAAATACCAAACTTCAAAAAAGCTAAATTTAGCCAACTAAGCGAGGCCATAGGCCTAACTAACTGGGACAAATTCCTCAAAAACAAAAATACAGCCACAAAATGGGAGATCTTTAAAAGCATCCTAAATTCTCATTGTGAGAGGTACATACCGTATGGGATTAAAAGGTTAAGGAACAAAAAGAAACCAATGTGGATAAATAGAAATGTAAAGAAAGCAATAAATGACAAAAAGAAAGCATATAAATCACTAAAACAGGAGGGTAGCGAGGAAGCACTGAAAAACTATAAGGAAAAAAATAGAACATGTTAAAAACAAATAAAAGCGGCCAAACTAGAGACCGAGAGATTAATTGCCAAAGAGAGTAAAACTAACCCTAAAATTTTCTTCAATTATATAAATGTTAAAAAGTAAATCTGAAGGTGTCAGCCCTTTAAAGAGTAATGAAGGGGGAGTTGCAGAGAGCGATGAGGAGAAAGCAAAGCTGTTAAATATTTTTTTCTCCAATGTATTCACTGAGGAAAAAAAACTGTCAGATGAAATGCTGAATGTAAAAATAAATCCCCCATTAAAAGTGTCTTGTCTGACCCAAGAAGAAGTACAACAGCGACTTAAAAATATTAAAATAGACAAATCGCCAGGACCAGATGGCATACACCCCCGTATCCTAAGGGAATTAAGTAATGTCATAGCCAGACCCTTATTTCTGATATTTTCGGACTCTATACTGACAGGGAATGTCCAATAGGATTGGCGCATAGCAAACGTGGTGCCAATATTCAAAAAGGGTCCAAAAACAGAGCCCGGAATCTATAGGCCGGTAAGTTTAACATCTGGTGTGAGGAAACGGTTTGAAGGTTTTCTGAGAGATGCTATCTTAGAGGATCTCAACAGAAATAAGCAAATAACGCCATATCAGCATGGCTTCACGAGGGATCGGTCATGCCAAATTAATTTAATCAGTTTCTATGAGGAGGTAAGTTTTAGACTTGACAGCGGCGAATCAATGGATGTCGTATATCTGGACTTCTCCAAAGCATTTAACACTGTACCACATAAAAGGTTAGTATATAAAATGAGGATGCTCGGACTGGGAGAAAATGTGTGTAAGTGGGTAAGTAACTGGCTGAGTGACAGAAAACAGAGGGTGGGTATTAACAGTACACACTCAGATTGGGCAACTGTCAATAGTGGGGTATCTCAGGGGTCAGTACTGGGCCCTATTCTTTTCAATATATTTATTAATGATCTTGTAGAAGGCTTGCATACTAAAATATCAATTTTTGCAGATGACACTAAACTGTGTAAAGTAATTAACACTGAAGAGGACAATATACTGCTACAGAGGGATCTGGATAGATTGGAGGCTTGGGCAGAGAAGTGGCAGATGAGGTTTAACACTGACAAATGTAAAGTTATGCACATGGGAAGGAATAATGCAAGTCACCCGTACATACTAAATGGTAAAACAGTCGGTAACACTGACATGGAAAAGGATCTAGGTATTTTAATAAACAGCAAACTAAGCTGCAAAAACCAGTGTCAGGCAGCTGCCGCCAAGGCCAATAAGATAATGGGTTGCATCAAAAAGGGCATAGACGCCCGTGATGAGAACATAGTCCTACCACTTTACAAATTGCTAGTCAGACCACACATGGAGTACTGTGTACAGTTCTGGGCTCCTGTGAACAAGGCGGACATAGCAGAGCTGGAGAAGATTCAGAGGAGGGCAACTAAAGTAGTAACTGGAATAGGGCAACTACAGTACCCTGAAAGGTTATCAAAATTAGGGTTTTTTACTTTAGAAAAAAGACGACTGAGGGGAGATCTAATAACTATGTATAAATATATCAGGGGTCAGTACAGAGATCTCTCCCATCATCTATTTATCCCCAGGACTGTCACTGTGACAAGGGGACATCCTCTGCGTCTGGCGGAAAGAAGGTCTGTACACAAACAAAGAAGAGGATTCTTTACGGTAAGAGCAGTGGGACTATGGAACTCTCTGCCTGAGGAGGTGGTGATGGTGAGTACAATAAAGAAATTCAAGAGGGGCCTGGATGTATTCCTGGAGTGTAATAATATTACAGGCTATAGCTACTAGAGATGGGTCGTTGATCCAGGGAGTACTTCTTTCCTCTGGATCAACTAGCAGGATGACAGGCCGAACTGGATGGACAGATGTCTTTTTTCAGCCTTATGTATTATGTTACTATGTTACTATTCTGTAGCTACCTCATGCTGCTGCCACCTCCACACTCTGTGATAGTGCCATTCTTTGGCTTCCTTATGCTGCTGCCACCTCCACACTCTGTCATTGTGCCACTCTTTGGCCTACTCATGCTGCTGCCAACTCCTTATTCTTTCATTATGACGCTCTGTGGTCTCCTCATGCTGCTGCTCCTCCTCACTTGGTCATTGTGCCACTCTGTGGCCTACTCCTGAGGTTGCTGCTGCCGCCAACTCCAGACTCTGTCATTTTGCCACTCTGTGGCCTACTCATGCTGCTGCCACCTCCACACAGCAAGTGGTGTTTGTGCCACACAACAAGTGGTGTTGTCACACCTAAAGGGTTCCTCCACAAGTAAATAAAACATCAAATTTGCCAAAACAAGTGAGGCATGGATCCATGAGTATTTTCCCATACTTGTGGCTGATGCCACACAGCAAGTGGTGTTGTCACACCTAAAGTTGTCCTCCGCAAGTAAATAAAACATCAAATTTGCCAAAACAAGTGAGGCATGGATCCATGAGTATTTTCCCATACTTGTGGCTGATGCCACACAGCAAGTGGTGTTGTCACACCTAAAGTTGTCCTCCGCAAGTAAATAAAACATTAAATTTGCCAAAAGAAGTGAGGCATAGATCCATAAGTATTTCCCCATACTTGTGACTGAGGCCTATGAATAGATTTGTCATTGCTCAGAGTAGCAGTAGCATTTACCACTGGTCCAATCATGCCATTGCAGCTGTTTCCCTGCCATTATACTCCATACTGGATGGTTGCTGCTGTCAAAGCAGCTAATACTCTCCCTACTTCTACTACCAGTACCCCTACACAGTTGCACATCTACTGCTTTGTCACAACTTTTCCTAACTAGTCACACATATAATGTCTTGTTTGCTTCATGCTGTGCTGCTACCACTTTTATTGCTGCCATTATTTTACCCTACACAGATTATCTCTTCCACATCCACACTGTATTGCTACTGCTCCCCCCCCCTTCCCCACCGCCCAAAAAAAAGAGAATTTTTCAAGGCTTGTTCAGAACAAGCCTTCTGGCATTAGCATTTGTGTGTATAAACAGGGGCAGACATCTGCCCTTTTAAGGCACACTTTTGGACACTTGTTCAGAAGAAAGCAATTAAATCTGTTGACCGATTTGTTAGAATCTGATCCTAAAATAATTTCAAGAAGTTCAATAAGTTTCCAGTCCTATACTTTACATGTAGGAATCCATCAGATAATCATTTATCCTCTTAATTAGAGATGGCCCGAACTATTCGCCGGCGAACAGTTCCCGGCGAACATAGCTTGTTCGCGTTCGCCTCTGCCGGGCGAACATATGCGATGTTCGGTCCGCCCCCTATACATCATCATTGAGCAAACTTTGACCCTGTACCTCACAGTCAGCAGACACATTCCAGCCAATCAGCAGCATACCCTCCCTCCCAGACCCTCCCACCTCCTGCACAGCATCCATTTTAGATTCATTCTGAAGCTGCAGTCTTAGTGAGAGGAGGGACAGTGTAGTTGCTGCTGATTTAATTGGGAAATTGATAGCTAGGCTAGTGAATTCAGTGTCCACTCCAGTCCTGAAAGACTCATCTGATCTCTGCTGTAAGGACAGCGTCCTGACAGCACCCCAAAAGCCCTTTTAGGGCTGCAACATTAGTCTGCTTTTTTTTTCCTTTATATACATATTGCAGTTGCCTGGCCTGCCTGTGTGTGAGGAGCTGCAGGCCCACAGACTGTAGTGTGCCCACTGCCAGTGCCCACCCCTGTCATCCCATGTGGCACAGGACTTTGCATCAAAAAAGGCATTTAATTTTACTTTAATCTAAGTTTAGTTGCCTGCCAGTGTGTGTCAGGCTGACTTCCAGTGACTGTAGTGTGCCCACTGCCAGTGCCTACCACTCATACCGGCTGGCACAGGACTTTGCATAAAAAGGCATTTAATTTTTACACTTTAGTCTAATTTCAGTTGCTTGCCTGCTGCCAGTGCGTGTCAGGCCGACTTCCACTGACTGTAGTGTGCCCACTGCCAGTGCCCACCACTGTCATCCCGTGTGGCACAGGACTTTGCATCAAAAAAGGCATTTAATTTTTACACTTTAGTCTAATTTCAGTTGCTTGCCTGCTGCCAGTGTGTGTCAGGCCCACTTCCACTGACTGTAGTGTGCCCACTGCCAGTGCCAACCACTGATACCGGGTGGCACAGTAGCTTGCCGATAAATAAGGCATTTCATTTTTACACATTAGTCTAATTTCAGTTGCTTGCCTCCTGCCAGTGTGTGTCAGGCCCACCTCCACAGACTGTAGTGTGCCCACTGCCAGTGCCAACCACTGATACCGGGTGGCACAGTAGCTTGACGATAAATAAGGCATTTAATTTTTACACATTAGTCTAATTTCAGTTGCTTGCCTGCTGCCAGTGTGTGTCAGGCCCACTTCCACAGACTGTAGTGTGCCCACTGCCAGTGCCCACCACTGATACAGGGTGGCACAGTACCACTTATCGAAAAAAAATGACAGGCAGAGGCAGGCCACCCCGCAGGGGCCGTCGTGGTCGTGGTGCTGTGATTTCCACTGTCCCTGGAATAATGCCTAGTGTTCAGAGGCCATGTACCCTGAACCCGAAAAATTCTGAGGGCGTGGTTGACTGGCTTAGACAGGACACCCAATCTTCAACAGCTTCCGCTAAGAACCTTGGCGCACCATCTTCCTCCAGCTCAGCTTTGGTCACCTGCTCTCAAGTTACCACGCACCCGCCCGCCGCTGATAGGAATAGTACTAGTTAAGACACCACTCATATAGGGTGTCACAGCACATTGCTCTGTGCACGCGCAGTGCCCCAATTTGGGAGTATGAGGACCGACCAAGCTGCTTTTCCATCTCCCGGTTCCTGAAATCAATTCAGTTTGGTGTATGAGAGTTTGGTCTGTCATTGTGAAGGCAGTCGAAGGTACCCGGCCTAAATTTTTTTTTCACAAAGGCAATCCCTGATATGGGATGTAACAGGGATTAAACTGATGAGAATAGTACTACAGAAAATACCACTCATATCGGGTGTGACAGTAAATTGCACGGCGCAGACGCAGTGACCGTGGATTAAAAACAGAGTGGAGGGAGCCAGCGTTTTTAACCATCTCCCGTTCGAAAAATCTATTCAATAAATGGCCCCCAGATTGGGGACGTTAGAGGATTAAACTGATGAGAATAGTACTACAGAAAATACCACTCATATCGGGTGTGACAGTAAATTGCACGGCGCAGGCGCAGTCACCGTGGATTAAAACAGAGTGGAGGGAGCCAGCGTTTTTAACCATCTCCCCGTTCGAAAAATCTATTCAATAAATGGCCCCCAGATTGGGGACGTTAGAGGGATTAAACTGATGAGAATAGTACTACAGAAAATACCACTCATATCGGGTGTGAGAGTAAATTGCACGGCGCAGAAGCAGTGACCGTGGATTAAAACAAAGGGCCAGCGTTTTTTTAACCATCTCCCTGTTCGAAAAATCAATTCAATTCACCTTTTGGGGACCCTTGGTGTTGTACGTGGCTGGGTGGAGGAAGAAACCTTCAATGACATCACCGGGACGTGGCTAGCTTGGTATCCAACCTTGTGCAAATGGGGAGTTTGCGGTTGTGCAAATGGACTGTTTGCGGTGCATTAAAAGGGGAGTTTGGTCTGTCAATGTCTGAGAATCGGGCGTAACCCTTACACTACCTGATCGATACAACATCATACCTGATTGTATACACACACTGGATGTTTTAAAGCATGTTATTCCAAACAATTTAGGAATGTTACGTGATTTATGCCCTTTATGGATTAAAACCCGACTCTGCGTCCACTACGTAATTTTCCATGGGAGTTTTGCCATGGATCCCCCTCCGGCATGCCACAGTCCAGGTGTTAGTCCCCTTGAAACAACTTTTCCATCACTATTGTGGCCAGAAAGAGTCCCTTTGGTTTTTAAAATTCGCCTGTCTATTGAAGTCTATGGCGGTTCGCCCGGTTCGCCTGTTCGCGAACATTTGCGGAAGTTCGCGTTCGCTGTTCGCGAACTGAAAATTTTATGTTCGCGACATCACTACTCTTAATCTGAATATGATTTAGGCTCATAAAATATTGTTATTTGTGTCTTATATCTATATTAGATTGCCTGCTGATAAGCCTTTTCAATCCTCGACAATCCTATCTCAGAGATGATTGTTTCATTATTATTGTTAGTTGTTATGCTAATGTCACAATATGTTTTACTATTATTCTACCTGTTTGATGCTGAAAACTTTCAGAAAGAAATAATTGGAAATTACATTCAAAGGATGCTCAGGGTTCGTGTATACGTATAGTTATATGCAGTCATTTATTGGACTTTAAATGCAGCAATCTGACATTATAAGATACTTATGAGTTGGAGATATACATATTTACCTCTAAATTGTCAGTAATTCCAGCTAACAATGGAAAATGCATGAATATTGCAGAGATACTATAATTGAGGGTATCTACTAGTTGAGTCTGCCTCTGTTGCATGGGCAACAATTTATGTCCAGGGAGCATACTATATACCACATGCTATTATACTTTTTGAGTGTTTTAACAACAGTTCATTTCTAGCATCTAACCACTACAGAGATCAGATATGAATGAGGGGAGAACAGATATGGATTCAACATAAAACTTAAAAAATATGTATTAATCTATATACTCTGCCATTTCAAAAGTTAAAATTGTAAGTTTGGCTTTTCGGGTGGGCAAGTGACTGCATGGTATACTGAAAATGCTTTTTAAAAAATCCTAACATGGCAAATCTACTGCCAGAGTTTTATCCAGTTATTCACATGCAGGATCTGACAGAAAAGAAATTGTTGATACTCTATTGGAATCTTTATTATAGTGGCATTTTTCCCTATCAGCACTGCAGTGACATAGGGCTCCTGATATAGATCACTGGTACGCCTTCTCTCCAGTTTCAAGTTTTTAGTAATTGTTGATGTTTCTGTTGCTTTCTCTCAAGTCTCCTCCTTGCTCTGATGGGGAGTTGTAAGGGATAGCACAAGGGCTTGGCTGGTATAATGTAGCTTCCTCGCAACTGATTGAACACTTAAATATTATTTTGTATCCTATCTTGCTTATATCTATGACTTTAGCATTATTTTTCATAAACAGCTTTTTTGTTATCATTTTAATAGTTTTCCTTGAAATTCAAAGTCAGACCAAGATACTTCAATTAAGGAGGGGGGACTTTTTGTTTTAATAATTTACAGATAGTAGCCTGTTGTAAGCCAAGGCTTTGTGCAGTGTTATGAGACATTGATAGCCTATCCTCAGGGGTCATCAATTTTAGATCTAAGGGAGGCCAATGCCCAGGGCTCTGACAGTCAGCTGTTTGAAGGGGTCATGGCGTGCGAGTACTGTGTGCCCTTCACTATTTAACGGTACACCGCCAAGTGAACGGAACGAGCCGTTGTACTTACATTGCACTACCTCTACTAGCTAGGCCGCATGCTTAAGCACAGAGATCCCTTCAAAAAGTTGATGTGTGGGGATCCTGGGAGTTGGACTCTGGCCAACCTGATATTGGTGGCCTATCCTGAGGTTAGAGCATCAGAATCCTGGCACTGCGCAACATCCTTAAAGCAATATATTTGATTTGTGCAACCATGGCGCTTACATAGATTAAGGGTTGATATTTATAGAGGTGCCATTTTTCTGTTTTTCTTTTTTATTCTGCTCACCAACAACGAATTGCGAGTCTGAAACTTTATTTTAAAGGGAATCTTTCTCCGGTTTCTATTGCTGTATCTGAGAGCAGCATAATCCAGTGACAAAGACCTTGATCCTGAAAAATTAGTGGTGAGCAGCTCCAGCAGGACCTAAGAGCTGGAGTCTGTTATGTGCAATGCATAAAGTCAACAGTCCTTGTCTTCATAAGCACCTGGTATACAGCCCCGACCCCTGAGCAAATAGTTGGCAATTTATGGCATTTTCCTTCCTATATACAAGAAAACTTTCAGTCATCTGTGAGACATCAGAAGATGTTGCAGTTCATTAATTCAAGGACTCCAGTGCTGGAGTTGGTACAAGTAATTAAAAAATGTACAACTTGAAAAAGAAAAAGGAAGTAACTCTACATTGGAATTAGGGTCTCTGCCACAAGTTTGTTCAGCCCTCAGATAAAACTGGTGACAAAAAAAATCCCTTTTACAGTATACTAGTTTGCAAAAAAAAAAAAAAGAAGAAGAGATTAGTAATCCAGGCAAATCTTTTGGCTACAGGATTGAATTCTTTTGAACACTGCTGTATGTTCCTTCTGTTGTAAAAATTATATTAAATTGTAATTTTTGCCAGTCCACAGATACATTAAAGTTTCTTTTTTAAAAGCTACAATCTCCTTTCAGTGATACTTTTGGACAAAACATGTCATACATACAAGATCACTATGTAGTTTGCTTAAATATGCTTTCCAGCTCCTGCACTTTTGCAAGAACAGTGTTGAATAACTAAACCTCTTGCATAAAAAAATGTATTAGCATATGTTTCAGAAGATACAGCAAACACTATTTATTTGTTCCCTTGTTTGTTATTTCTGCAAGAAAAGGAACATATTTGGGAACAAATGACATTTAGCATTCATTTGTCAAATAAGAATATGAAATAAAAAGGAAGATTGCCAGCATAAAATAATAAATTAAATAAATCATTGCTTCCTATTTGTTGATATTTGTAGACCACAATTTATTCTATTTTGAAGCCTGTAAATATATTACTGAAATTGTGCTGTTTCTGTTAATACCGTGTGTACAATTTAGAGCTTAACAGGATAACATTGTTATATTTTACAGTGTATACAGTATTTTAGCCTTTTTGACTTTTTAAAATGATTCTATATATCATATCAGATATATTAACTCCTTAGTAATCAAGCCTGTTTGGGACTTTATGACCAAGTCAGATTTTGGAAATCTGGCATGTGTCACTATAGCAGGGAATACCTTTGTAAAGGTTTTGCACATCAAAGTAATTCTGACATTGTTTTCTCATCACATATAATACAATATCTGTATCTTTATAAAAAAAAAAATTTAAAGTCTTTAAAAATTTGTAAAAATTGCCAAATTTTCCAATTTTCAACTGCAATATTTCACATACATACATAAATACTAGTGTTGAATGAGCATGCTCAGCCGAACACCAGTTCGGCTCGAGCATTGCGATGCTCGGCACATTGCGGTGTTTGGCTGAATACCGCATGTGCTCAAGCGTGATGCTCGAGTCTCCTCCCCGCACGTTTTTTGGCTGCTCCACAGCCAATAAACGTGCAGGTAAGTACTGCCACTCACTGTATTTCCGTAGCCATGTTGGTTACTGGCATTACAGTGATTTGCTGGCCAGAATGCGTCATGTTGTGTCTAGCAGCAAATCATATTTTTAGCACAACCTGCGCTAAATTGCGTGCAATTGTTAGTGACCCAAAAGTCCTTTTAAGGACTATTGTATCTGGCAGCAACATATATTTTTAGCGCAACCTGCGCTAAATAGCGTGCAATTGTTTGGCAACTGCAGACAGCCACATTATCTGTGCTACATCTCCTGTGTAACGTGTGCGCAGTCTAAAAATATATGTGATATCCAGTGTACTTTTTCCGTAGATGGTGTGCGCTGCGGACAGTAACATTACCTGTGCTACATCTCCTGTATAACCTTTGCGCATCCTAAAAATATTTGTGACATCCAGTGTACATTTTCCGTAGACACAGTGGACAGCGACATTATTTGTGTTGCATCTCCTGTTTAACGTGTGCGCATACTAAAAGTATGTGTGACATCCAGTGTACTTTTTCCATAGACAGTGTCCGCTGCGGACAGGTACATTACCTGCGCTACAACTTCTGTATAACCTTTGTGCATCCTAAAAATATCTGTAACATCCAGTGTACCTTTTCCATAGACACTGCGGACCGTGACATTACCCGCGCTACATCTCCTATATAACGTTTCTGCATCCCAAATATCTGTAACATGGACTGTAATTTTTTCTTAGCCAGCAGCACAATTATCTGTGCTACCTCTCCTGTATAACAGTTCCGCATCCAAAATATCTGTGACATTGACTGTAATTTATTTGTGCATACAAAACTGTGCTACTGTACGTGTGACATACTTGCAAGCATATATACCATTTAATTTGATGAAAGCGAGCAGTAGGAAGGGAAAGTGGCAGTGCTGCTGATGGAGTACACAGAAGCCATGGCCCTGGGCACCGTGAAACTGTGCCTGCTGGCAGAGCACAAGAAACACACTCATCCACGATACCTAGCTTCATGTCTCAATTTGCAGGGAAGGCGCAGAACACCACTCTCAAAGTCAGACCAGTGCGAGCAGGTGGTCGGTTGGATTGCAGCAGATAATGCTTTCAGTTGGTTAAGCACCACCCTGTCTTCCACAAAGTCCATTCTCAGTAGCCAAGAGTCTCGTCAACAGAATCCTCACCCTGATCATCCTTCCTCCCACCATGGAGAGTCTTTGTAAACAAGTGATTCCACACTCGGAGAAGCTCTTTTCATCGTCATTCCTTAATTTGGGCCTCTCTCCAAGCTCACTTGAAGAGGGACATAAGGAGATAAGGAGATCGTGTGCCCTGATTCCCAAACTAATTCACAGTCAAAAAAAGATGATGGTGTGGAACGGCAATTAGTGTTTCACGAGGTGGATGATGATGATGAGACACAGTTGCCAATAAGTCAACCTCAATTAGTGTGTCAAGAGGTTGATGATGAGGATGAGACACAGTTGTCAATAAGTGAGATGGTTGTTAGGAGGATGACCAGAGTGAGGAAGTGAAAGAGGAGGTGGTGGAAAACGAAATCACTGACCCAACCTGGGAAGGTGGCAAGCCGAACAAGGACAGCAGTACAGACGGGGAGGGATCCACAGCACAACAACAGGCTGGAAGAGGCAATAGGGTGGCAAAAGGCAGAAGGTGTGCCACACCAAACAGTCTCGCAACTGTTCCCTGGAGCACCGTCTTGCAGAAATCTCCCTTGCCAAGGGTTAGGTGTTCCACAGTCTGGCGCTTTTTTGATGAAAGTGCGGACGATAAAAGAATTGTCATTTGAAACCTGTGCTGTACCAAAATGAGCAGGGGCGTGAACAGTAGCAACCTCACCACGATGATCCGGCACATGGCATGAAAGCACCCTAATAGGTAGGCCGAACGCCTGGGTCCACAAACAGTGTCTGCGAGTCACACCACTGCCTCCTCTTACCCTGTGTTATGTGCTGACCAATCCCCTGTCCAAGACGCAGGCCCAGATGCCTTCCACCCTGCACCTGGAATTTCGCAAGCACCATCAGCTAGCACATCCACTTCTGTGTCCCAGTGCAGCGTACAGATGTCCATACCCCAGGCCTTTGAACGAAAACACAAATACCCAGCCACCCACCCACAGGCCATAGCACTAAATGCGCATCTTGAAAGCTTGTGGGCACTGCGGCATTCCGCAGCCTGATGGAGGTGGCTGTCCCTCGTTACTTTGTCGCCAGCCGCCACTATTTTGCCCAATGTGCCGTCCCCACCTTACAGCAGTATATGTCCCCTAACATGACCTGACCAACGCAGTTATTGGAAAGGTCCACTTAACGACTGACACATGGACAAGTGCTTGTGGCCAAGGACAATACATTTCCCTGATGGCACACTGGGTGAACGTTGTGGAGGTCGGGAGAGAGGCGTACCCTGGGATAGCACAGGTGCTACTGACACCAAGGATTGTGGGCCCTACTTCCATCAGGATTTCTGCCACCACCTACATTAGTAGCTGCAACCCCCCCCCCCCCTTCTTCTCCTCCACCTCCTCCTCCACTTCCACCTCTAAATTCTCATCTTGCAGCACCAGTCAGCCATCAGTCAGTATCTGGAAGCAGTGTAGCACTGCAGTGGGATAGCGGCAACAGGCCGTGCTGAAACTGATTTGCTTATGTGACAAACAGCACACAGCCGCAGAGCTGTGGTAGGGTATAAGGGACCAGACTGAGCTGTGGCTCTTGCCACTTAACCTACCACCAGGTATGGTTGTGTGTGATAATGGCCATAACTTGGTGGTGGCTTTGGAGCTTGAAAAGCTCACACACATACCATGCCTAGCCCAAGTGTTAAACTTAGTTGTTCAGCGGTTTCTCAAAACCTACCCCAATTTGCCTGAGCTCCTGGTGAAGGTGTGCCACGTGTGTGCCCATTACCGAAAAGTCATCTACAGCTGCCGCCGGTCTGGCAATGCTGCAACAGCACTTGCAATTGGCATCTCACTGACTGTTGTGCGATGTGAGCACACTTTCAGTCAGCTTGGATGTCTTACCTCTGTGAGGTTTTACGCAACTTTGAGGAATCAACACAGATGTTGAGCGGTGATGCCGCTATTGCATGTGGAAGAGGTAGAAATGGGGGGAAGACAGTACACAGGGTGATAGAAGGACCACCCTCATTTTGTTTTCTCAGCACGAATTGGATGATGATGAGGAGGAGCAGGAGACGGTTTACTCCGCTGCAGAAGGTAGTACCCATAGAAGGTTTATTCCATCTGTTCAGCGTGGATGGGCAGAAGAGGAGGATTGAGAGTCATCCTCCTGTTGAGGACAGCGAAGTCTTGTCTGTTGGGACTCCAGTGACCCACGTTTTATACACATTTTGGCCAACACCGATTACTGGTTGTTCACCCTTCTCAACCCCCGCTACAAAGAGAACTTCTCATCTCTCATTCCTGTGGTGGAGAGGACTAGCAAAATGGTGCAATACCAGAAGGTCCTTGTGGAAAAATAGCTCCATAAATTTCCAGCTGACAACGCTGATGGCAGAGTACTTAGCTCCTTGGGCAACTGAGGAGGGGAGACGAGGGGAACACAAAGCAGTTCCAACAGAGGCAGGCCAGCACTCTCCAAGGCCTGGAAACATTTCATAACACCCCGCAAACACCCTGATGCGCAGCCTACTGTCACAAGGAGAGAAAATTTTGGAAGATGCTGAAGAAGTACGTAGCAGACCTTGTCTGCGTCCTCAATAAAATCCCTCTGTGCCTTACAGCTATTGGGTTCCAAGCTGAACACGTGGCACACACTGGCGCTCTACGCCTCGCAGGTGCTTGCCTGCCGCCAGTGTTTTGTCAGAGTGGGTATTTAGTGCTGCTGGGGGCATAATCACCAACCAGCGCATCCGCCTGTCAACTGAAAATGCAAACTGGTTGACCCTTATAAAAATGAACAAAGCCTGATTGCCCCTGACTTTTCTACTCCACCAGAGGAAAGCGGCTGAACATAAAGGCACTTTAAATGTGGCTTTTATCGTATATTGAATGCACTGTATTCCCATGCACCCCTTTCACCACAAAAAAGGGTATATGGTTCAATCTTCCTTTTCTCGTCCTCCTCTTCCATCATATCAACATGCTTATTAGGCTTCCCTCATTTCTAATGTTTTAGAGGCTCAGCTCAGCAGCAGGCCTCGCCAACATTTTTTTCCATGGTCAGATCAGCAGCAGGCACTCTCCCCTAATGTTTTAGATGGTCAGCTCAGCAGCAGGCCTCGCCAACATTTTTTCCATGGTCAGATCAGCAGCAGGCACTCGCCCCTTATGTTTTAGAGAGTCAGCTCAGGATCATATTCTCAACCATCATTTTTTCCATGGTTAGATCAGCAGCATGCACTCGCCCCTAATGCCTTAGAGAGTCAGCCCAGCAGCAGACACTTAACCATTGTTTTTCGATGGTCAGCTCAGCAGCAGGCCCTCAACCATAAATTCTTTGATGGTCGGCTCAGAAGCAGGCCCTTAACCATAATTTTTCCGATGGTCAGCTTAGCAGCAGACCCTCACCCCGAATGTTTTAGATGGTCAGCTCAGCAGCAGACACTCACCCATATTTTTTTCCATGGTCAGATTAGCAGCAGGCACTCTCCCCTAATGTTTTAGAGAGTCAGTTCAGCATCAGATCCTCACCCCAAATTATTTAGATGGTCAGCTCAACAGCAGGCCAATAATTTTTTCCATGGTCAGATTAGCAGCAGGCTCTCACCCCTAATGTTTTAGAGAGTCAGCTCGGCAGCTGACCCTCACCCCTAATGTTTTAGATGGTTAGGTAAGCAACAGGGCCTCGCCAATAATTTTTTCCATGGTCAGATCAGCAGCAGGCACTCGTCCCTAACGTTTTAGAGAGTCAGCTAAGCAGCAGAACCTCAGTCATAATATTTTTGATGTTCAGCTCATCAGCAGGCACTCACCCGTAATGTTTTAGAGAGTCAGCTCAACAGCAGACCCTCACCCCTAATGTTTTAGATGGTCATCTCGGCAGCAGGCTCTCGCCCATACATTTTTTCCATGGTCAGATCAGCAGCAGTCACTCGCCGCTAATGTTTTGAGACTCAGCTCAGCAGCTGACCCTCACCTCTAATGTTTTAGATGGTTAGGTAAGCAGCAGGGCCTCGCCAATAATTTCTTCCATGGTCAGATCAGCAGCAGGTACTCAAGTTGTACTTTTAACGCTACCATTTATTTTTGCATGTGATGTAGTGGGAAACGGGAAAAAATTCCAAATGGGGTGAAATTGCAAAAAAAGCAATTTCACCACAGTTTTACTGGGTTTTTAAATTACAACGTTCGATTTGCGATAAAACTGACTGGTTAATTTTATTCTTCAGGTCAGTACGAATCCGGCAATACCTAATATGTATAGTTTTTCTTGCGTTTTGATAGTGAAAAAAAAATTAAAAGTGGGAATTTTTTATTTTATTTTTGTCGCCATGTTTTGACCCCTATAACTTTTTGTAATTATGCGTACGGAGCAGTGTAGGGGCTCATTTTTGCGGGGCAATCTGAACTTTTAATTGATACCATTATGGGGTGCGTATGATGTTTTGATCACTTTTTATTCATTTTTTTAGGAAATGAAGCGTCCAAAAATGGCGAATTAGCCATTTGGACGCTTTCTTTCCGTTTTATGTTTACCGTATGGTGAATATTTTTAATATTATTATAGTATGGGCGTTTTCGCACATTGCGACACCATTATGTGTAATTTTTTATTTTTTATTTATTTTATTTTCATTTTGGGGAAAGGGGGTGATTTGAATTTTTATATTTTTTATTTAATTTTTATTTTTAAACTTTTTTTTTTTTACCACTTTCTTATAGTTCCCATAGGGAACTATAAGATGCAATCATCAGATTGCTATTCTCATATATTCCAATTCGCCCTTAATGTTTTAGAGAGCAGCAGACCCTCAACCATAATGTTATAGATGATCAATTCTGCAGCAGGCCCTCGCCCATAATGTTTTAGAGAGTTAGCTCGGCAGCAGACCCTCACCCCTAATGTTTAAGAGAGTCAGCTCGGCAGCAGACCCTCATCCTTAATGTTTTAGAGAGTCAGCTCAACAGTAGATTCTCAACCATAGCAGCAGAAACTTAACCATAATTTTTTAGATGGTCAGCTAAGCAGCAGGCCCTCTATCTAAATTTTTTTTGATGGTCGACTCAACAGCAGGCCCTCAACCATAATTTTTTCAATGGTCATCTCAGCAGCAAACCATCACCCCTAATGTTTTAGATGGTCAGCTCAGCAGTAGGCACTCACCCATAGTTTTTTTCCATGGTCAGATCAGCATCAGTCACTCGCCCTAATGTTTTTGAGAGTTAGCTCAGCAGCAGACCCTCGCCCCTAATGTTTTAGATGGTCAGCTCAGCAGCAGGCCCTCGCCCATAATTTTTTCCATGGTCAGATCAGCAGCAGGCACTGGCCCCTAATGTTTTATAGAGTCAGCTCAGCAGCAGACCGTCACCCCTAATGTTTTAGATGGTCAGATCAACAGCAGGCACTCACCACTAATGTTTTAGAGAGTCAGCTCAACAGCAGATTCTCAAACATAATTTCTCCGATGGTCAGCTCAGCAGCAGTCCATCGACCATAGTTTTTTCCATGGTCAGATCAGATCAGTCACTCGCCCTAATGTTTTTGAGAGTTAGCTCAGCAGCAGACCCTCGCCCCTAATGTTTTAGATGGTCAGCTCGGCAGCAGGCACTCGCCCCTAATGATTTAGAGAGTCAGGTCAGCAGCAGACCCTCACCCCTAATGTTTTATATAGTCAGCTCAGCAGCAGGCCCTCACCCATAATGTTTTCCATGGTCAGATTAGCAGCAGACCCTCACCCCTAATGTTTTAGAGACTCAGCTTAGCAGCAGACCCTCAACCATATTTTATTTGATGGTCAGCTCAGCAGCAGGCCCTCACCTATAATTTTTTCCATGGTCAGATCAGCAGCAGTCACTCCCCCCTAATGTTTTTGAGAGTTAGCTCAGCAGCAGACCCTCGCCTCTATTGTTTAACCTCTTAAGGACGGGGGTTTTGGGATTTTTGCGTTTTTGTTTTGCGCTCCCTGCCTTCCAAAAGCCATAACATTTTTATATTTCTGCTCACATAGCCATATGACGGCTTGTTTTTTGCGGGACAAGTTGTACTTTTTAACGCTACCATTTATTTTTGCATGTGATGTAGTGGGAAACGGGAAAAAAATTCCAAATGGGGTGAAATTGCAAAAAAGCAATTTCACCACAGTTTTACTGGTTTTTAAATTACAACGTTCGATTTGCGATAAAACTGACTGGTTAATTTTATTCTTCAGGTCAATACCTAATATGTATAGTTTTTCTTGCGTTTTGATAGTGAAAAAAAAATTTAAAGTGGGAATTTTTTTATTTTATTTTTTTGTCGCCATGTTTTGACCCCTATAACTTTTTTGTAATTATGCGTACGGAGCAGTGTAGGGGCTCATTTTTTGCGGGGCAATCTGAACTTTTAATTGATACCATTATGGGGTGCGTATGATGTTTTCATCACTTTTTATTAATTTTTTTAGGAAATGAAGCGTCCAAAAATGGCGAATTAGCCATTTGGACGCTTTCTTTCCGTTTTTATGTTTACCGTATGATGAATATTTTTAATATTATTATAGTATGGGCGTTTTCGCACATTACGACACCCATTATGTGTAATTTTTTATTTTTTATTTATTTTATTTTCATTTTGGGGAAGGGGTGATTTGAATTTTTATATTTTTTTATTTTATTTTTATTTTTTAAACTTTTTTTTTTTACCACTTTCTTATAGTTCCCATAGGGAACTATAAGATGCAATCATCAGATTGCTATTCTCATATATTCCAATGCAATAGCATTGGAATATATGAGAAATCACGATATTTCCTATGGAGCCTATTGCAGTCATAGGCTCCATAGGAATACTATGTAGTTACCTAGGTTTCATTCACAGAAACCTAGGCTACTACATGCATGCTCCGGCTCCCCCTTGTGGCCATCAGGGAGCCGAGCAAACCGAAAGTGAAACTTTCGGTTTTCGCTGATCAGATGCCGTGGTCAGGATTGACCACGGCATCTGAGGTTGATGTCACGATTGCTCGCTGCAGTCGCGACATCAGCTGCAGTGTCAGCTGATGAATCAAGCGTTTACCCCCAGCTCATGCGCCCGCTCCGGGCGGGAGCGGGCGCCATTTTTAAAGTGCGGACGAAGGGGCGTACATGTACGCCCTTCGTGCTTAAGGGGTTAAGCTGGTCAGCTCGGCAGCAGGCACTCGCCCCTAATGTTTTAGATGGTCAGCTCAGCAGCAGGTACTCGTCCCTAATGTTTTAGAGAGTCAGGTCATCAGCAGACCCTCACCCATAATTTTTTTTTTGGTCAGCTCAGCAGCAGGCCCTTAACCATAACTTTTTGGATGATCAGCTCAGTAGCAGGCACTCGCCCCTAATGTTTTAGAGATTCAGCTCAGCAGCAGACCCTCTCCCCTAATGGTTTAGAGAGTCAGCTCGGCAGCAGACTCTCACCCCTAATGTTTTAGATTGTCAGCTCAGAATCAGGCCTTCTCCCATAATTTTTTCCATGTTCAGATCAGCAGCAGGCACTTGCCCCTAATGTTTTAGAGAATTAGCTCAGCAGCAGACCCTTAACCATAATTTTTTTTCTTCAGAAATATACTTATTTTGGCTCTGATCTTATGACTTGACAAATGGCAGGGTCCAAACTTAAAGGAGCACCTAGTTGCTTTCAGAACACAAAATTGACTTGAACATGTTTTAGGCCCCATTGCACACTTGTATTGGCCTTGAGCTGTCAAAGCAATAGAAAATCCCCATAAATGACCCCATTTTGAAAATTAGACCTCCTAGGATATTCATCTAGGGGTGTAGTGAGATTTTAGACTCCTAGTTTTTTTCTGTAGAAAGTAATGGTAAGCAGGCGAACATAAGCACATAAAATGAAGAAGTACACCCCAAAATGTATCACCCCATTTTGTGACCCTAATCTTATGTCTTGACACATGGCAGGGCCCAAACATGAAGGAGCATCTGGGGCCTTTCAGATAATAAACTGAAAATGGTTCAGGCCCCATTGCACACATGTAATGGTGTTAGTCTGCCATAATTATATAAACCCACATAAATTACCCCATTTTGAAAAATAGACCCTCTAAGGTATTCATCAAGGGGTATATTGAGTTTTTGACCCCTCAGTTTTTCTAGACGTGTTGTCTGTTGTGGGGTGTCCACAAAAAAAAAAATTCTTACTAAAGCCCTTAGTGTACTGGTGAGGAACAACTCGATCAAAGAGATCCTCCAAATAAAAAATGATCATGCCAATATCATGATACAGTAATGTGAATGGAATTAACAGCTTTGTGTGGCAGGACATACACATTAGGAAAATTAGGAAAACAAATCAGAAAAGGTAAAATTTGTTCCAATGTTTGGAAAAAAATAGCTCCACAACCCATTCTAAAAGGATCCCTTCCTTCCTGGAAAGCCCAAAAACTAAAAAAATAGGAATAAATCGACTTCCTGAAAAGACCTGGAACACGAGGAACTTGAGGGTTCCTTGGGCATTTTTAAATAAAACAAAACTATTAAGGGTAGGAATCTGAAAGAGGTAGATTGCTACCTTTTAATACCAGGGCCTGTTTTTCACTTCACCAGGTAGGGTGGAAGCGCCTGGTCCGAGAGGTCTACACCTCCCATATATTTATTATGATCCGTCACACAGACCGGTTTGTGTTTGTCAGCAGTAGCCCCCCTCTCCCTAACTGCCACTGTGGTGTCTGCATGCATGGTGGTGAGCATGTAGACATCCTTCCTGTCCTTCCACTTCACTCCAAGCAACTGGTCACTTTCAAACGCTTGGACACCAGCGGTCGTGGGTATCCCACTCTATTTTTACTTACTGTCCTACAAGCACCTGTGTTTGCAGCATGGAGGGCTTTAAAAAGGGGTATGCTGGTATAAAAATTATCCGTGTACACATGGTACCCCTTGTGTAGGAATGACGCCAATAGATCCCACACAATTTATTCCAATGTCCCAATATTTTCCAGCTCGGCAGCAGGCACTCGCCCCTAATGTTTTAGATGGTCAGCTCAGCAGCAGGTACTCGTCCCTAATGTTTTAGAGAGTCAGGTCATCAGCAGACCCTCACCCATAATTTTTTTTTTGGTCAGCTCAGCAGCAGGCCCTTAACCATAACTTTTTGGATGATCAGCTCAGTAGCAGGCACTCGCCCCTAATGTTTTAGAGATTCAGCTCAGCAGCAGACCCTCGCCCCTAATGGTTTAGAGAGTCAGCTCGGCAGCAGACTCTCACCCCTAATGTTTTAGATTGTCAGCTCAGAATCAGGCCTTCTCCCATAATTTTTTCCATGTTCAGATCAGCAGCAGGCACTTTCCCCTAATGTTTTAGAGAATTAGCTCAGCAGCAGACCCTTAACCATAATTTTTTTTTCTTCAGAAATATACTTATTTTGGCTCTGATCTTATGACTTGACAAATGGCAGGGTCCAAACTTAAAGGAGCACCTAGTTGCTTTCAGAACACAAAATTGACTTGAACATGTTTTAGGCCCCATTGCACACTTGTATTGGCCTTGAGCTGTCAAAGCAATAGAAAATCCCCATAAATGACCCCATTTTGAAAATTAGACCTCCTAGGATATTCATCTAGGGGTGTAGTGAGATTTTAGACTCCTAGTTTTTTTCTGTAGAAAGTAATGGTAAGCAGGCGAACATAAGCACATAAAATGAAGAAGTACACCCCAAAATGTATCACCCCATTTTGTGACCCTAATCTTATGTCTTGACACATGGCAGGGCCCAAACATGAAGGAGCATCTGGGGCCTTTCAGATAATAAACTGAAAATGGTTCAGGCCCCATTGCACACATGTAATGGTGTTAGTCTGCCATAATTATATAAACCCACATAAATTACCCCATTTTGAAAAATAGACCCTCTAAGGTATTCATCAAGGGGTATATTGAGTTTTTGACCCCTCAGTTTTTCTAGACGTGTTGTCTGTTGTGGGGTGTCCACAAAAAAAAAAATTCTTACTAAAGCCCTTAGTGTACTGGTGAGGAACAACTCGATCAAAGAGATCCTCCAAATAAAAAATGATCATGCCAATATCATGATACAGTAATGTGAATGGAATTAACAGCTTTGTGTGGCAGGACATACACATTAGGAAAATTAGGAAAACAAATCAGAAAAGGTAAAATTTGTTCCAATGTTTGGAAAAAAATAGCTCCACAACCCATTCTAAAAGGATCCCTTCCTTCCTGGAAAGCCCAAAAACTAAAAAAATAGGAATAAATCGACTTCCTGAAAAGACCTGGAACACGAGGAACTTGAGGGTTCCTTGGGCATTTTTAAATAAAACAAAACTATTAAGGGTAGGAATCTGAAAGAGGTAGATTGCTACCTTTTAATACCAGGGCCTGTTTTTTCGCTTCACCAGGTAGGGTGGAAGCGCCTGGTCCGAGAGGTCTACACCTCCCATATATTTATTATGATCCGTCACACAGACCGGTTTGTGTTTGACAGCAGTAGCCCCCCTCTCCCTAACTGCCACTGTGGTGTCTGCATGCATGGTGGTGAGCATGTAGACATCCTTCCTGTCCTTCCACTTCACTCCAAGCAACTGGTCACTTTCAAACGCTTGGACACCAGCGGTCGTGGGTATCCCACTCTATTTTTACTTACTGTCCTACAAGCACCTGTGTTTGCAGCATGGAGGGCTTTAAAAAGGGGTATGCTGGTATAAAAATTATCCGTGTACACATGGTACCCCTTGTGTAGGAATGACGCCAATAGATCCCACACAATTTATTCCAATGTCCCAATATTTTCAGGGCAGCCTGGGGGGTTAAGTTGGGAGTCTCTGCCCTCATATGCAGACAGATTGCAGGTGTAGCCGGTTGTGCTCTTGCACACCTTATATATTTTTACCCCATACCTAGCACGCTTGGAGGGAATAAACTGACAGAAGGAAAGGCGGTCTTTAAAACTAAAAAGACATTCATCAATGGACAGATTTTTATCAGGGGTATATAATTTTAAGAATAAATCCCTAAGGAGGGAATTAAGAGGTCTCAATTCATTTAGACGGTCAGAGGCTGGGTCAGTTCTGGGGGAGACTTGGGAATTGTCCGAAAAGTGCATAAACCGCATTAGAGCTTCATAGCGGTTTCGGCACATAACTGCTGCAAACACAGGGGTTGAGTGGACAGTAATCGCAGCCCAATAGGATCGGACAGATGTTTTTTTTTTTTACAATGTCCATATCCAGAGTAAGCCCCAAAAATTTTTTTATTTCAAAGACACTTGTGGGGGTCCAACCTCTTATATAGATAGACGTGGGCTTTCTGTATGGTGTACAGATTAGTCTGCTGCACAATTAATTCCAGGACTTTATTGTCTACAAATAAATGAAAAGAATCATAAGGGGAAAAATTGGTGACATCGATATTAATTTGGTGAGTGCATAAGAATTGCGTTACATGGGGAAAATGATGAAGCAAGAACCCACGTAGTAGAAGGGATGGGACCGCTGGGTGGTGAATGCGATGAGGTGGCGATTTCCACCACCATAGGGCTATGGCATCTGGGGATGAAAGCAGAGCTACAGTCCCCGCTATTGAAAAATATTTCCGCCTCTGAAGTGGCGTCCTCACGGAATAATCTTCGAGCCAGGGGAAGGACTTTTACTGTCCCTGTGTTGCATTGTCTGATGGAAGTCCTTGTAGCATCTTCTAGACAGATTACCCCCCCTTATGAGTCCCATACATAATGGAAAGAAATGCAGATGTTCCCAATCCTATTTCTTGTCCTATGTAGTAACTATGGATTTTACTTGGTCAGGTTTTCCTGAGTGCCCTCTTTTTTATTGTAACAGCAACAACATTTTCTCCTGTCCAGGCTAAACTCTTGCCTAAGCTACCCACCTACTGTGTTTTTAGATGACACTGTAAAAAATGTCGAAATTTGAGAAGGGCTAGGGAAAGATCTGTTATTCCAAATGTCACAGAATGCTCTAGACTAGTGATGAGCAAGAGGTGCCATATTTGATTTCACGATATTTCGCGAATATTGAATTGAATATTTGTTATATATTCGTCTAAATCAAATATTCCTCATTCTTCTATATTTCGCGATCAATATGCTTTTTAATTATTCACGTATTGCGAATTGAACTTTGAACGGGGTATAAAGGCAACTTTCCTATTGGTTGGCTATCTAGAATTAACGAATAGAACGAATATAGCGCTATGTTCTCTATATTGGTTAATTCTAGCAAGCCAACCGATAGGAAACTTGACTGTACCCAGCTCTAAGTTGGATGCGCAATGAGAAAATATTACTTTGCCTATTTTTTGCAATAAGTAGAATAATAAGGACTCAGTATTCTATTTATTGCAAAAAATAGCTAGTAATTTTTTCTCATTGCGCATCCAACTTAGAGCTGTCTATAGGCAACTTCCCTATTGGCTTGCTAGAATTAGCTAATATAGAGAATATAGCGCTATATTCGTATTCGTCATCTTCATTAATTCTTCCCAGCCAAACAATAGTTGCATATGTACCGCTCTAAGTTAGATGAGCAATGCAAGTAATGTTACTTAATATTCTCGCATTGCGCGTCCAACTTAGAGTTGTGTATAGACAAGTTTACTTGGCTTTCTAGAATTCGCGAAGATAACAAATACGAATAAGGCGCTATATTTTCTATCTTCGTTAATTCTAGCAAGCCAAGCAATAGGAAAGTTATAGCCCGTTCAAAGTTTCATTCGCAGTATGCGAATATTACATGTAATATTTGCGTACTGCAAATGAAACTTTGAACGGGCTATAACTTTCCTATTGGTTGGATTGCTAAAATTAACGAAGATAGAGAACATAGCACTATATTCACTATCTTCGGAAACGGCATCTTATTCTTGGGTTCAGAATAAAAAAAAAAGTGAATATTTGTTTTTATGAGTATATAGCACTATATTCTAAATATTGGCGAATTAGCGAAGTTCCGATATTCGTAAAATAAATTCGCTATTTGAATATTCACGCTCAACACTACTCTAGACGCTCTTGGGAAATGTTCCCAATATATCAATAATTTATACGGGAAGCATTTTTAATTGCTTTATTTGTTGTTTTTTTACATTGTAGCAAAAAAAACTATTTTAGGTTCCCCTCACAATCATGCAAAAAGGGTGGGGGACCCTTTGCCTTTGGAGCTAAAGTCAGGAATCCTTGCTATTGCTTTATTTATCTCTAGGTGACTGCAAACCAGAAGCCAAGTACAGGCCTTGCTAATCTCCAGCAGTTCCATAGAGCTGAATACAGTTACAGCGTGGGTGCTCAAGCATTGCTCTGTTCACATGGTGGACAGAAGCCCTGCTACAGGTTATCACCTACCCACTGATCAAAAATGTTGAAGGGCATCTGTCAGCAGATTTGTACCTATGAAACTGGCTGACCTGTTGCATTTGAACTCAACAGCTGAAGACCTCTGTGATGGTCCCATGTTCATATTTGATCTTGGAACGGAGCCTCTGCAACTGACCCACCCTCTTCCCTCTAATTGACAGGAGCAGGAAATGAAAACATTATGGCGCTTGACCCTGTCAATTAAAGTGGAGAGGGCACAAGCCTGCATAGTTAGCAAACCCCTTCCTATAGTCAACTATCATATTTGTAGCTCCATAAGGCACTTTTTTATTCCTTCAAAATTGGGGAGAAAATGTCCCTGGTCTTAATCGATGCACTGTGCTATGTCCTGACTGCGTACAGCATAAAGTTGTAGGTGTATCAGACCTCAGATCTCCCGAGGTCTGATAAGTAGAGTTGAGCGAACACCTGGATGTTCGGGTTCGAGAGGTTCGGCCGAACTTCCGGAAAATGTCCGGGTTCGTGATCCGAACTCAACCCGAACTTCATCCCGAACCCGAACCCCATAGAAGTCAATGGGGACCCGAACTTTTGGGCACTAAAAAGGTTGTAAAAGACTCCCGGAAAGGGCTAGAGGGCTGCAAAAGGCAGTAAAATGTAGTTAAATCCCCTGCAAACAAATGTAGATAGGGAAATGATGACTTAACATAAAATAAATAAAAATTAACCAATATTAATTGTAGTTAGGTCCCATAGCACAGAATCAGGCTTCAAATCACCCACCAATGGAGAAGGTCGCTTACTATTATTTCGACCCCAGCATCCAGACAAAGGAGAGAGGTCCCACAGCAGAGAATCTGGCATCATATTAACCACCACAGGAGAAGACCACTTTCAGTGACTTAAGCCTTAGCACCCAGACAGAGGAGACATGTCAGATAGCACAAGCATTACATTTATACCATCCAGCACAGGAGAAGGCCACTTTTAGTTACTTTGACCCCTGCACCCAGAAAGAGGAGAGAGGCCCCACAGCACATATTCAGGCATCATATCACCCACCACAGGAGTAGGCCACCATTTAGTTAATTTGACCGCTGCACCCATGTCAGATGGTACAAGCATCAGTTTTACATCACCCAGCACAAGAGAAGGCCACTTTTAGAGACTTTGACCCCTGCACCCAGACGGAGGAAAGAGGTTTCACAGCAGAGAATCAGACACTTAGATCACCCACCACAGGAGTAGGCCACCATTTAATGGGACCCCGGCAACCATGTCAGATGGCACAAGCATCAGTTTTACATCACCCAGCACAAGAGAAGGCCACTTTCAGAGACCTTGACCCCTGCAGCCACACGGAGGAGAGAGGTCCCACTGCAGAGAATCAGGCATCATGTCAACCACCACAGGAGTAGGCCACCTTTTGTTTCTTTGACCCCTGCACCCAGAAAGAGGAGAGAGGTCCCACAGCAGAGAATCAGGCATTTCGATCACCCACCACAGGAGAAGGCCGCTTTCAGTGACTTTGGCCCTCTGCACCCACACAAAGGAGACATGTCAGACAGCACAAGTATAACATTCATATCACCCAGCACAGGAGAAGGACACTTTCATGTACTTTGGCCCCGGCACCCAGACAGAGGGAAGGTTCATTCAACTCTGGGTTGCACCCCAAGATCCTACTTAATTTCAAAAATAGATTTTTCAATGAAGAAGTGGCCAGGAGTACAAGACAACATGGTTTAAGGCAGTTATTAAGGATTACTCTGCACAAGGGAGGGTCAGGTCTTGTGGGATCCATGCCTGGTTCATTTTTATAAACGTCAGCTTGTCCACGTTGGCTGCGGACAGGCGGCTGCGTTTGTCAGTAATGACGCCCCTGCTGTGCTGAATACACGTTCAGATAAAACGCTGGCCGCCGGGCAGGCCAGCACCTCCAAGGCATAACATGCTAATTCTGGCCACGTGGACAATTTGGAAACCCAGAAGTTGAATGGGGCCGAACCATCCGTCAGTACGTGGAGTTGTGTGCAGACGTACTGTTCAACCATGTTAGTGAAATGTTGCCTCCTGCTAACACGTTCCGTATCAGGTGGTGGGGCAGTTAGCTGTGGCGTGGAGACAAAACTTTTCAACATTTCTGCCATGCTAACCCTGCCCTCAGAGGAGCTGGCCGTGACACTGCTGCGTGGGCGACCTCTAGCTCCTCCTCTGCCTTGGCCTTCCACCTGTTCCCCTGTGACAGTTGGGAATGCTCTCAGGAGCGCGTCTACCAGCGTGCGCTTGTACTCGCGCATCCTCCTATCACGCTCCAGTGCAGGAAGTAAAGTGGGCACATTATCTTTGTACCGTGGATCCAGCAGGGTGGCCACCCAGTAGTCAGCACACGTTAAAATGTGGGCAACTCTGCTGTCGTTGCGCAGGCACTGCAGCATGTAATCGCTCATGTGTGCCAGGCTCCCCAGAGGTAAGGACAAGCTGTCCTCTGTGGGAGGCGTATCGTCATCATCCTCTGTATCCCCCCAGCCACGCACTAGGGATGTGCCTGCGCTGTGCTGGGTGCCACCCCGCTGTCAACCTGCTTCATCCTCATCCTCCTCCACCTCCTCCTCATCCTCCTCGTCCTCCAGTAGTGGTCCCTGGCTGGCTTCATTTGTACCTGCCCTCTGCTGTTGCAAAAAACCTCCCTCTGAGCCACTTCTAACAGACTGGCCTGAAAGTGCTAAAAACGACCCGTCATCCTCCTCCTCCTCCTCCTGGCCCTGGCCCACCTCCTCTTCCATCATCGCCCTAAGCGTTTTCTCTAGAAGACATAGAATTGGTATTGTCACGCTGATAACAGTGGCATCGCCACTGGCCATGTTGGTGGCGTACTCTAATCAGCGCAACAGGGCACACAGGTCTCGCATGGAGGCCCAATCATTGGTGGTGAAGTGGTGCTGTTCCGCAGTGCGACTGACCCGTGCGTGCTGCAGCTAAAACTCCACTATGGCCTGCTGCTGCTCGCACAGTCTCTCCAGCATGTGCAAGGTGGAGTTCCACCGGGTGGGCACGTCGCATATTAGGCGGTGAGCCGGAAGGCCGAAGTTCCGCTGTAGCGCTGACAGTCGAGCAGCGGCAGGATGTGAACGCCGGAAGCGCACACAGACGGCCCGCACTTTATGCAGCAGCTCTGACATGTCTGGGTAGTTGTGAATGAACTTTTGCACCACCAAATTCAGCACATGCACCAGGCAAGGGATGTGCGTCAAACCGGCTAGTCCCAGAGCTGCCACGAGATTTCGCCCATTATCGCACACCACCAGGCCGGGCTTGAGGCCCTCCGGCAGCAACCACTGGTCGGTCTGTTGTTCAATACCCCGCCACAACTCCTGCGCGGTGTGGGGCCTGTCCCCCAAACATATGAGTTTCAGAATGGCCTGCTGACGTTTACCCCGGGCTGTGCTGAAGTTGGTGGTGAAGGTGTGTGGCTGACTGGATGAGCTGGTGGAAGCAGAGGAGGAGGAGGACGCCGAGTAGGAGGAGGAGGCTACAGGAGGCAAAGAATGATGCCCTGTGATCCTTGGCGGCGGAAGGACGTGCGCCAAGGAATTCTCCGCCTGGGGCCCAGCCGCCACTACATTTACCCAGTGTGCAGTTAGGGAGATATAGCGTCCCTGGCCGTGCTTACTGGTCCACGTGCTGTTTGAAGCTGTCTGTGTTCACCAGCCGGAATGACAGCATTTCAAAGGCCAGTAGTTTAGAAATGCTGGCATTCAGGCCAAGGGCTCGAGGGTGACTAGGTGGGAATTTGCACTTCCTCTCAGAGGTTTGAGAGATGAAGAGCTGAACGCTGCTGTGTGAAATAGTGGAGACGCTAGGTGGCGGTGGTGGTGGTGGCACATCCTCTGTTTGCTGCTCGGCAGGTGGCAACATTCCTCTCGAGGCGGAAGCCGAGGCAGCAGCGGTAGAGGGAGCAGGGGGAGCCTGAGCGGGTTCCTTGTTTTTATGGTGTGTACTCCACTGCAGTTCATGCTTTGCATGTAGATGCCTGATCATGCAGGTGGTGCTCAGGTTAAGAACGTTAATGCCTCGCCTCAGGGTCTGATGGCACAGCGTGCAAACCACTCTGGTCTTGTCGTCAGCACATTGTTTGAAGAAGTGCCATGCCGGGGAACTCCTTGAAGCTGCCTTTGGGGTGCTGGGTCCCTGTTGGCGCTGGCCAATAGCAGGCGAACTCTCTGGACGGCGGCTGTTCTGCTTTTGCCCCCTGCTCCCTCTTTGGCTTCGCTGTTGTCTCGGTCTCACCACTGCCTTTTCCTCTGAACTATTTAAGTCAGCGGCACGACCTTCAGTCCATGTGGGGTCTAAGACCTCATCGTCCTCTGCATCGTCTTCCACCCAGTCTTCCTCCCTGACCTCCTCCTGTTCAGGCTGCACACTGCAATAAGACGCGGCAGTGGGCACCAGTGTTTCGTCATCATCAGAGACTCGGTCACTCTGCTGTGGTGGTATTCCCATGTCCTCATCATCTGGATACATAAGTGGTTGTGCGTCAGTGGCAGTGCATGGAATGTCTTCCACCGCTGGGGAAGGGCTAGGTGGACGCCCTGGAAAACCGTGGGAGCAGAGTCTTCAAACAGAATAAGAGACTGCTGCATAACTTGAGGCTCAGACAGTTTCCCTGATATGCATGGGGCTGATGTGACAGACTGATGGGCTTGGTTTTCAGGTGCCACCTGTGCGCTTTCCGCAGAAGACTGGGCGGAAGACAATGTGGTGAACGTGCTGGAAGCACTGTCGGCCACCCAATCGACTAATGCCTGTACCTGCTCAGGCCTCACCATCCTCATAACGGCATTGGGCCCCACCAAATATCGCTGTAAATTCTGCCGGCTACTTGAGGGAGTTGGTTCACTACTTTGTGCGCCTGAGGCCGAATGGCCACGTCCTCTGCCAGCAACAGAGGCTCCACGGACACCACCACGACCGCATCCTCGTCCCTTAATAGAATGTTTCCTCATTGTTGCGATTCAACTCGCACCACAATAAAATATATTATTTTTTAGCCCCAAAATTCCCACACTGGAAGATATAATAGCTTTTTCCGGTATTAATTACAAGAAGACTGCTGCTAATTGGACACCAGAATTTTTAAAATGCTAGTTTGTGTACATAAATTCCCACACTGGAAGATATAATTCCTTTTTCCGGTATTAATTACAAGAAAACTGCTGCAAATTGGACACTAGAATTTTTAAAATGCTAGTTTTGGTACATAGATTCCCACACGGGGAGATATTATTCCTTTTTACAGGAGTAAAAACGTGCGGCCTACTGTTTCTGGTCTAACTAACACCAGATTGATTAAATTGGCCTTTTTTTCACCAAAATTACAACACTGGACGATATAATGCCTTTTTGCGGTATTAATTACAAGAGGGCTGCTGGTATTTCAGAACACCGGAATTTTTAAAATGCTAGTTTTGCTAGATAAATTTCCCACACTGGGAGAAATATTGCCTAAGCCTTTTTACGGTATTAATTACAACAGGAGTGCTTCTTCTGGTCTAACACCAGAATAATTTTATTATTACGGTGAAAGCTTTTTTTAAATTATATTTCTGGCACATAAAAAAAAAAATATTTCTGGCTGACAGTATTGGACTTGGCTGTAGTGGCACTGGCTAGCCTAGCTGGAACAGCACATTCATGGGATTTGCTATCCAAGTGGGTTACTTTAAGTTTCACCACTGATATATTAAATATCTTTGCAGTTAGTATGGGTGACACAAGCACAGCCAAACCCCTGATGTAGCATATCTATGAAAAAATCGACTATTACATGAGATTAGTGGACATTGTGGCAGCTTTTGCTGTAGCACCACAAGTCCCAAAATGGCCGCCGCCAATCAGCCCAGTAACATGTGCCAGAAAACGGTCTGCCCAGCCAGAAAAAAAATTGACTTTGACTGAGCAGCTGAATCGCTGTTGTTCTGATTCACAGGTGTAGATTTTTCACTTCTTTGGAGCTTTGGTTTAGACTCTGTGGCAGCTTGTGCTGGCGCACCACAAGTCCCAAAATGGCCACCGCCGGTCAGCCCAGTTACATGTGCCAGTAAAAATCGCTCTGGCCAGTCTCAACAAAATAGTGACTAGTGATGAGCGGCAGGTGCCATATTCGATTTCGACGAAATTCGCGAATATTCGAATGAATATTCGTTTCATATTCGTCGAAATCGAATATTCGTCATTTTTTCTAGTTATCGCGATTAACATGCGATTTAAATAATCGCATATTGCGATTTGTACTTAAGGCTACTTTCCTATTGGTTTCATATCTAGAATTAGCGAGGATGACGAATATGACGAATGTATTCGTCTATTCCTCAAAACGAAGATAACGAGTATTCTACATCTTCGTTTTAGCTACCTATTCGTCAACTCGCTAATTCTAGCAATCAAATAGGAAGGTTGACTATAGAGACAGCTGTGTTAAATTCGCTATGCGATTTTTTTTTTTTTAGTAAATAGAATACTTATAATAATTTTATCAAGTAATATAATTATTGTATTAAAAAAAAAATCGCATAGCGAATTTAACACAGCTGTCTGGTAAGTCAACCTTCCTATTTGATTGCTAGAATTAGCGAATAGCGAAGTTGACGATGACGAGACGAATAGGTAGCTAAAACGAAGATGTAGAATACTTCGTTATCTTCGTTTTGAGGAATATGACGAATACATTCGTCATATTCGCTATTCGCTAATTCTACCAAGCCAACCATAACTTCTGTGCTCATGGAGCGTCCCCATCACCATGGGAACGTCTCCATATACTAAAATGTACTGTCGGATTTGAGGAATTACGTTGAAATCGCAATGCGATTAATTCAAGTTATATTAATCGCATTGCGATTTCAACTTAGAGCTGGGTTTATAATGGGTCAGCTTGCTAGAATTAACGAAGTTAACGAATATGGAATATAGCAGCAGTGCTAAGTTGAAATCGCAATGCGATTAATTTAACTTAAAGTATTCGCATTGCGATTTCAACTTAGCACTGCTAGTGCATAGCATTAGCTATACTCCATATTCGTTAATTCTAGCCTATGTAAGATAGCAGTGCTAAGTTGTAATCGCAATGCGATTAATTTAACTTAAAGTATTCGCATTGCGATTTCAACTTAGCACTGCTAGTGCATAGCTATACTCCATATTCGTTAATTCTAGCCTATGTAAGATAGCAGTGCTAAGTTGTAATCGCAATGCGATTAATATAACTTGAATTAATCGCATTGCGATTTCAACGTAATTCCTCAAATCCGACAGTACATTTTAGTATATGGAGATTCTCCCATGGATGGGGACGCTCCACATGAGCACGGAAGTCGGCAGAAGCGGCAACGGGCACTGACTAGAGCAGCCAGGAAGCCAGGAATCCTCAGGACAGGTAAGAACTACTTTTGGGAAGTAGGAAAGAAAAAAATATAACTAAAAAAAAACAAAAAAAAACAAATATTCGAAATAGCGAATTTATAGCGCTATATTCGAAATATTCGCGAATTAGCGAAGTGCCGATATTCGCTAAAAAAATTCGCTTTTCGAATATTCGCGCTCAACACTAATAGTGACTTTCAGTGAACAGCTCAGCTGAGTTGTTCTGATGCACAGGTGTAGAAAGGTAGATCATTCACTTCTTTATCCCTGCCTATCTCGCCCTCACAGAAGCTGCGTCCTCATTCTACACTAATCAGAGCAGTGTGACGTGCGGCGCTACGTGACTCCAGCTTAAATAGAGGCTGGGTCACATGCTGCACTTGGCCAATCACAGCCATGCCATTAGTAGGCATGGCTGTGATGGGCTCTTAGGGCATGAAGTAAAACGCTAGCTGATTGGCTGCTATGCAGCCCTTCAGAAAGCGGGAAGAAATCGACGAACACCGGACCCGAACCCGAACTTTTTTGAAAATGTCCGGGTTCGGGTCCATGTCACGGACACCCCAAAATTCGGTACGGACCCGAACGATTCTCGAACTGTTCGCTCAACACTACTGATAAGGATTCAAGTCTGATTCGGGGGTCTGATCTGAAGTCGGATGAGGATTGGGGGTCTGATCTGAGGTTTCATGAAGATTGGGGTTATGGTTTTGGGGTCTGATGAAGACTGGAATCTCATCTGGGATCTGATGATGATTAAGGGTCTGATTTGGATGTCTAATATGAGATCTGATGAGAATTTGGTGTCTGATGAAGACTGGCAGTCTGATTTTGGAGTTTGATGAAGATTAGGGGTCTGATCTGAAGTCTGATGAAGAGTAGGGGTCTGCTTCTGGAGTCTGATGAAGATTGGACATCTGATCTGAAGTCTGATGAAGATTGGGGGTCTGAGTTTGTAGTCTAATGAGGATTGGGGGTCTAATCTGAGGTCTGATGAAGAGTAGGGGTCTGATTCTGGAGTCTTATAAAGACTGGAGGCCTGATATGAGGTCTGATGAAGATTGGGGGTCTGAATTGGGAATCTGATCTGAGGCTTGATGAGGATTGGGGGTCTTATTTAGTTGTGTGATCTGAGGTCTGATGAAGATTGGGGGTCTAATCTGAGGTCTGATGAACATTGGGGGCTTGATTTGGGTGTGTGATCTGAGGTTTGAGGAAGATTAGGGGCCTGATTTGGGGATCTGATTTTAGATGTGATGAAGATTGGGAGTCTGATTTGGTGGTTTGATGAAGATTGGGGCCTGATCTGAGGTCTGATAATTATTTTTTTGCATTTTCCTCCTCTAAAACCTGCATATTATAGTCAGGTGTAGGCTTGAGCAAATAGAGTTGGGGATTGGGATGCTCGGATGCTCTACCGATCAACATGGAAGTCAATTGGAGAACCCGAGCATTAAACCAGGCACCCCCTGCTCTGAAGAGGAGAGGGCGTCTGGTTCACAAAAAAGTTAGAAATTGATAGAAACCCCACCAAAATAGTTTGGAAACAGCATTGGGAGGATGTCTGGATGCATCTTGGACTTCCATTACCTATGACATATAATAGACAACCACACAAAGGTTATATCCCAAAAGCCAGGTATGTGCAAGCCAACAATCTATCCATGAGACAGATACAGTCAACATACCTTACAATTGCACTCTTGTGCACTATGAGACATTCAAGACCAGTTTTTTTTTTTTTCTTCCTCAGATGGGAATGTCACAAACGTTCCATCCCATCATCATCGGACTTTATAACATATCTTCTTCAAGTTGCAAATTTTACGTAGTCAATAAAAATGTTATCCTATGACCAATCCACCAGATCTATCTATTTTTTCACCTTCCATATTCCTTCTGCATCAACAGCCCCCTTTCTTTTAGCATCCCACAACTAACACATACAATTTCCCTAATACCACCCTTACACTGTCTTTCACACTTAACTCTTTCCTTCTAAACACATACACATTCCTGACATCCCATAATACTTCCTTCAAACACAACATAAACAGCCACAGCACTCTTTCTCTTTTACCTCTAAATCCTAACCCAAACATCATAATCAAAAACGTCAAACATGTCACTCCAGTCAATTCTTTACATAACTTTCCTAACTTCTTAATTACTTCTCTAGCGAACAAAAATTCCAAAAAAGATGTACTATATTCTTCTTCCCTCTACATTCATGTCTTGGACAATCCTTGCTCCTTACTAGTCTTCTCTTCTTCTGGAATTCTCTCACTGGTAGCACTCCATGTAACGTCTGCCACACTATCTTACTCTGCCTATTTGTCCTACCATTCATTCTCACCTTTTTCCATACCTTCTTCACATCACATTCTCTCACCATATTTATATCACACTCAATCTGTTTTCCCTCAATCATTCTTGTCTCAAATCTTTTATCCTTTAACACACTAACCTCCTCGTCACACAGCTCAAACTTTGCCAGAAACTTCACATACCATATATGACTTTCAAAAACAATTGGCTTACGCAAATCTCTTTCACCCCACTTTAAGCTAAACAAATAATACCCAAATAAATATCTGCACATACAAGCATACTTACTATCCTTCTCAATAGCTCTCAGAATAATACTTATGCCTCTTTCACACGGGCGTCACATTTGACGCCCGGATAAGAGGCGGGTGCGTTGCGGGAAAATGCACAATTTTTCCACGCGAGTGTGAAGCGTTTTAATGCGTTTTGCACACGCGTGGGAAAAATCGGCATGTTTGGTACCCAGACCCGAACCCGGACTTTATCACTGAAGTTCGGGTTTGGGTTGAGCATTCTGTAGATTTTATTGTTTTCCCTTATAACATGGTTATAAGGGAAAATAATAGCATTCTCAATACAGAATGCTTAGTAAAATGTGGATGGAGGGGTTAAAAATTAAAAAAAATAACTCACCTTATCCACTTGATCGCGTAGTTACGATCTCTTCTGTCTTCTTCAAGCATTAGCTGCCGGCTAAAGGACCTGTAATGACGTCACCAAGCTCATCACATGGTCCAATCACATGGTCCATCACCATGGTGATGGACCATGTGATTGGACCATGTTATGTGACGTCACCACAGGTCCTTTAGATGGCAGCTAATGCTCGAAGAAGACAGAAGAGATCGGCAACTACGCGATCAAGTGGATAAGGTGAGTTAATTTTTTTATTTTTAACCCCTTAATCCACATTTTACTAAGCATTCTGTATTAAGAATGCTATTATTTTCCCTTATAAATATGTTATAAGGTAAAATAATAAAGATCGGGTACGTCTCTTAGCAACCTTTGCGGGAAAATCACACTGCATCCGCATTTGCTTGCGGATGCTTGCGATTTTCCCGCAGCCACATTCACTTCTATGGGGCCAGTGTTGCATGAAAAACGCACAATATAGAGCATGCTGTGATTTTCACGCAACGCAGAAGTGATGCGTGAAAATCACCGCTCATGTCCATAGACACTTAGAAATGAATGGGTCCGGATTCAGTGCGGGTGCAATGCATTCACCTCACTCATTGCACCCGTGTGGAAATCACGCCCGTGTTACTATATTAACACCAAAAATAATTTCTAAGCTTGGGTAACCCAAACCTCCCCTCTCTATCTTCTTCGCTAAGACTTCTCTCCTAGCTCTCTCTGACCTAGAATTCCAAAAAAAGACAAACAATATCCGATTTAGCTGTCTCATGCACATATATCCCGGAGGGAAAACATGCTGCGTACCAAAAAATTGGCAATACTACACTCTTAATTACTAAAATCTTTCCAAAAAAGGACAAACTACTTATTTTCCAAACGTTTAGTTTGTTTCTCTACTCTTTCCTTCACATCATTCCAACTTTCTTTCCCATCAAGACATCCTGTAAATTTCAGCCCAAGGACCTTAATTGGTCAAGTTACCACATTCACACCTATATCCACACTCTGAAAGCTGACGCGCCGCAAAAAATTGAAACTAATAACTCAACTCTTCTAATAGCACATTCAGAATCACACAAAACACATATATCATCCATATAACCACTTATTTTCCATTCTCTTCCTCCACCACCTGGTACCTGTACTCCTCTACATATTCTATCTTTACATATCAGCCCCAACAAAGGCTCAATCGCACAAATGAAAGCCACTGGCGAAAGTGGAAATTCCTGCCCTACTCCTGAAAGGACCTGCACACTTCTAATTACATTCCTATTCAACAAAACACTACTATATATTCCTTCATACAATCTTCTCACACTCCAAACAAAATCTGAAGGAAAACCTAGTCTTAATAACACCCTAAACAAAAATGTATGTGATAGTCTATCGAACGCTATCTCAAAGTCCAGACTCAGCACATATATTCCACTTTTCTGACTTTTGCAATCCCACAAACTATCTCTCAACATACATATATTTTCATGAATTCTTCTACCAGGCACTGCGCATGTTTGTTCCTCTCCAATCATGCTTCCCACAACCCCTCTCATCCTATTTGCTATCATCTTTGCATATATCTTATAATCACTGTTTAACAGCGTAATAGACCGCCAATTCTTTAAATTCTTCAAATCTCCCTTCTTAGGAAGCAAAACTACCACTCCTGCTTTCATACTTTCAGCCATCACCACATTCTTCCACATATACTCATACAATTCTACCATATCATTTGCTATCACGTTCTACATTCTATTATAAAACTCCATCTGCAAACCATCCTCACCAGGTGTTTTGTTTTCCGCTGCGTTGCTAATCACTTCCCATATCTCCTCTTTCCTCATATTCTTCATCACGCAATCTCTCTCTATTTCACTCAGTTTCTTGTCCATTAAACTCAACACATCTTCCTCCAAAACCTCATCCCTCCATTTTTCTGCATACAATTCTTCATAAAATGTTACAACCTCTTCTTCCATTCCATCTCCACTTTATTTCCATTTCCTCCATACAATACATCTATACCCTGTTTTCTCCCAAACACTTTTTTGAAGAAAAAAAAAAAAACGTGAGCACTTTATCAGACTCCATCTTATCTAACTTGGCCCTGTACATGATACTCCTTCCTTTCTCTAACAGCATCTCTTTAATCTCTCTCTTAACTAAAATGATATCTTCATTCACATCCATACCCTCACCACTCAACTTATATAAAAAGGCTAATCGAGCATTAAGCTTAACAAAAAAAAATCCTTCTTCCTGCTGCTACCTTATAAGCTAAATTTTTAAAGAAAATTTTAGTTTTCTTCTTCACCCAGTCCCACCACATACATACGTTATCACAGTTTTTCCTCTTTCCATGCCACCATTCATACTGTCTTGCATACTCTGTTCGTACTTCCTCATTTTCCATCAGGCTTACATTTAACTTCCATACCCCTCTTCCATATTTTATTTTACTATTAATATTAAACTCACACCTTACACATTCATGGTCTGAAAAAATAACTTTATTTTGAAAATACCATTTTGGAGCTATGTTTTGTGACACAAAACAGTAATCTATCTTAGATTCTACCCCCCTACTTTCTGCGTGAAATGTATTCATACTCACATTACATAATTTCTGCATGTCTCCTAAACGAAAATCACTTACCAACCCCAATAAAGCTCTCCCTGACACATCCACAGTTTTTTTTTACTGATATCACAATTCATATCCCCCACTATTATTATTATTATTAGAGGGGGAATTTAGCTGGGTGCTGTCATAGGCTCAAAGAAAAAAGATTACCGGTAAGTAATCTAGATTTTATTCTTTCGCCTTATGTTATGACAGCACCCATGGAGATATAAGCTAGAAGTATCAGGGAGGGACCACCGCCGAAAGAACCTTTCGGCCAAAATCCAACCCTTCATCTGAAGGAAAATGAAGACGATAATGCCTGAAAAAAGTATGCGGGGAACTCCAGGTTGCAGCCTTGCAAATCTGTTCCAAAGATACAGAAGCTCTCTCCGCCCAGGACGTAGACACTGCCCTGGTGGAGTGAGCCCCAAACCCCGAGGGAGGAACCTCGCTCTTGGAGGTATAAGCTAACCCAATAGCCTGCCGGATCCATCTAGCGATAGTTTGGGATGAGGCTGCAGATCCCTTTTTAACACCCTGAAAACATAGTAGTAACCTAGAGAAGGACCTCCAGGGTCGAGAAACCTGCAGGTACTGGATCAGACATCTCCTAACATCTAGGTAATGGAATTTAGCACTACCTCCTGGGACCTATGAAAGCTGGAGGATACCTTTGGTAGAAAGGCCGGGTCAGGGACAATGATCACCCTATCTGACAGAATCCTGAGATACGGCTGATCGACAGAAAAAGCCGCTAACTCACTCACTCTCCTAGCCGACGTGACGGCCAAAAGGAAGGCTAACTTCAAAGAGAGCAACTTTACTGAAATGTCCTCTAAGGGCTCAAAGGGTTCAGATGTGAGGGCAGAAAGCACCAGGTTCAAGTCCCAGGGGGGCAGGGTATTCCTGGAGACTGGGGAAAGCTTGGACACTGCTGTAATGAATCTCTTCACCCATGGGTGCCCTGCCAGCTTGAACTCAAAAAAGGCACTGAGGGCGAAAACCTGCACCTTCAAGGTGCTGGGCCTAAGCCCCTTTCTCCAGCCCTCCTGCAGGAAGTCCAGAATAAGAGGCAAATTAGGGGACTCCAGAACATCCACTGGCCCCCCAGCGAAGCGACAGAAGGCACCCCAGACCCTCAAGTAAATCTCTGAGGTAACCCTCTTCCGACTCGCCAGGAGCGTGGAGATCAGAAAGGCCCTTGCTTCTCAGGATCTCCCTCTCAAAAGCCAGGCAGTCAGATGGAGTGGCCTGACTTCCGGATGTAGAATTGGTCCCTGAGACAGTAGTCCTGGACATACTGGTAGAATCCAGGGGTCGGCTATTAACATCACTCTGAGTTCTGAAAACCAAACCCCCCTGGGCCAAAAGGGGGCTATGACTATGACCGTAGCCTGATCAATCTTGATCTTCCTGAGGACCCTTGGAAGGAGTTTTGGGCTAAGGCATCTAGCGCCTTTGGATGATCCCCCGGGGAAAGGGAATAAAATTCCTCCACCTTCCTGTTTAGTCTGGTGGCAAAAAGGTCTATAACAGGGAGGCCCTAGAGGTCTACGATCTTGTTGAAAATCTCCTGATCCAAGGACCACTGGTTCTGACTGAGATGGTGCCGACTCAGGAAGTCCGCCACCGTATTCTCTGTCCCTTTCAGATGAACAGCTGAAAGGGAGTAGAGAGAGACTTCTGCCAAACTGAATATTTGACTTGCCAGGTCCATCAGACTGGGAGATCTGGTACCCCCCTGCCTGTTGATAAAGGCCACTGCCGTCATATTTGCGGAGTACACCTTCACATCCTTGCCCCTTAGAGAAGGAAGACCTTGGGAAAGAGCCATACTGATGGCCTTCAGCTCCCTGTAGTTCTGAGATTGGGCACTGGTCTCTGCGTCCCATGTCCCCTGCAACAAAAGATCCTGCAGATGAGCACCCCACCCCGAGGGACTGGCATCCGTAGTTAGAGCTACCGGGGCCTCTCTCCTCCACGGAACTCCTTTCTGTAGATTCGGGAGACACAACCACCATTCCAGAGAGAGAGTGGACTGGGGGAGAGCAGGAACTCCTGGTGCAGAGAAGCAGGGCATCTGTCCCATGTCTCCAGTATCTGGAGCTGAAGATGTCTTGAGTGGAACTGCGCCCACTCTACTCCTGGAATGGAAGCTGTCATGAAGCCTAAAACGGACATGGCCCTTCTTAGAGAGACGTTTTGGGCAGCTAGAAGGAACTGAACCCCTGAGATGAGCTGCTGAGCTTTGTGTAGGGGCAGAAGGCATTTCTGTAACAAAGAATTTAGGGTCATGCCGAGAAATCCGCACACCTGGCCAGGGAGGAGGCTGGATTTCTCTATGTTTAACTCCCAACCAAGCTTGTAAAGGACCTCTCTGAACCACGAAATTTGAGATCTCAGGGCAGGACGACTCTGGGCTATCAGAAGGAAATCGTCCAGGTAGGGAATGATCAGCACATCCCTCTCTCTTACATGGGCCATCATTTCCGCCACTATTTTCGTAAATACCCTCGGAGCCTGAGATAACCCAAAGGGAAGGGCCTGGAACTGGGCATGAAGGATCCTGTCTCCCATGTGTACCGCTACTCTGAGAAATTTCTGATGCAAGGGATGAATGGGCACATGGTAATATGCGTCTTTTAAATCTATCGTGGCCATAAAGCAACCTGGGAAAAAATGATTCACTGCTGATCTCAAGGTTTCCATTCGAAATTTCTCGTACACCAAGTAGCGATTGAGACACTTCAGATTTATTATTGTGCGGAATGAACCATTTGCTTTTCTCACAAGAAACAGAGTCGAATAAAACCCCCTTGTCTCCTCTGACCTGGGAATGGGGACCAGAACCCCCTTCTCTAACAGGGAGAGTACCTCTGCAACAATGGCAGATTGCCTCTGGGGGTCTGCTCGGAAATCTCTCACCACAAACTTTTCTCCCGGCTGACTTAGAAATCTTAGCTTCAGTCCCTCTCGTACTATTGACAAAATCCAGGGACTGTTGGAGATTTTCTGCCATTGGTCGAAAAAATATGACAGACGACCCACCACAGGCCTGGCTTCATTGGGATTTTTTCTTAGAGGCCTCTAAACGGGAAAAAAGAAACCCTTTAGATCTACGGTTGGTCTCAGCATACTGTCGAGATCTGTCCCTCCCCCTAAAGGAATCCCTGCTAAATTTACGACGAGAGGTCTTTTTAGGGGGCTGGCTGGTTGACGGAAACCCCCTCTTCTCATCCGAAGCCTTTTCGAGGAGGTCATCTAATACCGGACCAAACTGAAATTCGCCTTGACAAGGCATGCCACATAACTTAGCCTTAGAAGAAGCATCCCCATTCCAGTTTTTTAGCCAGACAGCCCAACGGGCTAAGTTAGACAGGGCCGACGCTCTGGCCGCCAGCCTAAGGGAATCCGCAGAAGCATCACCCAAAAAATCTAGCCCACTAAAAAAGGCGGGAAAAGAGGACAAAAGCTGGTCTCTAGGTGACCCCCTCTAATATGCTCCTCGAGCTCCTTCATCCAGGCCTTAAGGGATCGGGCTACAGAGGTGGCAGCAAAGGCTGGTTTACAGGAGGCGGCTGATGCCTCCCAACACTTTTTCAAATAAATATCTGCCCTCCTATCCATGGGATCTTTCAATGTACCCCCATCATCAAAGGGCAGGGCCGATTTCTTAGATATCTTGGCTACTGGCGCATCCAATTTTTGGGCTTTGTCCCAGGGGGCTGAAGTCTCCGCGTCAAAGGGGTATTTCCGCTTAACTGCCGAAGGGATAAAAAACATTCTATAGGGCTTCTCCCATTCCCGTTTAATCGTAGCCTGGACATTCTCATGGACATCAAAAACTCTTTTCTTTCTAGGGCCGAGTCCCTCAAACATAGAGTCTCTCAGGGATAAGGGTGGCTTGGGATCTTCCAGCCCCATAGTAGCCCGCACCATTTTCAAAAGCGAATTAATATTCTCTGGTTGAAACAACGACTTCCCGCTTGCCTCTTCATCAGTAGAGTCCCCTGACGACCCGCATTTACCTTCCTCTTCCAATCCAGACAACACCTCCCTGTCACTAGAGGGGGGATGGGATGTAGTGGCCGTAGCAGAGGAGCTCGGGCGAGACATTAATAACCCGCTGACATACTCCTTAACCTCATCCCGGATAAGCTGCTTAATGCTGCCCATAAGACGGAGCCTCTTCCTCCATTAACTTGGTAACACAGGATTCACAGGCAGACTTAGCCCAAGCAGAAGGCATTCTCCTTTTACATAATGGGCAAGACCTGCCCTTTGAGCTGGAACTCTTCTTTGCCTCCTTAGGTATCTAGGCAAAGAAGACATCCCTGTAAGCAGGAGGCAATATCATATCAGGGGATCACCCCTCTTACCCCACCAGGTACCGGCGTCTCAATGCAGGTATCAGCTGAATCGGTGCGCTGGGGCTGCTCCATGCTCACACAACACCACAGGCAAAACAATGGAGGAAACTGCCAGTAGCTTCTCTGGCCGGCAGACTGAGCTGACTGGGCATTTCAGCGTCGGCGCACACAGCCGGCTCCTCCCACTTCCGGCCTACTCCAGCTGTCGCCCGGAAGTGCATCAGAACGCACAGAGCCGCACCAGAAGCGCGTCACACTGGAGCACAGGACCGCACCGGAAGTGCGGCCTAGCCGGCCAGGCATGTGGCACGGCCGCAGAGGCCCGCAGCGCAGGGGGATGCAGAGAGCAGCGGCAGGCTTCACAACCCCCCACAACCGAGGAGAAGTGGAACGGGAGGAGGTGAAAGAGGCCCAGTCTTGCAGCGGCTCCCACAGGAGGCTGACGCCGCACGGGTAGGCCCTCCTAACACAACACAAACCGGGGCGCCCGCAGCTCTCTTCAAGATTCTTCCTGTTCCCTCCTGTCCCGCAGGACAGGAAACAGAACTGGTGTAATAGAAGGTGGAGCCTCCATTATGGGATGTCGGTTTTTTCCTGGTTCCTGTTTCCTGTCCTGGATTAGGAGGCGGTCTCTCTCTATGGGTGCTGTCATAAGGCGAAATGATAAAAGATGCTTGGTCGGTCCTCTTACTTCCAATATGGGGCACTGCGAGTGCGTAATGTACTGTGCAATCCCAATATGAGTGGTATGTTAAATAGTACTATTCCTATCAGTTTAATCCCTGTATCGTCCCCTGTCAGGGGCTGGTGTACAGAATAGATTTTAGGAACTGGGAGATGGAAAAAGATGCTTGGTCGGTCCTCTTACTTTCAATTTGGGGAACTGCGAGTGCACTGTGTAATGTACTGTGCAATCCCAATATGAGTGGAATGTTAAGTAGTACTATTCCTATCAGTTTAATCCCTGTTACATCCCCTATCAGGGGACTTGTATGGCATAGATTTTAGGAACCGGGAGATGGAAAAAGATGCTTGGTCGGTCCTCTCACTTCTAATTTGGGGCACTGCGCGTGCGCTGTGTAATATACTGTGCAATCCCAATATGAGTGGTATGTTAAGTATTACTATTCCTATCAGTTTAATCCCTGTTACGTCTCCTATCAGGGGACGTGTATGGAATAGATTTTAGGAACCCGGGAGATGGAAAAAGACGCTTGGTCGGTGCTCTTACTTCAAATTTGGGGCACTGCGCGTACGGCTTGCAATGTACTGTGCCACCAGATATGAGTGGTGTGTTTAAGTAGTACTATTCCTATCAGTTTAATCCCTGTTACGTCCCCTATCAGGGGCCGGTGTATGGAATAGTTTTTAGGAACTGGGAGATGGAAAAAGATGCTTGGTTGTTCCTGCTACTTCCAATTTGGGGCACTGCGCGTACGCCTTGCAATGTACTGTGCCACCAGATATGAGTGGTGTGTTAAGTAGTACTATTCCTATCAGTTTAATCCCTGTTATGTCCCCTATTAGGGGGACGTGTATGGAATAGATTTTAGACAACCCCAAAGAGTTGTCAATGGTTCACACACTCATGACATCAATTTTATCCCTCTATGCGTCAATCTTGGTGTAGTGATGAGTGTGCTCGTGCGCACGTTTGGGAGATTGCAGGCGATGGGGTTTTTTCAAAGCCTATGGTCGAGCAGAGGTAGTTCAGTGACAGTTAAGTGACCCAAAAAACAATGATTCTGCAGTGTGGGCCCATTGTTGGCCTAGTAGGCTTTAATGATCATCTTAGAAGATCACAAAAAAAAATTAATGTTTTTTCTATGCAAAATTATCCAGCCGATCGCTTTTGGTCTGTTTACAATGAAGCAACGACCTTATCATCTGGGCTGTGCAAATATTGCCATTGCCAACACACTCATAGAGGTGGTCACTTCATTGTGATTCTCAAGCCCCTTCACCACAACAAGGTAACGATCGCGAAGGGAATTGACACATCTATGTGCCTTTTTTTTTTTGTTTTGTTTTTGCAGCCACAGTGCAACAGAAAAATTAGGCATGTACACATGCCAGAAAAATTCGGTATTGTTGCAGCTGCTGTAGCAGCGGCCAGAAAAATTGATGTTTTCCAGGCAGAAAGTGTACTAAAACATTGAGGCTTGAACCCAAGATGGATAAGTCATGCAAGTCATCCAGCATGCAGAGATAAAATACAACAGCATGTGGACCATTTTTAGCCCAAGGCAGCTCATCTCATCAGGCCTTTTTAAGTCAAATGTATCGCCCACTGTAAGTCCCTTCGGGATCCATGCCTCATTCATCTTAATAAAGGTGAGTTAATCTAGACTTTTTTGACCTGAAGGTCCTTTCTGACAGGACACTTGAAGCGGGGCAGGCCAGAAGTTCTATCGCAAATTGGGATAGCTCAGGCCACAGGTCAAGCCTGCACACCCAGTAGTCAAGGGGTTTATCGCTCCTCAGAGTGTCAATATCTGCAGTTATGGTGAGGTAGTCTGCTACCTGTCGGTTGAGTCGTTCTCTGAGGGTGGACCCCGAAGGGCTGTGGCGATGTGTAGGACTTCAAAAGCTCCGCTTGTCCTCCATAAACATCACGTCTGTAAAGCGTCCTGTCCTTGCCGGCGTGGTCGTGGTAGGAGGAGGATTATTTTCACCTCTTCCCCTGTTAGATTCCCATTGTGCTGTGACATCAGCCTTATACGCTGTGTAAAGCATACTTTTTAATTTTTTTTGGAACTGCTACATCTTTTACGACTTCTGGGAATTTGGTAACATTTCAGGCACTTTCTGCTTATACCAGGGGTCTAGTAGCGTGGCCACCCAGTACAGGTCGTTCTCCTTCAGCCTTTTTATATGAGGGTCCCTCAACAGGCATGACAGCATCAAAGACCTCATTTGCACAAGGTTGGATGCCGAGCTACTCATGTCCCGTTCCTCGTCCTCACTGATCTCACTGAAGGTCTGTTCTTCCCCCCAGCCAAGTACAACACCACGGGTCCCAGATAGGTGACAACAACGAGCACCCTGGGATGCCTGCTGTGGTTGGTCTTCCTCCTCCTCTAAGCCAAATTCCTCCTCTGACTCCTCTTCCAGCGTTGCCGCAGGTCCAGCAAGCGATGCTGATACGGCTGTTTCTGGTGGTGAATGTGACCACAACTCTTCGTCTTCCTCTTCACACTCATCTACGGCCTGATCCAGCACTCTTCGCAGGGCACGCTCCAGGAAGAAAACAAATGGCATGATGTTGCTGATGGTGCCTTCAGTGCAACTGACTAGGTTAGTCACCTCCTCAAAAGGACACATGAGCCTACAGGCATTACGCATGAGCGTCCAGTAATGTGGCAAAACAATTCCCAGTTCCGCAGAGGCTGTCCTAGCACCCCGGTCATACAAATACTCGTTGACGGCTTTTTCTTGTTGGAGCAGGCGGTTGAACATTAGGAGTGTTGACTTCCAACGTGTCGGGCTGTCACAAATCAAGCGCCTCACTGGCATGTTGTTTCGGCGCTGGATATCTGAAAAGTGCGCCATGGCCGTGTAGGAACGCTTGAAATGGCCACACACCTTCCTGGCCTGCTTGAGGACGTCCTGTAAGCCTGGGTTCTTATGCACAAAGCGTTGTACAATCAGATTCAACACATGTGCCATGCACGGCACATGTGTCAACTTGCCCAAATTCAATGCCGCCAACAAATTGCTTCCGTTGTCACACACCACTTTGCTGATCTCCAGTTGGTGCGGAGTCAGCCACTGATCCACCTGTGCGTTCAGGGCGGACAGGAGTGCTGGTCTGGTGTGACTCTCTGCTTTCAGGCAAGTCAACCCCAAGACAGCGTGACACTGTCATATCCGGGATGTGGAATAGCCCCCGTGAAGCTGGGGGGTGTAGTTTAGGATGTGAAGCAAGACGCAACAGCAGAAGAAGACTCAGCTGAGGAGGTTAGCGAAGAGGATGGAGTAGGAGGAGTAGAGGAGGTGGCAGCAGGCCTGCCTGCAAGTCGTGGCGGTGTCACCAACTCCGCTGCAGAGCTACGCATTCCATGCTTGGCAGTCATCAGCAGGTTTACCCAATGCACAGTGTACGTGATATACCTGCCCTGACCGTGCTTTGCAGACCAGGTATCAGTGGTCAGATGGACCTTTGCCCCAACACTGTGTGCCAGACATGCCATGACTTCCTTTTGCACAATAGAGTACAGGTTGTATTGCCTTTTGTGAAAAGAAATTTCGGCCGGGTATCTTCCACTGCGGTGTCCCAATAGCTACAAATTTTTTGAAGGCATCAGACTCCACCAGCTTGTATGGTAAAAGCTGTCGGGCTAAGAGTTCCAACAAGCCAGCTGTCAGACGCTGGGCAAGGGGGTGACTCTGACATTGGCTTCTTATGTCAAACATTTCTTTGACAGATACCTGACTGTGGTGGGCAGATGAGCAGGAACTGCTGAAGGTGAGAGGCGGAGTGGCAGGTGGTTGAGAGGGGGCAGGGAGGACAGCAGTGGTTGACGTGGCTGAAGATGCTGGACCAGGTGGAGCATGGTGGCTTTGAGTTTGTGTGCTGCTTGTACTCATGTGTTGATCCCATAGGCGTTTGTGATGTGAGATCATGTGCCTTTGCAAAGCAGTTGTACCTAGGTGGGTGTTGGACTTGCCACGACTCAGTTTCTTTTGGCACAGTTTGCAAATGGCATCTTTGTTATCAGAGGCAGACACACAAAAAAAATGCCACACTACTGAGGCTTTGCAATGACGGCATTCTGGTGGTGGCAACAGCATGCGTTGATTGGCGTGCTGTCTGGCTGTCCCCAGGTGCCGATACATGCTGTCTGACTGTGCCACTAGCTCCTTGCGACAACCTCCCCCTATTTCCAACTCGTCTCCTCCTCCTCCTCCTCCTCTCTGTCTCCCCATCTGAACTTTCCCCCTGTTCTTCTTCTCTTTGAGCGGGCACCCACGTGAAATCCACGGACACATCGTCATCATCAACCACTTCACTTGTATCTGACAACTCAGCAAAGGAAGCAGCAGCAGGTACAACATCATCATCATCATCATCACACTGTACGTCCATGTGTGTAATGCTGCCTGCCTGAGACATATCCCTGTTATCTACATCCTCTGGCAATAATGGTTGCGCATCACTCATTTCTTCCAACTGATGTGTAAATAACTCCTCTGACAGATCAAGTGAAGCAGCTGTGGTGCTAGTGTTGGTGGTGGCTGCAGGCGGGTGAGTGGTAACTTGAGAGGTGCCCGAAGCTGAGCTGGAGGAGGATGGTGCGTCAAGGTTCCGAGCGGAAGCTGTAGAAGATTGGGTGTCCTGTGTTAGCCAGTCAACTATGTCCTCAGAACTTTTCGAGTTCAGGGTACGTGGCCTCTGAACACTGGGAATAACAGCACCACGACCATGACGGCCCCTGCGGGGTGGCCTGCCTCTGCCTGTCATTTTTTTTAGATTAGTTTAGTTGTGCTATGCATGCAAGCTACTGTGACCCCAGATATGAGTGGCACTGTGCACTGGCAGAAGTTGACAGAGTAGACGCTGTAGGCCTGACACACACGCTTGCAGACAACTAACTGCTATTCAATCTATTACAGTCAAAATTGTTGTTGTTTTTTAAATGTAATCTACTGTGACACCAGATATGAGTTGCACTGGTGACACTGTGCACTTGCAGGGCCTGAAACACACACGCTTGCAGGCAACTGACTGCTATTATATTACAGTCAAAATTGTTGTTTTTTTAAAATGTAATCTACTGTCACACCATATTTGAGTTGCACTGGTGAGACTGTGCACTTACAGGGCCTGAAACACACACGCGTGCAGGGAACTGACTGCTATTATTTTACAGTCAAAATTGTTGTTGTTTTTTAAATGTAATCTACTGTGACACCAGATATAAGTTGCACTAGTGACACTGTGCACTTGCAGGGCCTGAAACACACACGCTTGCAGGCAACTGACTGCTATTATATTACAGTCAAAATTGTTGTTGTTTTTTAAATGTAATCTACTGTGACACCAGATATAAGTTGCACTGGTGACACTGTGCACTTGCAGGGCCTGAAACACACACGCTTGCAGGCAACTGACTGCTATTATATAACAGTCAAAAAAGTTTTTTTTTTTAAATGCAAGCTACTGTGACACCAGATATGAGTGGTAGCACTGGGCAAGTGGGCACAGTATACGCTGTGAGCCTGACACACACGCTGGCAGGCAACTGCAATTAGATTACACAGAAAAAAAAAAAAAAGCAGACTAATGTACTAGCCCTAAAAAGGGCTTTTTGGGGTGCTGTCAGGACGCTGTCCTTACAGCAGAGATCAGATGAGTCTTTTAGGACTGGAGTGGACACTGAATACACTAGCCTAGCTATCAATTTCCCTATTAAAGCAGCAGCAGCTACACTGTCCCTCCTCTCACTAAGACTGCAGCTTCCGAATTAATCTAAATGAATGCTGTCCAGGAGATGGGAGGGTATGCTACTGATTTGCTGGAATGTATCTGCTGACTGTGAGGTACAGGGTCAAAGTTTACTCAATGATGATGAATAGGGGGCGGACCGAACATTGCATATGATCGCCCGCAGTGGCGAACGCGCACAAGCTATGTTCACCGGGAAATGTTCGTCGGCGAATAGTTCGGGACATCTTATTTGCGAATTCAACTTAGAGCTGGTTTCCTAATTGTTGTATTGCTAGAATATAACAAAGATTGAGAATATAGCACTATATTCTCAATCTTCGAATCGTTATATAATTCTAGAAATACAACCATTAGGAACTCAGATCTAAGTTAAATTCGCAATGCGATTAATACAGGTTATATAATTTGCATTGCGATTACAACTTAGATCTGAGTTCCTAATGGTTGTATTGCTAGAAGTGACGAATATAACGCTAAATTCTCAATCTTCGTTATATTCTAGCAATACAACCATTAGGAACCCAGCTCTAAGTTAAATTCGCAATGCGATTAATACAGGTTATATTAATCGCATTGCGTTTACAACTACTAACACTGCAGCTTCAGAATGAATCTAAGATGGATGCCGTCCTTGCTTTTTGATAGGAGGTGGGAGGGTCTGGGAGGGAGGGTATGCTGATTGGCTAGATTGTGTCTGCTGACTGTGAGGTACAGGGTCAAAGTTTGCTCAATGATAAAGTATAGGGGCGAACGCGAACATCGCAGGGAACCGTTCGCAGGCGAATAGTTCGGGACATCTCTAGTGCTTGACACTTCCAATATTTCCAGCATCTCTCCTCAGTTTGACTTTAAACTTATATTTGCAGTTAAAGATGCCCAACACATTTTTCTGTTGCTCACCTGCTTTTACATACTCACAATACTGTTCGAGATAGTTTATCAGCATATTCACATCCATGAAAGGGTTATACACATGCACTAATATTTATCTTTCAAGCATAGAAAACAAGGCTTCAGCTGTTATGTTACTCATCATAGAATCTGTTGCATTGTTCCTCATCCACTCATACACAGTCAAAGCAATTCCCTCTTCAACAAAAGTAACGTCATATGTTCCTTGTTTCTGAAAATCTTGGACACTGAAGATGTCTTCCCTTACCGCACCAGCTTTCCCTTCAATAAGGTCCCATACAAAAATACACCACATTGTTATTTTCACTTCTGGTCTTCACCTTTACACGGATTGTGTTCTTCAAAGCCATCTTCTTTCTTCAAATGATCTGTCGGTATGAAACCACAGCAAAGCGCTCCCTTGCAGGAATACCTAAAAACAAAAAAAAAAACACCTGCTTACAAGCCAAAGCGAAACCAGTTCTTATCTGACTGAGAGCCTGTAAGCCTCAAAGTTGCTTCATATTTGTTAGATGGCTTGGGTTGACCTGAGCACCTAGATCATTATCATTAGGGTGACAAAAAGTTTTCTGATTGTCCTAACATAATATTCAATAACCTTTCTATACACTTTTGTCATGTACACTCATTTGCGTAAACATGGGCATATGGGAAAGACAGGCAAATGTGCAGAAACTGCCTTGTTTTTCAGCTTAAAAACCATTTGCATAGAAAATTTGCGATTGTGATTAGAATATTTGCGATCTACACTACTCATGAACAGCGCCATCTATTGGTTTTATAGTCTTATGACAAGAGTATGAATCCAATATATTGTGCTGTTCATGACTCATGAACAGCGCCATCTATTGGTTCCAAAGTCTTGTCATAAGACTATGAAACCAATAATATATAAAGCATCATCAATCCTTACATAAAGACGCAATAACATGAGACTACACGAACACGACAATAAATCCACATGAACTCCAAAATGAGACACTGTACACCTCCAAGAATACCTATAATAAAAAGAAAACTTTAAACCACATCACCTGTATAGAAGGGGGGACAGTTAGGGGGGAAGGGAATTGTTTAGAAAAGGGATTATTGCACCGTTTATATGTGTGTTATCTTTATTTTCATTGCATATATCTGTAAAAAAGAAATATATATATGACCCGTAATTTGATCCAATAGGTATCTTTGAATGTAAATGTGCAAATTATATCAAAACCTAATAAAATGTATGTTGCATTACAGTTCAGTTCTGCACGGAAATTACTGAAATTACTGTATCAAAATCTAAAGCCAAACTGAGGCACAAAACTCAAGGTTAGGCTTCGGATTTTGAAACAGTAATTTATGTGTATAACCAAACTGTAACATCACAGGCATGAAACTAAGCAAGTCTCATGATACTTGTGGCGAGAAGAACACTGCCTCATAAGAGCCAATACATTTTATTACAGTACGGAGCACATATTCTGAACAAAGTTTTCGGATAGAGCAGTCCGTACCAGATTCACTTAAACCTACAGTAGTTAGGTGTATCTTATAGAGTGAAAAATGCAGTACTTTCTACTCCATTATCAGCTACAGTAGATATATCTCAAATAGGTAATTGAGACAACTGACCCTTATGGCCAAAGAACATAGACCGCTCTCACTCTTCCTCTGGCACATCATATCTCTCCAAATGTGCATGACAAACAAACTATTGTTTAGTATCAGATGCCCTTTAATATCTGCTACATACTTCTAAGCTATCATTGCAGGAAATATTTGGCTAGCTGAATGCAAAAAGTAAAGACAGTGTTTGAGGCTGTTCATAGTGGTCTGGTAAATCCATACTATTATACAGTAATATTATACTATTTTTGCTGTTATTATTTTCATTATAGTTACTTCATTCTGGACTCAGTATAGAGGGACATGTTGCTAGATCTACTGTATAAAGTGCAAACATTCTATTTTCTTTGGTAGGAAATAACTGACTTTCAAAACCATTTGCATTTTCCTGTTGTCTGAAATAGGGGAAACTTCAAGTTTAAGTCCTGGTGTAAAAGTGTATTAAAGCAATTTAGCTTTAGTAATGGATAAATCAGCTATGTGTGCTTTACCTATGATGGTACTAATTTCTCATGAGGTACATTTGTTTCAGCACATACTGCCACTAGCAACAACAGATCTTTAGGATGAATTTTATTACTGTGTCAAATTTTAACTGAAACTATTACTCTAGTTTACCATGCCTTCACTTATTAAATAAAAATCTGACTGCAATGTAAACTCAAAAAGTTTTTAAGTGGTTTGAAGAAAAGTATATAAAACAAAGAATATTACATCTAATATATAAAGCTGTGTATGTCCGCTAAAGGAATCCGAATTGTCGCATTTACAGTTACGAAATCTGGCACACAGGTACATCAGGTCCGGGAAGGTTTTAGACCGGGTCTCAGCTCTCTAGTACGTACCGTTCCTGAGATGAGTAGGGATGAGCGAACCCGAACTGTATAGTTCGGGCTCGTTCCGAATTTTGGGGTGTTCGGGACACGGCCCCGGACCCGAACGTTTTAAAAAAAGTTCGGGTCCGTTGTTCGGCGATTTATTCCCGTTTTCTGAAGGTCTGCACAGCATGTGACCCAGCATCAACACGGGCAGTTCATGGTTGACTAGCCGCAGACTTAGTAGGAATTCTACCTGTGGGAATTGTTCCTTCTATCAGTACAATTCCTGCAAAAAGACTCTTCTCATGTGTGGAGTGCGCCACAGAGTGACACAGTTCATAAATTGTAGGACAGTTTGTTGTATATGTGGTCCTGTGCACCTGTGGCGCATTCTACATTGGGAAAACAATCAGGCCCCTTTTCAAGAGATTCAGGGAACATCTGAACTCGCGCTCTGGCAAAGGATGCCCCAGGCTCATCGAGCATGTGCGGAGAGACCACAGTGGCGATTTAAGGTGTCTTAGTTTTGGAGGAATAGAGGCCATCGCCCCTCTATCCCGAGGTGGACATCCGCACTGATGCGAAGGGGGCTCTAGGGCTGAATGAGCGCAATGACCTCAGTGTCTTTATTTGAGTCCATATGTATTAGGCGAATAGACTGTACTCCCAGTGGGTTAACTGGGTTTAACGGCATATTCCAATTCAGCCTATGTTGAGAGCTATTACACAGTGTTTTGCATTTGTAATTTTTCTTGTTTCACATTTAAACACATTGTTTTGCACGATGGGCACATTATTTGTATTGTTTACACCTGTACTGCGCTGGAGTTGGCGTCTATGTTGCTTGGTTACCCAGCACACTGCGCCTTCATTAGATGCACAGGATTCAGGCGTCATTTATGTAGCCGGAAGAAGCGCAGGACCGCGCGAAACGGCCGTCGCTACTTGGCGTGCCTTATGCTGAAGGCGTCCGCCCGATGCCCTCCCTTGTATCTGCCTCGTCTATGATACAATAAACTGAAGTATCTACCGCAGTGGTGAGTGCCGCCTCTTTTTCTTTTTCTACATTGCATATGTCATCATCGTACTTCATCTGGCTGAGCACCACCATACTGCACTGCTTAACCCGGCACCACCATAGGACGCGCATTGCTAGTCGCACGGTGCAGTGCTGCCCCGCTCTTCCTTCTCCACACCAACTACACGTTCAGACAATACAGTGGCTGCAGGGTTGACTTTCAAAACCATTTGCATTTTCCTGTTGTCTGAAATAGGGGAAACTTCAAGTTTAAGTCCTGGTGTAAAAGTGTATTAAAGCAATTTAGCTTTAGTAATGGATAAATCAGCTATGTGTGCTTTACCTATGATGGTACTAATTTCTCATGAGGTACATTTGTTTCAGCACATACTGCCACTAGCAACAACAGATCTTTAGGATGAATTTTATTACTGTGTCAAATTTTAACTGAAACTATTACTCTAGTTTACCATGCCTTCACTTATTAAATAAAAATCTGACTGCAATGTAAACTCAAAAAGTTTTTAAGTGGTTTGAAGAAAAGTATATAAAACAAAGAATATTACATCTAATATATAAAGCTGTGTATGTCCGCTAAAGGAATCCGAGTTGTCGCATATACAGTTACGAAATCTGGCACACAGGTACATCAGGTCCGGGAAGGTTTTAGACCGGGTCTCAGCTCTCTAGTACGTACCGTTCCTGAGATGAGTAGGGATGAGCGAACCCGAACTGTATAGTTCGGGCTCGTTCGAATTTTGGGGTGTTAGGACCTGGCCCGGACCCGAACGTTTTAAAAAAGTTCGGGTCCGTTGTTCGCGATTTATTCCCGTTTTCTGAAGGTCTGCACAGCATGTGACCCAGCATCAACACGGGCAGTTCATGGTTGACTAGCCGCAGACTTAGTAGGAATTCTACCTGTGGGAATTGTTCCTTCTATCAGTACAATTCCTGCAAAAGACTCTTCTCATGTGTGGAGTGCGCCACAGAGTGACACAGTTCATAAATTGTAGGACAGTTTGTTGTATATGTGGTCCTGTGCACCTGTGGCGCATTCTACATTGGGAAAACAATCAGGCCCCTTTTCAAGAGATTCAGGGAACATCTGAACTCGCGCTCTGGCAAAGGATGCCCCAGGCTCATCGAGCATGTGCGGAGAGACCACAGTGGCGATTTAAGGTGTCTTAGTTTTGGAGGAATAGAGGCCATCGCCCCTCTATCCCGAGGTGGACATCCGCACTGATGCGAAGGGGGCTCTAGGGCTGAATGAGCGCAATGACCTCAGTGTCTTTATTTGAGTCCATATGTATTAGGCGAATAGACTGTACTCCCAGTGGGTTAACTGGGTTTAACGGCATATTCCAATTCAGCCTATGTTGAGAGCTATTACACAGTGTTTTGCATTTGTAATTTTTCTTGTTTAACATTTAAACACATTGTTTTGCACGATGGGCACATTATTTGTATTGTTTACACCTGTACTGCGCTGGAGTTGGCGTCTATGTTGCTTGGTTACCCAGCACACTGCGCCTTCCTTAGATGCACAGGATTCAGGCGTCATTTATGTAGCCGGAAGAAGCGCAGGACCGCGCGAAAGGGCCGTCGCTACTTGGCGTGCCTTATGCTGAAGGCGTCCGCCCGATGCCCTCCCTTGTATCTGCCTCGTCTATGATACAATAAACTGAAGTATCTACCGCAGTGGTGAGTGCCGCCTCTTTTTCTTTTTCTACATTGCATATGTCATCATCGTACTTCATCTGGCTGAGCACCACCATACTGCACTGCTTAACCCGGCACCACCATAGGACGCGCATTGCTAGTCGCACGGTGCAGTGCTGCCCCGCTCTTCCTTCTCCACACCAACTACACGTTCAGACAATACAGTGGCTGCAGGGTAGGCCAGCACCTCCAAGGCGTAAAGGGCAACCTCAGGACATGTGCCTAATTTGATGACTCAGAAGTTAAAGGGGGCAGACCCAGTGGCTTCACCTTGTGCTTCCACTAAGTCCCCAGTGTCAGGTGTGAATGCCATCAGCAGCGTGTCTACTAGCGGGCTCATCTTCCAATTACACTCCAGTGAAGGAATTAAGGACAGCACGTTGTCCTTGTAACGGGGATGCAGCAGGGTGGCCACCCAGTAATCAGCAAAAGTCAGAATGTGGCAGTAACTGGGCGGTCGTTGCGCAGGCACTGCAGCATGTAGTCGCTCATGTCTGCCAGGCTTCCCAGAGGCAAGGACAAGCTATCCTCTTCCAGGGCCTATGTTGGTGCAGATACCCACCCTCCGAGCCACTTGTATTTGGTTAGCCTTAAGTTAAGGATAAGGCGTGTATATAGTTTTGTTTCTTTATATGGTTAGTTTAGCTGCCTTATAGTTATTTTAATATGTTTTTAAGTAAATTTGTAAATAGTTGGTAATGGTTTGAATGAAAGTGGGGGGGGGGGGGGTTGAGTGTGTAGGGTGTGAGGCTGTTTTTCCATCCGCTTTCGACACTGTCTATACTGCCACTGTATCTAATTTCATTGTATAATACTGTTGAGGGAGCCTGACAAAGTCTTTTAGTCCTCCTCCTCCTTCTCCTCCTCCTGGATGGGCCCCTTCTAGGTCAGGGACCCAAAACAGTGTGCTTCCCACGCTTCCCTGTAGCTACGCCCCTGGGCAAACCCATCAGTCAGTACGTGTACTCTTCCACCGTGTTGCTGAAATGTTGCCTCCTGCTAAGACGTTCCAGATCTGCTGGTGGTGCAGGTTGTTGTGGCATGGTGACAAAGCTTTCCCACATTTCGCTAATGCTTACCCAGCCTTCTAAGGTGCTGATGGTGACCCAGCTGCCCGTGAGTTGGCTTAGGTGCCACCCAGCTGAGAACACGGTTCCTCCTCATCCTCCTCATCCTACTTGTCCTTCTCATCCTCCAGAACTGTGCCCTGGCTGGACAATTGTGTTCCAGGCCAGGGACTATGTTGGTGCAAGAACCCACCCTTCGAGCCACTTGGATGTCACTGGCCTTAAGTTAAGGATAAGGCGTGTATATAGTTTTTTTTTGTTTATATAGTAAGTTTAGTTGCATTATAGATATTTTAATATGTTTTTAAGAAAAATTGTAAATAGTTTGTTAATGGTTTCAGTGAAAGGGGGGGGGGTGTTGTGTGTGTGTTCGATTAACTGAATTGATTTTTACTGTCTGGTGTTTAGGAATTTCTGCACCCCAAATTCAGCACATGTGGCAGGCAGGGGATGTGTGTCAAACTGGCTAGGCCCATTAGCGCACAACACCAGGCCGGGCTGGAGGCACCAACCAATGGTCGGTCTGTTGTTCCATGCCTGTCCCCAGCTCCTGCGCGGTGCAGGGTTTGTCCCACAAACACACAAGTTTTAATACAACCTGCTGTTGTTTCCCCCTGGCTGTGTTGCTGTGGGTGGTGAAGGTGTTACGCTGAGTGGATGAGGAGGAGGTAGAGAAGGAGGAAGCTGAGTAGGAGGAGGAGGAGGAGGTAACAGGATACAAAGAGAAATGCCCAGCAATCCTCGGGGGTGGAAGGAAATTCGCAAAAATGCTATCCTTTGGGCCAGCCGCTACATTTACCCACTGTGTTGTTGGTTATGTGGACGTTGCCACAGATAGCATTGCGCAGTGCACACTTGATTTTGTTCCGCCACTTGCTTATGCAGGGTAGGTATGGCTCGCCTGGAACAGTAGCGGCGGCTGGGAAACACGTACTGTGGGATAGCCACCGCCATAAGGTTTTTAAAACTGTCCACCAGACAGAATGACAGCATTTCAAAGGACCAGGAAGTTTGAAATAAGGCATTCAGAGCCATGGGTAGGGGGGTACTTCCTCTTTCTATTTCTTTTTCTCTCCAGTGTTTGGGAGATAGACAGCTGATAGCTGAACACTTCCATGGGATTTGGTGGAGATGCTTAGTGACAATGACAGATGTGGTGATATTGCTGCCACACCCTGTGTTTGCTGGGTGACAGGTGCCACTGTCACTCACTTGGGCTCAAGTTTAGAATGTTTATTTATTATTTTTCTGTATTTTATTTTATGTTAAGTCATTTCCCTATTCACATATGTTTGCAGGGCATTTACCTACATTTTGCTGCCTTTTGCAGCCCTCTAGCCTTTCCAGGGCTATTTTACAGCCATTTAAGTGCCCAAAAGTTCGGGTCCCTAATGATTTTAATGGGGTCCGGGTTCAGGAGGGAAGTTTGGGTTGAGTTCGGATCCCGAACACGAACATTTTCGTGAAGTTCGGCCGAACTTCTCGAACCCGAACATCCAGGTGTTCGCTCAACTCTAGAGATGATCCCAAAAAATGCATTAGCCAATATAAGCCTGCCATACACACTGTGACATGTCCCTTATAAGTCAGTAGAAGCTCGCAGGCCCTTGGTCTCCACACAGATTTACACTAGGTTTCCATAACAACCCAGCCATTTTTCTTCACTGCTGTAGGTCAGCTTTAAAGAGCCAGGGCACTGTGGATAACGCTGTAAAGGGAGCAGAGTGCTGTGGAGGTCACAGTTAAAGGGAAAGGCTGCTGTGAAGGCTAAAGGAGGTGGGTTGCTGTGGAGGTCCCATTTTAAGGAGACAGGGCACTGTGGGAGGTCAGTGTTAAGGGGGGGCTGTGGATATCACTGTTAAGGGGTGGGGTATTGTAGATGTCACTGTTATAGTGGTTACTGTCTAAATCTTTTAACGACACACACAAACATTAAGTGAAATAGATTAACTATACCTGTGTGAAGCCGGGTCCTTCAGCTAGTTTGACATAAAAGCTAAAGCCACTAAATAATTGATTTTCATTTTAGTTTTGCTGGGTCCATTTAATACATGTTATAAATGATAAGATGAAGACAATTTTGAATGCATGGAAGTAAATGCTGCAAGAATGCAGTGTACAACTTTACTCCATTAGTATGTAACACTATAAAAACTAGTGTAAAAGAAAACTGGCTTAGCTCTCAGTGGCAAGTAATCAGATTCCAACTTTCATTTTTTAGATCTCTTTTGAAAAATGAGAGGTAGAATAGGATTGGTTTCTATGGATAACTAAACTAGTTTTATTTTACACCTTGTTGACAAATCTGCCCCAATATTATTATTTTTTTATTACAGTACAGAATCACATGGAACTTAACCAGATCTGAGGAGCTGGAGTTGGCTCCCAATTCCAGATCCACATGTAGTAAAAATCACTGTGCACTATTGAATCACAGTGAAAGTTATTTCAGTTTCTGGTTTTCAGAATAATCCAGGCAAAATGTGAAGGATTTTGGATTTACAACCTTTATCAGATCATTGGACTGTCCTTCAACCACAACATGTCAGTGCTGGAGATTATAATAGACACTGCTGTGTCCCACAACTATTTGTGGCACAAAGCAGTAGTCTGATAAAAGTCATAAACCCAAAACATTTCATATTTTGCTGGATTGTCTTGCTTATAACATCAATGAACAAAAAGAACTTTAACTGTGTTTGGAGATAGCAGTATTTCTTTATTAAATATGTCAGAATTTTTAAGTTCAGCTGTAATGCGCAGTACTATACTTGCACTAACTGGTTTGACATCACAAGAATAATCATTGGGGTAGATTTATTAATCCTGCCTAATATTTAGACTGTCTAAAGATATGCCAAATTTATCACACAGGTTGACTAACTTTACACCAGCTTTTGGTTGGCTTACTTTGTGACAGAAATTTGTGCCAATTTTTGGTCAACATTATGTATCTTAAGCCACATCCTATCCCCACAACGCCAGTCTCCCTTAGCATATGAAGCACAGGGCTTAATTTGATGATTAAGAGTTGAACCAAATTGCACCATATTTGATGCAGACTACACCAGAATTTAGTATTGAAGAAGATAGGTCGGCACTGCGGTTTGCACATGGTGCGTGTGTCCAGAGAAGGCGTCCCAACAGTATAAAACATATATTGCAGTTTGAAAACTGAGCCAAAACTAGTCACAAATGATGCTATTATGATTTGAATAAAAGTTTCTCAAGAAAGTAAGTGACGGTCCTTCTTCGCTATACACCAGAATTCAGGCACAGCCACAGAGACAGTCTAAAGATACAACAGATTTATCACAGTGGATTATGCTGGATGAAAATGTGATGCATTGCTAGACTGTTTTGTCTAAATTCTGTCAAAACATTGGTGTAACTTTTGCAAATGTTGACTCATTTTATGCCAACAATTTGTCGAACACACCATAAATGTGGTGCAAGGCATGTATACTAGATATTGCTATCAATTAAGCCACTTTTCTGGTGAATTTAGCTTAATAAATATTTTTGTCTTGATTTAACAATATCAGTATTTCAAAAAGTGTATTTCTATTTGGTGATGACTAACCGTTGATTAATAAGCAGAGATTCTTGTATAGTGATATACAGTGTTACCAAAAGTTGAAGGCATCATGAATACTAATAAGTTGTTCATGCCATCTTCTGGTGGTGTTGCTCTCTGTTTGTGAAATGGTGGCACAGTAGTGGCCTAGCCAGATCAATGGGGAAATTGCTGCTACTCCTATAGGATCAGCTCTCTGTGCAACTGTTGTGCCATTTTCACTTTGATTGACAGGGCCAAACAGTGTAAACTCGCTCACAGTACAGAGGGTGTAGTAGTTGCAGAAAATGGCTCATTTGAATATACTAAAACCCCCAATCCTTATTAAACCTCAGAACAGACCCTCAATCTTCATTATACCCCCAAGTTAGACCCACAATCTTCATCAGACCCCAAAAATCAGACCCCCATCTTCATCAACCTCCCAATCTTCATCAGGCCTGAGATCATACCCACAATGCTTATCAGGCTCCTAAACCTCATCAGACCTAAGATCAGACCCCTAATCTTCATCAGACTCCAAAATCAGACCTCCAATCTTTATCAGACCTCAGATTAGGCCCCAAAGCAGACCCACAATCTTAATCAGACCTTAGATCAGACACCCAAATTAGACCCCTAATCTTAATGGAAACCATAATTAGTATTTGCCTTATAAAATACACAAGCATTTTCCATCCAAAGTGTGCCTTATAAAGTGAAAAATGTGGTACTTTACAAATATCAATAGCAATTAGTTACCTGTAACAGTTTATTAAAGATGTTCTCCAAAACTGGGAACATCCATCCAGCCAACTTGCTCCAAATGTGTCAATATCCAGGAACAACAGAGGGTTTGTCCCATGTGCACGCACAATAGGCCAATCAATCCCAAGGTGTGTGGAGGTTCAAGGTGCTGGGCTTGGTAAAAAAAAAAAAAAGATTCACCTGGTCAGAGTGTCGGATCCAGCGTCATGGTCCTCTTTCTGTCTGGTTGCTGTACTGGAAGCATGATGTGCCATCTACATGCAGGTCACTGCTGAGGCCAATGAATAGACTGGAACCAGGAGCAGCAGAGACAGGAGCTTGTGGAGGAATTTAAAGTTCTCTGAACTAGACTCACATACCTGATTCCCTGACTATTTGTTCCCACAACTTTTTTTTACAAATGCATAAGATACAGTGAAAGTCATATACTGCAGTGTCCTCCATCCATACAGCAATAGTATCTTTACTCTTTTTCAGTATTCTCTCTCTCACTCTCTTAGCGTCCAGAAATGTTGCAATCAGTTTTAATCTAATGAGTAATATACATTGTTCCAGTGATGTCTACACAGGCAGCTTCAATAACAGCAGTTTAGAATTGGATATAAGACATAAAATGTTAGTAAAATCTGATCCATCAATTGTTTTCATAGAAGCTACATGAACTATTCAGTGGTAGTAAGTTCTTTAAATGCGACAGTGGGAAAAAAAAAAAAATCACTCTTAGATTTATTCTAAACAGTAAGATTCAGGGAATTAACAGATGTGTGCATTGCTTTCCCCATGATAAAAGTATGTGTTAATCTATAGAAAGAAATTGCCAGATATAGCTAGAATTACTATTTAGTCATCTGAAGTAATCAGATATAATTAAGGTTCAGTATTCTTTCAGAAATTAAGATATTTGAAAAACTATGCGTATTATATTGATCATATTGACTTCAATGACCAGACTTCTACCTCCTGGGATGTTTCCAGCATGCTTGGCAGCTGACAAACAGGAACACTAGTGCAAGGCACCAGAGACACCGGTATGGCACTAATACAGAACCAAGAAAAATATAGGCGAATCCAAGCCAAAAACAGGCAAGAGATAAAACACGGAGCACTGGCAAACATACAGACTACAGGAATCCAGACACATATATTTCTGATACCTGGAATTACAAGACCTTGGACATAATTCAGACATAGCACATACATGAGCAACACATAGCAGACACAAAACACTAGAATATGGTTCAGACACAGCCGTTACAGAAATAAGGACAAAAGCCAATATAAACAGACAGAAAGCTCCATAATATCACTCTGGCAGCCCGTGTCCATCACTGTCCTGCCACTTTCCTGGGCATCCCTCCACTCACCCTATGTGTATTAGAACTAGTGCTCAGTGAACTTCTTTACACCACTGCTAGAGTTAATCCTTCGCTCCTGCTCTCTGTCCAGCTGCTGAGTAAGGTGCTGATCAACCTTTCAATTTAGCTGGGCTGATTTTCCCATCTCCTTGCATGAGCTTTGAGGCATTCTAGTGTCTAGTAACCAGCGGAGGTGTGATCTATTGTCGGGCTACCTGTGTACCATACCTAGCCTATCGAGCCATACCTGCTCTGTTGTCTCCTGTCCTGACCTTGTCATGTGTCATTTTGCTCCTTGCTGCCTGCTCCAATCTCAGAATTGATATCTGGGTTATGCATGTACTTAACTTTCCCTTACCTTGGACTGTATTCAGGCTACACCTTTTGGCTGATTCCATGGTGCTTTACCTTGTGGGTCAGCAGCCAACTGCACCAAGAATACTCTAGGAGGTAGCTGTCTGGTTGGTTCCCTTCAGTGCAGTCCAGATTCCTGTATGGGTTTAGCCCAAAGTCAAACTTGTTAGTTGGCACACAGGGTCCACACACATTTCTGTTACACATACAGACTCAGAGCACTTGCAATCTATGACAAGGTCAAGCAAACAGAGTACATAGAATACCTACAACCGGCAAAGGGTAATGACATACGGTACTAGGTCAGAATTCAGACACAGACAACCAAAATGATCCAGACAAAAACTTGAGATATAAACTCCAACACAGGATACTGACAGACTCCAAACAGATCAAAGAAAGACATGAAGTGACGTGAAAGACATGTTATAATTGCACAATCAGGGCAGATCACAGCACTCAAGAGACATCCACCAAACTGACATATATAGGACTTAAACTGATTAGTAAAACAAATGCAGACCCACACAAATTAACCCTTGCAATACCAGATAAGGAGTAAAAGAAAATACTGTGGGTACAGTTTTCACAAGTAGCCGACACCAGGATACATGGTGCTGTGGCAACATGAACCACGCTTGAATCAGAAGGCCCCAATTCACACCCACAAGCAGCTGACGTTGGACTACACAGTACAATGGCACAAGTGAAACGGCATTGTAACAACTACATTTACATCTTCCATTTTGATACATTAGTGAACAGGATTTTTAAAAACCCTTACATACCATATTCATCATGGTTATGCTGACAGTTTTCTTTACTGACTTAAGTTGGCAAGCACAGTAGTATATCATACAATATTGAATATAATTGCTTATTAATAAAAATCTAGAAACAAATTAGTGGACCCTGTGTTAAATCCATGGATTTCACTGCATGTTTTCCATTCTGTGCCCTTTACCATTGTAGCCTTACATGGGCAATGCTCATTGTTTGTGCCAGTTGTGTTAAGACCTCTATGAATTAATTGTAAAAAGCAATGTTAAAGAGGTTTTCCAGACACATAGTTATGTTAAAAATGGATCTACGAATTAACAAATAATCTTTATTCACCTCCACCAATCCCTACCTCCATTCCAAAGCTTTTCTGATTCATGTTGATCTCCATTTTCTATCCTGATTAAACACACTGGAAAAGCCAAGAAAGGCCCAATCAGCCAATCACTAGCTTAGGTGTGTTACCACTAAGACCAGTGATTTGCTAAGCAGGCCTTTCTTGGAATTTCAGCAGTGTTGAGCTGGTACAGTAAGTGGAAAGCAGGAGCATAACAGCAGATTCAGGGGAACAGTGGAGGTGCATCATGCTTCTTTGCTGTTTTTAACTTTTTTTTTTTAACAAAATGATCTGCCTGGAAAACCCATTTAAAAATGTGCATCCTTAAATTGCCTGCACCAGTGTGTGCATTGTCTTTCATGATCATTTGTACGGCATTCTGATTACATAGCATTGTGGTTACTGTGTTCAAATGAGGCTGTTATTGCCATTGTTATGCATGCAGAAATGATCTTTTTGAAGATGAGCCACATATGGAAGATGATGACAATAAGCAAAATTGTCTGACTTCAATCTATTCCTTTCCAGCTTAGATCATTAGGCTGAGGCTATTGCTTTGTAATGCTGCTTGATGTGTGGATTCTCAGGAATAGACTCCACAAGATAAACTTTCTTGATGTAAAACTTTCTTGATGTAAAATAAATGAGATGACACAGTGGTTGATTTTCAGATTCCAAACAAAGTTTATTCACTGTTTAAACAATAGTATTGCTAGCTATAGTATTGTAAAGAATACAATTATGAGAAGAAGAAAAAATACAAACAAAAAATAGCTGAACATGAGTACATGAGTTGCAAAAAATGTTAATATTTTTTTTATTTTATAATGAAATGACTTTTATAATAAAATTTTACAGAATCAATGAAAAACAGCCAGAATTAAAGGGGTTGTCTCACTTCAGCAAGTGGCAATTATCATGTAGATAACGTACAAGGTACTTACTAATATATCGTTATTATCCATATTGCTTTCTTTGCTGGCTTAATTTTTCCAGTACAACTGCAAAAAAAGGGAGTCAGTCAGCACATCCCAATGTGCAGGTGCACGCTGCCATGGCTAGAAACATACAGGAAAAAAAGACAGTGTAGCAGAACTCTGCAAACATAAATAAAGTACAATAATGCCATAATTGCCGAAAACATTATGGTGCTAATGCTACGCTTATTTTGCAAATTTGAGATTCTTGGCAAATACATTTTGTACAAAATTATTTGGGCCCATCTTCCAAACGTCAAGGCGATCTCTATAAGACGGGAACCTAAGACTAAATTCTACCTGTTATGTACCATAATGGTCACCATAAAATTCAGGGAGTGCAGGTTCTACATGCATGCTGGGTCCACTCTGCTTTTTACCATTTTTGTGCCATAACGACCTCCATTAAATCCAGGGATGCAGGTACCAACATGCATGCTGAGCCCACACTATACCTCTCCTGGTGCCAAATGGCTTCTAATAAATACGATGAGAGCAGGCTACAGCTTTATACTTACTCTAATTTAAATTAGCCTATGGGGCAGACAGGCTAGCTAGGGGTGCAAGACCAACAGGAGTCAGCCACACCTCCATCTCTAGTACAACTGCAAAAAAGGGGTCAGTAAGCACATCCCAATGTGCTGGTGCACGCTGCCATGGCTAGCAACATAAAGAAAGAAAAAACAATGCAACAGCACTCTGCAGACACAATTAAAGTACAATAATGCCATAATTCTAGAAAACATTCTGGTACTAATGCTATGCTTATTTTGCAGATTTGAGATACTTAGCAAATACTGCCTCCATTAAATCCAGGGATGCAGGTACCAACATGCATGTTGAACCCACTCTATACTTCTACTTGTACCAAATGGCTTCCAATAAAAACAACACCTGCTCTCATTGTATTTATTGGAAGCAATTTTGCACCAGGAGAAGTATAAACTGGGCTCAGCATGCATGTCAATCCTCTACATTAGAGCCAAGAACTTTAACCACTATACTATACAGCTACATGTTAACCTGCAGTGAAATATAAAGTGATACTAAATGACAAACTACTATGAGGTTTTTCTGACACAGTTTATCATTCAGCTTTATAGCTAAGTGGTTAAGTGCCTCTAATGTAGAAGCTTGTGAGTTCAAATCCTGGCAGATATTTTTCAGAAATAGCTGAATGTACTGTGGAATGTTTCCTTCCTATCCTTTCCATGAACTTCTATACAGCAAAATAAATGTTTTAAAGTTTTTTCTACCACTGTCCCTAGTGCCTACTGATGTCTCTCCCTGCACTAAGTACACTGGAAAATGGCTGAATCCAAGATGGTTGAGGCTATTTATAGGGCTGTGACATCACAGGGCTGGCTGGCTGCTAATTGGCTGCATGCATGGCATTGTGGGTGGTCCCTCGTTCCCAGAGTTCCTTGCTCCATGTCTTAATATGTGCAACAGCCATTTTAAAATGTTTTTTTCTTACCACGAAGATCGAAGAAATTTGGATTCGGTGCGAAACAAAGTTTTCCTGAGATTCGGATCGAATTCCAAAAATTATAGTAATAGTAAACTTTTTCAAGTGTTAATTCTTTAATGTAGATGATTATGCCTTACAGCTAATGAAAACCCAAAAGTCAGTATCTCATAAAATTAGAATATTGTGAAAAAGTACAATATTGTAGACTCATGATGTCACACTATAATCAACTAATCAACACAAAACACCTGCAAAGGTTTCCTAAGCCTTTAATGGTTTCTCAATCTGGTTCACTAGGCTGCACGATTATGGGGAAGGCTGCTGACTTGACAGTTGTCTAGAAGACAGCCATTTACACCCTTAACAAGGAGAGTAAGCCACAACGTAATTGCTAAAGATTTTGGCTGTTCACAGAGTTCTGTATAGAAGCATATTAATTGAAAGTTGAGTGGAAGGAAAAAGTGTGGTAGAAAAAAAATGCACAAACAACAAGGATAACAACAACCAAGAAAAGACCATTCAAGATTTTGGAGGAGATTAACAAGGAGCGAACTACAGCTCCAAGACCCACCACATGCAGACCTATCCAGGACATGTGCTACAACTGTTGCATTCCTTGTGTCAAGCCACCCAGGACTTAGAGACAACAGTGGAGATATATTATATGGGCTAAGGAGAAAAAGGAGAGGGCTGTTGCTCACTGGTCCAAAATCCTGTTTTCATATGAAAGTAGATTTTGCATTTTATTTGGAAATCAAGATTCCAGAGTCTGGAGGATGACTGGAGAAACACACAGTCCAACTTGCTTGAGGTTCAAAGTTAGTGCAGCCATACATTTTAGAACACTTCATGCCTCCCTCTGGTGACAAGCTTTATGGAAATGCTGATTTATTATTCTAGCAGGACTTGGCACCTGCCCACACTGCCAAAAATACTGGTTTAATAAGCACGGTATCACTGTGCTTGACTAGTCAGCAAACTCGTCTAACCTAAAGCCTATAGAGAATAGTGATGAGCAGCATAGGCAATATTCGAATTCGTGATATTTTGTGAATTTTGCCCGAATATTCGCCATAAATTCACAAATTCGAGAATTCATGATCTCCAGTCATGATTTACTTAATTGCGAAAATTGGCATTGTTGCAACTTCGCAATAAATTCGTGATTAGAATATTCGCGATCAACACTATTCAAAATATTTGCGAATTCTCGAAGTGGCGATATTCACAAATAAAATTCGCTATTCGAATATTCGCGCTCAACACTAAAAGAGAATCTATGGGTTATTATCAAGAGGAAGATAAGAGACACTAGATCCAACAATTTAGATGAGCTGAAGACCGCTATAAAGGCAACCTGGGCTTTGATAACACCTCAGCAGTGCCACAGATTGATCGCCTACATGCCATATTGCATTGATGCAGTAATTCATGCAAAAAGAGCCCAGACCAAGTATACAGTACATATACTGTACATACTTTTCAGTAGTCAAACATTTCTATATTAAAAAATATTTTTTATTCTAATTTCTGAGATACTAACTTTTGAGTTTTCATTAGCTGTAAGCAATAATCATCAACTTTAAAATAAATAAACACTGTGTGTAATGATATAATCTGTATATGTGTTTCACTTTTTTAATTGAATTTCTAAAATATATTAAGTTTTTGTGGATATTCTAACTTATTGGTCTATCCTCAGGATAGGTCATCAATATCAGATCACCTGAGGTCTGACTTCCCGCGTCGCTGGTGATAAGCTGTTCTGACTTTCATACTACAACCATTTTTGTAGTGGACGAGCTGGTTACTGCAATGCTGCCAACATTCACTTAAGTGGAAGCATCATTGCAGTAAACAGCTCCTTCCACTACAGAAATGGACGGGGCTGCATAGTTTTAGCGCTAACTTACTGCTCCTAACCTAGTGCAGCTACTGTAGCGGAAATCTATTTAAAGCTAAAATGGGGAGTTGGTTTTCATTGCTATAATGTCCTAATGTGTGACACAAAAAACACATACATGGTATCTTTCTTCAAGGAACCTTTGCTTGAAATACAAATATGCTGATACTCAAGGGTGCGAAGGTAACAGTTTTGACTGGGCCCTGATATCTGAGGAAGCAAAAAGACGGTTTGAACTCATATGTAGACATTAGTATTATACTGGTATTATAGTAAATGTCATATGGTAGGTGAGGGCCATGGTACAGATTTTGCATTCAGGCACAGTAGCTTTACGCAATGGAAATGAAATATAGAAATGAACACTTTAGTGTGATCCTGGAAATACTATATAGTAATGCAATAATCGAGAAATAATTGAATATTGAGGAAGAAAATGCACTTTAAGAATGTGTGTTATGTTATAAACTTTAATTTGCTTAAATTTTCAAGTTACGGAAACACTTCAAGACAGTTCACGGTACTCTTTGAAAGTAAGATGTTTTATCAAGGTGAAAAGCAATGTTCAATCCATCAATTTTTTATATGACTTCATGATGGAGATTGCATTTCTCCCCTGGATACCATACCAAGAAATATATCATTTCTTTGATTAATCTGAAATCCATGAAGTAGTAATACCATGCTATTATAGGTGAGGTTCCTGTAGAGTGTGGAAATAGATCTGTGATAAGATGAAGATGTGCACTGCTGACTTATGGTGCTGTCCAGACTACAGTGAATTAGACTACAACAGACTCACCTGTGCTTCCTGAAGCAGTGTTGAGCAACAGTGAACACATAAAGAAGTTAAAGGGTTTCTGTCACTAGATTTAACCCTTTTAAGCTAGCTGACATTAGTGATGTGCTAATGTCAGCTAAACCTAACTAGCCTATTTTTCTCAGTGCCCCTGTTATGCTAAAGATCTAACTTTTATAATATGCTAATTAGCCTCTAGGAGCAGGGGGGTGTTGCTCCTGCTCCTAGAGGCTCCATTCTCCGACCTTTGTCGCCTCCCTCCATATCCTGATTGACAGGGCCAGACAGCGCTCGCATCCATCTGCCAGCCCTGTGCTCTGATAAAATCTCGCGCGTTCTGATTTCAGTGCAGGCGCGGTCAGGAAGCTGGCAGCCGGCGAGCGTCTTCCCTCACCGCGCCTGCGCTGAGTTCAGAACAGCGCGAGATTTCATCAGAGCACAGGGCTGGCAGAAGGATGAAAGCACTGCCTGGCCCTGTCAATTAGGACATGGAGGGAGGCAAAAAAGGTGGGAGAATGGAGTCTCTAGGAGCAGGAACCACGCCCCCCCTGCGCCTAGAAGCTAATTAGCATATTATAAAAGTTAGATTTTTAGCGTAAATGGGGCACTGAAAAATGTGCAGCTTAATAGGGTTAAATCTGGCGACAGAAACCCTTTAAAGTTATAAAGCATATTCATTAGTCTTAATAGTGTTTTTATTTTTAGAGCACCATTTTCACACCTTTCATGCAGATGTACAAAGTCACAAGTATAGCATTTATTATCAACAAGTTACTGTACATATTATATCATTATCTTACTGTATATGTAGCCGTCAGCTCGCATTGATGTTGGATCAAAATGTATCTAATATATATAGGTAGTGTGAAGCTCTGATCAATACATTGGTGGGAAACCTTGGCTACCGGCTAGAAATGAGCGAATTTATGAAAAGTTTGATTTGGCTGATTTGCCCCAATTTTACAAAACAAATCGCTTTGTGACAAATTACTTCGTCATGAAGCGCATTTTTTGTAAGTAACGGGTGCAATGACAGGGAGCAATGATAGCGCCGCTCCCCGTCATTGTACTCCTCAGATGCCGCGTTCATTCATGATCGCGGCATCTGAGTGTAAAAATAGAGATGAGCGAACACCTGGATGTTCGAGTTCGAGAAGTTCGGCCGAACTTCTCGAAAATGTTCGGGTTCGGGATCCGAACTCGACCCGAACTTTATCCCGAACCCGAACCACATTGAAGTCAATGGGGACCTGAACTTTTGGGCACTAAAAAGGCTGTAAAATAGTCCAGGAAAGGGCTAGAGGGCAGCAAAAGGCAGCAAAATGTAGGTAAATGCCCTGCAAACAAATGTGGATAGGGAATTGAATTAAAATAAAATAAATAAAAATTAACCAATATCAATTGGAGAGAGGTCCCATAGCAGAGAATCATGCTTCATATCACCCACCACTGGAGAAGGCCATTCAGTTATTTCGGCCCCAGCACACAGACAGAGGAGAGAGGTCCCACAGCAAGGAATCATGCGTCATATCACCCACCACTGGAGAAGGCCACTTTCAGTTATTTCGGCCCAGCACCCAGACAGAGGAGAGAGGTCCGACAGCAAGGAATCATGCGTCATATCACCCACCACTGGAGAAGGCCACTTTTAGTTATTTCGGCCCCAGCACTCACACAGAGGAGAGAAGTCCCATAGCAAGGAATCATGCGTCATATCACCCACCACTGGAGAAGGCCACTCAGTTATTTCGGCCCCAGCACCCAGACAGAGGAGAGAGGTCCCATAGCAGAGAATCATGCGTCATATCACCCACCACTGGAGAAGGCCATTCAGTTATTTCGGCCCCAGCACCCAGACAGAGGAGAGAGATCCCACAGCAAGGAATCATGCGTCATATCTCCCACCACTGGAGAAGGCCATTCAGTTATTTTGGCCCCAGCACCCAGACAGAGGAGAGAGGTCCGACAGCAAGGAATCATGCGTCATATCACCCACCACTGGAGAAGGCCACTTTCAGTTATTTCGGCCCCAGCACCCAGACAGAGGAGAGAGGTCCGACAGCAAGGAATCATGCGTCATATCACCCACCACTGGAGAAGGCCACTTTTAGTTATTTCGGCCCCAGCACCCAGACAGAGAAGAGAGGTCCGACAGCAAGGAATCATGCGTCATATCACCCACCACTGGAGAAGGCCACTTTTAGTTATTTCGGCCCCAGCACTCAGACAGAGGAGAGAAGTCCCACAGCAAGGAATCATGCGTCATATCACCCACCACTGGAGAAGGCCACTCAGTTATTTCGGCCCCAGCACCCAGACAGAGGAGAGAGGTCCCACAGCAAGGAATCATGCGTCATATCACCCACCACTGGAGAAGGCCAGTCAGTTATTTCGGCCCCAGCACCCAGACAGAGGAGAGAGGTCCCACAGCAAGGATTCATGCGTCATATCACCCACCACTGGAGAAGGCAACTCAGTTATTTCGGCCCCAGCACCCAGACAGAGGAGAGAGGTCCCACAGCAAGGAATCATACGTCATATCACCCACCACTGGAGAAGGCCACTTTCAGTTATTTCGGCCACAGCACCCAGACAGAGGAGAGAGGTCCCACAGCAAGGAATCATGCGTCATATCACCCACCATGGAGAAGGCCACTTTCAGTTATTTCGGCCCAGCACCCATAACGAGGAGAGACGTCTCACAGCAAGGAATCATGCATCATTTCACCCACCACTAGAGAAGGCCACTTTCAGTTATTTAGTCCCCAGCACCCAGACAGAGGAGAGAGGTCCCACAGCAAGGAATAAGGCGTCATATCACCCACCACTGGAGAAGGCCACTTTCAGTTATTTCTGCCCCAGCACCGAGACAGAGGAGAGGTTCATTCAACTTTGGGTTGCACCGCAAGATCATGGTAAAGTTAAAAAAATGAGGATTCAATAAAGAAGTGCCCCGGAGTAGAAGAATACATGGTTGAGGGGGAGGCAGTTATAAATGTCTATTCTGCACAAGGAAGGCACGGGTCTTGTGGAATCCATGCCTGGTTCATTTTTATGAACGTCAGCTTGTCCACGTTGGCTGTGGACAGGCGGCTGCGTTTGTCAGTAATGACGCCCCCTGCCGTGCTGAATACACGTTCAGACAAAACGCTGGCCGCCGGGCAGGCCAGCACCTCCAAGGCATAAAATGCTAACTCTGGCCACGTGCACAATTTGGAGACCCAGAAGTTGAATGGGGCCGAACCATCAGTCAGTACGTGGAGGGGTGTGAAGACGTACTGTTCAACCATGTTAGTGAAATGCTGCCTCCTGCTAACACGTTCCGTATTAGGTGGTGGTGCAGTTAGCTGTGGCGTGGAGACAAAACTTTTCCACATTTCTGCCATGCTAACCCTGCCCTCAGAGGAGCTGGCCGTGACACAGCTGCGTTGGCAACCTCTTGCTCCTCCTCTGCCTTCGCCTTGGGCTTCCACCTATTCCCCTGTGACATTTGGGAATGCTCTCAGGAGCGCGTCTACCAGCGTGCGCTTGTACTCGCGCATCTTCCTATCACGCTCCAGTGCAGGAAGTAAGGTGGGCACATTGTCTTTGTACCGGGGATCCAGCAGGGTGGCAACCCAGAAGTCCGCACACGTTAAAATGTGTGCCAGGCTCCCCAGAGGTAAGGACAAGCTGTCCTCTGTGGGAGGCGTATCGTCATCATCCTCCGTATCCCCCCAGCCACACACCAGTGATGGGCCTGAGCTGTGTCGGGTGCCACCTTGCTGTGAACTTGCTTCATCCTCATCCTCCTCCACCTCCTCCTTATCCTCCTCGTCCTCCAGTAGTGGTCCCTGGCTGGCCACATTTGTACCTGGCCTCTGCTGTTGCAAAAAACCTCCCTCTGAGCCACTTCTAACAGACTGGCCTGAAAGTGCTAAAAATGACCCCTCTTCCTCCTCCTCCTGGGCCACCTCCTCTTCCGTCATCGCCCTAAGCGTTTTCTCAAGGAAACATAGAAGTGGTATTGTAACGCTGATAACGGTGTCATCGCCACTGGCCATGTTGGTGGAGTATTTGAAACAGCGCAACAGGGCACACAGGTCTCGCATGGAGGCCCAATCATTGGTGGTGAAGTGGTGCTGTTCCGCAGTGCGACTGACGCGTGCGTGCTGCAGCTGAAACTCCACTATGGCCTGCTGCTGCTCGTACAGTCTCTCCACCATGTGCAAGGTGGAGTTCCACCTGGTGGGCACGTCGCATATGAGGCGGTGAGCGGGAAGGCCAAAGTTCTGCTGTAGCGCAGACAGGCGAGCAGCGGCCGGATGTGAACGCCGGAAGTGCGCACAGACGGCACGCACTTTATGCAGCAGCTCTGACATGTCGGGGTAATTGTGAATGAACTTCTGCACCACCAAATTCAGCACCTGCGCCAGGCAAGGGATGTGCGTCAAACCGGCTAGTCCCAGAGCTGCGACGAGATTTCGCCCATTATTGCACACCACCAGGCCGGGCTTGAGGCCCACCGGCAGAAACCACTCGTCGGTCTGTTGTTCAATACCCCGCCACAACTCCTGCGCGGTGTGGGGCCTGTCCCCCAAACATATGAGTTTCAGAATGGCCTGCTGACGTTTACCCCGGGCTGTGCTGAAGTTGGTGGTGAAGGTTTGTGGCTGACTGGATGAGCTGGTGGAAGCAGAGGAAGAGAAAGCCAAGTAGGAGGAGGAGGCTACAGGAGGCAAAGAATGATGCCCTGCGATCCTTGGCGGCGGAAAGACGTGCGCCAAGGAACTCTCCGCCTGGGGCCCAGCCGCCACTACATTAACCCAGTGTGCAGTTAGGGAGATATAGCGTCGCAGGCCGTGCTTACTGGTCCACGTATCTGTGGTTAGGTGGACCTTGCCACAGATGGCGTTGCACAGTGCACACTTGATTTTATCGGATACTTGGTTGTGCAGGAAGGCACGGCTGTCTTGGAGAGGTAGTGGCGGCTGGGAAGAACATACTGTGGGACAGCCATGGACATCAGCTGTTTGAAGCTGTCTGTGTCCACCAGCCTGAATGACAGCATTTCAAAGGCCAGTAGTTTAGAAATGCTGGCATTCAGGCCCAGGGCTCGAGGATGGCTAGGTGGGAATTTACGCTTTCTCTCCAAGGTTTGTGAGATGGAGAGCTGAACGCTGCCGTGTGACATAGTGGAGATGCTTGATGACGCAGGTGGTGGTGTCGGTGGCACATCCTCTGTTTGGTGGGCGGCATGTGCCAACATTCCTCCCGAGGCGGAGGAAGAGGCCGAGGCAGCAGCAGAAGAGGGAGAAGGGGGAGCCAGAGTGAGTTCCTTGCTTTTAAGGTGTTTAGTCCACTGCAGTTCATGCTTTGCATGTAGATGCCTTATCATGCAGTTTGTGCTAAGGTTCATAACGTTAATGCTTTGCTTCAGGCTCTGATGGCACAGCTTGCAAACCACTCAGGTCTTGTCATCAGCACATTGTTTAAAGAAGTGCCATGCCAGGGAACTCCTTGAAGATGCCTTTAGGGTGCTCGGTCTTTGTTGGCAGTGGCCAGTAGCAGGCGAACTCTCTTGGAGGCGGCTGTTCTGCTTTTGCCCCCTGCTCCCTCTTTTGCTACGCTGTTGGCTCGGTCTCACCACTGCCTCTTCCTCCGAACTATGAATGTCAGTGGCACGACCTTCATTCCATGTGGGGTCTAGGACCTCACCGTCCCCTGCATCGTCTTCCACACAGTCTTCCTCCCTGACCTCCTGTTCGGTCTGCACACTGCAGAAAGACGCAGCAGTTGGCACTTGTGTTTCGTCATCATCAGAGACGTGCGGACTGCGATGAGATGGTATTCCCATGTCCTCATCATCAGGAAACATCAGTGGTTGTGCATCAGTGCATTCTATGTCTTCCACCGCTGGGGAAGGGCTAGGTGGATTCCCTTGGGAAACCATGCCAGCAGAGTCTTCAAACAGCATAAGAGACTGCTGCTTAACTTGAGGCTCAGACAGTTTCCCTAATATGCAGGCCCTGATGTGACAGACTGATGGGCTTGGTTTTCAGGCGCCAGCTGTGCGCTTTCTGCAGAAGACTGGGTGGGAGATAATGTTGTGAACGTGCTGGATCCACTGTCGGCCACCCAATTGACTAGCGCCTGTACCTGCTCAGGCCTTACCATCCTTAGAACGGCATTGGGCCCCACCAAATATCGCTGTAAATTCTGGCGGGTACTGGAACCTGAGGTAGTTGGTTCACTAGGACGTGTGGCTGTGGCAGAATGGCCACGTCCTCTCCCAGCACCAGAGGGTACACTAACGCCACAACGACCGCGTCCCTTACTAGATGTTTTCCTCATTGTTACCATTCACCAAGCACCACAATATGAAAAAAAATATTTGGCCCAATGTATTAATTTCAAATTCAGGCCTTTTTTTTTTACAGGCACCTGACACTATCTGCCTATTTATTTATGTAGCGTATTACACTAATCCAGGCACAGCAGTAAGCACTGATTTAGGGGAATATCTCTTTTAGGGCTAGTATTTAGGCTCTGGATGAAAGGTATCCTTTCATGGACAGATTTAAACTAGGTCTGCAACAGCTGGAACACCAGATTCAGGGTATTGCTATTTTGGCAATTGAATTTCACCCCAGAACAAAATATATCCTGTTACGGACAGATTTAAACTAGGCCTGCAACAGCTGGAACACCAGATTCAGGGTATTGCTATTTTGGTAATCAAATTTCACCCCAGAACAAAATATATCCTTTGCAGGACACGATGAAACTTGGCCAGCCACAGCTGAAACCACTGATTTATGGTATTGCTATTTTGGCAATTGAATTTCACCCCAGAACAAAATATATGTTTTGGCGGACACTATTATAGTTTGCCAGCCAGAGCTGAAACCACTGTTTTATGGTATTGCTATTTTGGCAATTGAAATTCACCCCAGAACAAAATATATCCTTTGCAGGACACTATGAAACTTGGCCAGCCAGAGCTGAAACCACTGATTTATGGTATTGCTATTTTGGCAATTGAATTTCACCCCAGAACAAAATATATGTTTTGGCGGACACTATTATAGTTTGCCAGCCAGAGCTGAAACCACTCATTTATGGTATTGCTATTTTGGCAATTGAATTTCTCCCCAGAACAAAATATACCCTGTTACAGACAGATTTAAACTAGGCCTGCAACAGCTGGAACACCAGATTCAGGGTATTGCTATTTTGGCAATTGAATTTCACCCCAGAACAAAATATATGATTTGCAGGACACTATGAAACTTGGCCAGCCACAGCTGAAACCACTGATTTATGGTATTGCTATTTTGGCAATTGAATTTCACCCCAGAACAAAATATATGTTTTGGCAGACACTATTATAGTTTGCCAGCCAGAGCTGAAACCACTGATTTATGGCATTGCTTTTTTGGCAATTGAATTTCACCCCAGAACAAAATATATCCGTTGCAGGACACTATGAAACTTGGCCAGCCACAGCTGAAACCTCTGATTTATGGTATTGCTATTTTGGCAATTGAATTTTACCCCAGAACAAAATATATGTTTTGGCGGACACTATTATAGTTTGCCAGCCAGTGCTGGGACACCAGATTTAGGGGATTGCTATTTTTGCAGTTGAATTTCACCCCAGAACAATATATATCCTTTGCAGGACACTATGAAACTTGGCCAGCCACAGCTGAAACCACAGATTTATGGTATTGCTATTTTGGCAATTGAATTTCACCCCAGAACAAAATATACCCTGTTACGGACAGATTTAAACTAGGCCTGCATCAGCTGGAACACCAGATTTAGGGTATTGCTATTTTGGCAATTGAATTTCACCGCAGAACAAAATATATGATTTGCAGGACTCCATGAAACTTGGCCAGCCACAGCTGAAACCACTGATTTATGGTATTGCTATTTTGGCAATTGAATTTCACCCCAGAACAAAATATATCCTTTGCAGGACACTATGAAACTTGGCCAGCCAGAGCTGAAACCACTGATTTATGGTATTGCTATTTTGGCAATTGAATTTCACCCCAGAACAAAATATATGTTTTGGCGGACACTATTATAGTTTGCCCGCCAGTGCTGGGACACCAGATTTAGGGGATTCCTATTTTGGCAATTGAATTTCACCCCAGAACGAAATATGTGTTTTGGCGGACACTATTATAGTTTGCCAGCCACAGCTGTGACACCAGATTTAGGGGATTGCTATTTTGACAATTGAATTTCACCACAGAAAATAATCTATCCTTTGCCAAACAGCAGACAGTATTATACTTGGCTAGCCAAAGCTGGAAAACCAGATTTAGGGGATTGGTATTTTGGCAATTCTATTTAACCACTTAATAAAATATAGAAATTGCTATCCTGAGTCTCTAGGGGTGACAATTAGCACAGCCAAGCCCCTGATGTAGGATATAGCAAAAAAAAAAATAATATTGATGGATTGATGGACTTGGTGGCAGCTTGTTCTGATGCACCACAAGTCACAAAATGGCCGCCGATCACCCCAGAAAATAAGCGAAAGAAAAACGCTCTGTGCAGCCTAAAAACCAGTGAGCAAGTAACTAGCAGAAGTTCAATCATTCACAGCTGTAGATCGATCACTTCATTAGGTGCTTTTGCAGACTTTTCCCTGCCTAATCTCACCCTCACAGCAGCTGCGTCCTCTCTCTACACTAATCAGAGCAGTGTGACGTGCGGCGCTACGTGACTCCAGCTAAAATAGAGGCTGGGTCACATGCTGCACTTGGCCAATCACAGCCATGCCATTAGTAGGCATGGCTGTGATGGGCTCTTAGGGCAAGAAGTAAAACAATAGTTGATTGGCTGCTGTGCAGCCCTTCAGAAAGCGGGAAGGAATCGCCGAACAACGAACCCGAACCTTTTTGAAAATGTTCGGGTCCAGGTCCGTGTCCCGAACACCCCAAAATTCATTACGAACCCGAACTATGCTCAAACTGTTCGCTCATTTACTCATGACGGCCCGGATGCTGCCATCTTGCTTGAAGATCTGTAGCAAAATGTTGCGCGGCAGAATTTTGGCTGAGATCTTCAATCAAGATGGCAGCTGGTGGCCCTTTGCAAACAAATGGAGGATGTAAGTATGATTTTTTTTATTTTCTACACTATTTTAGGTTAAATTGATTCGCAAACATGAAGCACAAGGAACTTTGGCTTCTAGGCTAATCAAATTATATTCTGAAATTCGATTCAAATTCCACTTCGTGGGTTTGATTCTCTCATCTCTAGTCCTGGCATTTATGTGGATAAAATTTAGATTTTTCCTGCTTACATAAACATTGTTTCAGAACAAGTATACCCATTTATGGTAACAATGTTTCCGTATAGCAGTAACTGATAATGCACCCTGCCACACTGCAAAAATGGAATGGTTTGAGGCAGGGGTGGGATTCAAATTTTTAACAACAGGTTCCCTACTCCGCGGTGGATACGCAGCGTCGCGACACATATACGCCGCGTCACGACACGTTTACATATACATAGACCATATATATGCAGCACATATAAATACACTATATACATGGTACACATACATAAATACACCATATACACTACACACATATTGTCACATTTCTCTCCACATGGCCCCCTCCATCCTCCATGTTGTCACATTTCTCCCCACATGGCCCCCTCCATCCTTCATATTGTCACATTTCTCTCCCCCCCTGGCCCCTCCATCCTCCATGTTGCCACATTTCTCCCCACATGGCCCCCTCCATCCTCCATATTGTCACATTTCTCCCCACATGGCCCCCTCCATCCTCCATACTGTCACATTTCTCCCCACATGGCCACCTCCATCCTCCATATTGTCACATTTCTCCCCACATGGCCCCCTCCATCCTCCATATTGTCACATTTCTCCCTACATGGCCCCTCCATCCTCCATGTTGTCACATTTCTCCCCCGGCCCCCTCCATGTTGTCACATTTCTCTCCCCCAGTCCCCTCCTTGCCATCTGTTGTCACATTTCTCCCCACATGGCCCCCTCCATCCTCCATGTTGTCACATTTCTCCCCACATGGCCCCTCCATCCTTCATATTGTCACATTTCTCTCCCCCTGGCCCCTCCATCCTCCATGTTGCCACATTTCTCCCCACATGGCCCCCTCCATCCTCCATATTGTCACATTTCTCCCCACATGGCCCCCTCCATCCTCCATACTGTCACATTTCTCCCACATGGCCCCCTCCATCCTCCATATTGTCACATTTCTCCCTACATGGCCCCTCCATCCTCCATGTTGTCACATTTCTCCCCCGGCCCCCTCCATCCTCCATGTTGTCACATTTCTCTCCCCCAGCCCCTCCTTGCCATCTGTTGTCACATGATCACACTCACTACCCGTCCCTAACACGACCTGACCTGTCCTGACTCCTGTCTGTGGACTGTCAGCAACTCTAGGCAGCCTCTGCTCTGGCTGCTTCCTGCCGCTGCCACGCCGCTTACTCACCAGCAGGGGAGGGCTGGCAGCCTTAGTCCTGGGGGAAAATCCAGTCAAGTGGCCCGTTGCACCACCGAATCAGCTCACCAGAGGGCTCTTTTCCTTGTGTCTAACCCGTTGCGTGATAGCGAGCCAAGCCCCATTCCGGACAGCAGAGACATGGAGCAGTATCATGATTGACTGATCTTTTTACTACAAAATCACAGTAACAACTTTATCTCATTGTGATTTTGTTGTAAAAAGATCACAGAGAGGCACAGAGCGTTATCAATCGTGTTACTGCTCTGTGTCTCTGCTGTCCGGTGCGGGGCTTGGCTCTCTATCACGCAGCGGATTAGCCTCACAGGATCCGCTCGTGTTAAAGATCCCTAACCCCAATGCATGGCTACAATTACCCAGTCCAAATAAAATCTGGTCCTACCTTATCCAGGGTGTCGCTGGCATCGGCGTGATGTCCATTAGATCCAGAACAAGGTCCCTGTGGTGATAGAGAAAAAAAAGAATAATCACATAAGGAAGGGATGGTGACTGCCCCTGTGATATCACCAGCAGGGGGCGCTGTGCTGGCCTGTAAGACTGAGCCATGCCAACGTATAGCAGAGTAATCTAGGACACTTCCCCTAAGTGCTACCACACAGTACTAATGCCCACAATGTGTCCCCACAGTAATTATGCCCACCTTTGTTCCTGTCACAGCAGTAATGCCCAGATTATGTGCCCCCTCACAGCAGTAATGCCCAGATTATGTGCCCCCTCACAGCAGTAATGCCCAGATTATGTGCCCCCTCACAGTAGCAATGCCCAGATTATGTGCCCCCTGACAGTAGCAACGCCATATTATGTGCCCCCTCACAGTAGCAATGCCATATTATGTGCCCCCTCACAGTAGCAATGCCATATTATGTGCCCCCCCTCACAGTAGCAATGCCCAGATTATGTGCCCCCCCTCACAGTAATTATGCCATCATTTGTGCCCCCTCACAGTAATTTCGCCATCATTTGTGCCCCCTCACAGTAATTATGCCATCATTTGTGCCCCCTCACAGTAATTTTGCCATCATTTGTGCCCCCTCACAGTAATTTTGCCATCATTTGTGCCCCCTCACAGTAATTTTGCCATCATTCCCCCCACAGTAATTTTGCCATCATTTGTGCCCCCTCACGTTTATTATGCTATCATTTGTGCCCCCTCACAGTAATTTTGCCATCATTCCCCCCACAGTAATTTTGCCATCATTTGTGCCCCCTCACATTTATTATGCCATCATTTGTGCCTCCTCACAGTAATTTTGCCATAATTTGTGCCCCCTCAGAGTAATTTTGCCATCATTCCCCCTCACAGTAATTTTGCCATCATTCCCCCCTCACAGTAATTTTGCCATCATTCCCCCTCACAGTAATTTTGCCATCATTCCCCCTCACATTGTGCCCCCCTCCCCCTTTGGTGTGAAGTGTTGGGAGCAAAACAAAGAACAAAAAAAAAAGCATACTTACCTTCTCCACTGATGACAGGCTCGGCTCCCACACTGACCCTGCTACAGGCTGTGCAAGGGAAGACTGATTCCCGGGCTTTCACAGCTCCTCCCACAGCCAGCAGCAGGAAGTGCGGCCAGCAGGGGGAGCTCCTGAGCTGTGAAGCAGTGAGGTCTCACTGCTTCACTACGGAACGGCCCAGTGTGTGAGTGTAAGTTCAGCGGCGTGTGTGTGTGTGTGATGTGGTGCAGGGAGCTGCAGGACCGGATCGGGATCCCTGCTTCTCACCGGTCCTGCGAACCGGCTGTGATTTCAACAAACGGTTCGGCAGAACCGGAGAGAACCGGCTGGATCCCACCCCTGGTTTGAGGAATATGACAACAAGTGCAAGTCTTTTGTCTATTCATTCTGCATTTTGTTAACTAATAAAAATAACTTCTGATTTATGCTTGTAAGATTAGTGAGTTTTTTTTTATTATTCAGCCAGTCATAATTAAGCAACATTTTGGATCATACAAGAAAGACCGTTCATCAGGCTCGAAACAAGAAAACACAAAAAGTATTGGTTTTTTATACATAGGAGAAAGTGCATGGATATACAATAGCACACATTCAGATCCTTAATGAAAGGACCCGATACAATATGAGTACTGCTGTCCTGATCCATTTGGTCAAGCAGGGGACCGCACTATGTTACTGCCATAGGTAAAAAAAAAAGGTGGAGGGTTAGCGGCTCCTGCATAGAAGACATTGATCAGGGTGCAGTAGGAGGGTATATCAGTATGATTAAATAATGCATGATTCTGGGGTATATCATTCGAGCATAACACTATCAATAGAAATAATACACATGATTGATACATATCGCAATCTAGGACAGAAAAAACATTATGCAAAGAGTCCACATGAAATTTGTCAGCTGGTACCTGGACTCAGCTTAGAGGTGCATTATAACAATACAGGATGCTCAGCGAGAAGCCTTAGCAAGGTAGTGGTGATATAGGGCACAAACAAGCAAATAAATAGGCAGGCTGAATGTAAGTGGAGGAGGGTGAGACACAAAGCGTAGGTGATAGAAGTATACAAGGCAAAAGGATTGGAGTCCAAAAGACAATGTAACAGAAGAGATAGCAGAAGAGATAGCCCAAGTTAAGTACACTTACTCACACGGTAGCACTGTAATGGGTCAGCTGTCATGTGTGTGGTCTGGTATGTGCCACCATTTAAAGCGCTCATTGTGGGCGGTGACAGCATATGTAACAAGCGGGCATCATTTTGGAAGTGATTTGAGCTACAACAAGATGGAGTACTGCATATATAACAAGCTGGCGTCATTTTGGAAGTGATTCAAGCTACAAGATGGCGTCCTGCATATATAACATGGGGGCGCCATTTTAGAAGTGATCCGAACTGTCACAGGATGGCTAAACTGCTATCTTAAAGGGCGCCTGTGGCTTTATAGGTTAAAAAACAGCGCTGCAAATACCAATGAGGCCATCAAAAACTAGCATGAGATACAATTAAAGGGCATGATACTAAGTGGGTCTATTGTGGTTGTAGAGAAACAGAGAACATATTAGGATTAAAGAATAAAAAGAGAGTCCTTATAGAGAAGGTAGTATGAGGACCATCTGTAGGTAAAACAACAACTAAGTAAACTTCATGTCAATCCCAAAAATAGTCTTTGTTTAAACCAGCTGGTTGAAGGGTATTAAGGCGGCGAATCCAGACTGTACTGTGACCACTGGCAGTGTCCACCACTCATATTGGGTGGCACAGTACCTTGCAAATAAAAAAGTCATTTAATTTTTACTCTTTAATATAATTGCAGTTTCTTGCCAGTGAGTGTCAGGCCCACAGACTGTACTGTGCCCACTGCCCACCACTCATATAGGGTGGCACAGTGCTTTGCAGATAAAAAAGTCATTAAATTTTTACTCTTTAATATAATTGCAGTTGCCTGCCAGTGAGTGTCAGGCCCACTGACTGTACTGTGCCCACTGCCCACCAATCATATAGGCTGGCACAGTACCTTGCAGATAAAAAAGTAATTTAAGTTTTTACCCTTTAATATAATTGCAGTTGCCTGCCAGTGAGTATCAGGCCCACAGACTGTACTGTGCCCACTGCCAGTGCCCACCACTCATATTGGGTGGCACAGTACCTTGCAGACAAAAAATTCATTTAATTTTTACCCTTTAATATAATTGCAGTTGCCTGCCAGTGAGTGTCAGGCCCACAGACTGTACTGTGCCCACTGCCCACGACTCATATAGGGTGGCACAGTACCTTGCAGATAAAAAAGTCATTTAAGTTTATACCCTTTAAAATAATTGCAGTTGCCTGCCAGTGAGTGTCAGACCCACTGACTGTACTGTGCCCACTGCCCACCACTCATATAGGCTCGCACAGTACCTTGCAGATAAAAAAGTGATTTAAGTTTTTACCCTTTAATATAATTGCAATTGCCTGCCAATGTGTGTCAGGCCCACAGAGTGTACTGTGCCCACTGCCCACCACTCAAATAGGCTGGCACAGTACCTTGAAGATTAAAAAGTAACTTAATTTTTCCTCTGTAATATAATTGCAGTTGCCTGCCAGTGAGTGTCAGGCCCACTGACTGTACTGTGCCCACTGCCAGTGCCCACCACTCATATCAGGTGGCACAGTACCTTGCAGACAAAAAAGTCATTTAATTTTTCCTCTGTAATATAATTGCAGCTGCCTACCAGTGAGTGTCAGACCCACTGACTGTACTGTGCCCACAGCCCACCACTCATATAGGCTGGCACAGTACCTTGCAGATAAAAAAGTCATTCAATTTTTCCTCTGTAATATAATTGCAGTTTCCTGCCAGTGAGTGTCAGGCCCACAGACTGTACTGTGCCCACTGTCCACCACTCATATAGGGTGGCACAGTACCTTGCAGACAAAAGAGTCATTTAATTTTTACCCTTTAATATAATTGCAGTTGCCTGCCAGTGAGTTTCAGGCCCACAGACTGTACTGTGCCCACTGCCCACCACTTATATAGGCTGGCACAGTACCTTAATTAAACACCTTCCATCGCAGAAATACCAAAATTAATGCGGAATATACAACTAGCAAAAAAAAACAATAAATCACCACATTAAATAAGTAATAAAAAATCAAATTTTATTTTATAATGTTAAAAATACACAAATAACAGACCAATATATCTAAAATGGATCCTCATAGAACAGGTGGACAGTAATCACACTCCACAGAGGTTTGTACCCATAAACCCTATTCACAATGTGCTAGTAGCCAATGTAATATGACTACAGCCATATGTCTGACCAGTGAATGTCACAATAGATGAATGGAAAAAGTAAATACAATCCATCCACAATATATCAACATAAGACAGGAACGCATGTCCCAATATTCAAAAGGTCGGTTACCAAAATACAAAGGGTAAAGATACAGACCGATGTGGAGGTAGTGCTTCCTCAACCCCAACGTACGTTTCGCTTCCCGCTTCTTCCGGGGGGCCGGGTACCTTCCTGTTATTTGTGTATTTTTAACATTATAAAATAAAATTTGATTTTTTATTACTTATTTAATGTGGTGATTTATTGGTTTTTTTTTGGCACAGTACCTTGCAGATAAAAAAGTCATTTAGTTTTTCCTCTGTAATATAATTGCAGTTGCCTGCCAGTGAGTGTCAGATCCACAGACTGTACTGTGCCCACTGCCCACCACTCATATAGGCTGGCACAGTACCTTGCAGATAAAAAAGTCATCAAATTTTTCCTCTGAAATATAATTGCAGTTGCTGTCAGTGTGTGTCAGGCCCACAGACTGTACTGTGCCCACCTTCCACCACTCATATTGGGTGGCACAGTACCTTGCACACATAGTACCACTAATAAAAAAAAAAAGACAAGCAGAGGCAGGCCATGCCGCAGGGGCCGTCGTGGTCGTGGCGCTGTGATTTCCTTTGGCCCTAGAATAATGCCCAGTGTTCAGAGGTCACGTACCCTGAACTCGGAAAATTCTGAGGACATAGTTGACTGGCTTACACCATCCTCCTCCAGCTCAGCTTCGAGCCCCTCTCAAGTTACCACTTGCCTGCCCGCCGCCACAACCAACACTAGCACCACAGCCTCTTCACTTGATCTGTCAGAGGAGTTATTTAAACATCAGTTGGAAGAAATGAGTGATGCGCAACCATTATTGCCAGAGGATGTAGATAACAGGGATATGTCTCAGTCAGGCAGCATTACACACATGGACGTACAGTGTGACGATGATGATGTTATACCCGCTGCTGCTTCCTTTGCTGAGTTGTCAGACACAAGTGAAGCAGTTGATGATGACGATGTGTCCGTGGATGTCACGTGGGTGCTCGCTCGAAGAGAAGAAGAACAGGGGGAAAGTTCAAAACGGGAGACAGAGAGCAGGAGGAGACGAGTTAGAAGCAGGGGGAGGTCGTCGCAGGGAGTTATTGGCACAGTCAGACGGCATTTATCGGCACCCGTGTCAGCCAGACAGCACGCCAATCAACGCATGCTGTTGCCACCACCAGAATGCCGTTATTGCAAAGCTCAGCAGTGTGGCATTTTTTGGGTGTGTCTGCCTCTGATAACAGCGATGCCATTTGCAACCTGTGCCAAAAGAAACTGAGTCGTGGGAAGTCCAACACCCACCTAGGTACAACTGCTTTGCGAAGGCACATGATCTCACTTCACAAACGCCTATGGGATCAACACATGGGTACAAGCAGTACACAAACTCAAAGCCACCATCCTCCTCCTGGTCCAGCATCTTCAGCCACGTCAACCACTGCTGTTCTCCTTGCCCCCTCTCAACCACCCGCCACTCCGCCTCTCACCTTCAGCAGTTCCTGCTCATCTGCCCACAGTCAGGTGTCTGTTAAGGAAATGTTTGAGCGTAAGAAGCCAATGTCACAGAGTCATCCCCTTGCCCGGTGTCTGACAGCTGGCTTGTCTGAAATCTTAGCCCGCCAGCTTTTACCATACAAGCTGGTGGAGTCTGGTGCCTTCAAAAAATTTGTAGCTATTGGGACACCGCAGTGGAAGGTACCCGGCCCAAATTTCTTTTCACAAAAGGCAATTCCCAACCTCAACCTTTACTCTGTTGTGGAAATGGAAGTCATGGCATATCTGACACACAGTGTTGGGGCAAGGGTCCATCTGACCACTGATACCTGGTCTGCAAAACACAGTCATGGCAGGTATATCACGTACACTGCGCATTGGGTAAACCTGCTGATGGCTGCCAAGCATGAAATGCGTGGCTCTGCAGCGGAGTTGGTGACACCGCCACGACTTGCAGGCAGGCCTGCTGCCACCTCCTCTTCTCCTCCTACTCCATCCTCTTCGCTAACCTCCTCGGCTGAGTCCTCTTCTGCTGCTGCATCTTGCTCCACATCAACTGCACTCCCCCAGCTCCAAGGGGGCTATTCCACATCCCGGATATGACAGTGTTACGCCGTCTTGGGTTTGACTTGCCTGAAAGCAGAGAGTCACACCGGACCAGCACTCCGGTTGGCAGCATTGAATTTTGGCAAGTTGACACATGTGCCGTGCATGGCACATGTGTTGAATCTACAAAGCTTTGTGTATAAGTACCCAGGCTTACAGGACGTCCTCAAGCAGGCCTGGAAGGTGTGTGGCCATTTCAGGCGTTCCTACAAGGCCATGGCGCACTTTTCCGACACTCAGCGGCGAAACAACATGCCAGAGAGGCTCTTGATTTGCGACAGCCCGACACGTTGGAATTCAACACCACTAATGTTTGACCGCCTACTCCAACAAGAAAAAGCCGTCAATGAGTATTTGTATGACCTGGGTGCTAGGACAGCCTCTGCGGAGCTGGGTATTTTTTTGCCACATTAATGGACGCTCATGCGCAATGCTTGTAGGCTCATGCGTCCTTTTGAGGAGGTGACAAACCTAGTCAGTCGCACCGAAGGCACAATCAGCGACTTCATCCCATTTGTTTTCTTTCTGGAGCGTGCCCTGCGAAGAGTGCTGGATAAGGCCGTAGATGAGCGTGAAGAGGAAGAGTTGTGGTCACCATCACCACCAGAAACAGCCTTATCATCATCGCTTGCTGGAACTGCGGCAACACTGGAAGAGGAGTCTAAGGAAGAGGAGTCAGAGGAGGAATGTGGCATTGAGGAAGAGGAAGACCAACCACCGCAGGCATCCCAGTGTGCTTTTTGTCACCTATCTGGAACCCGTAGTGTTGTACGTGGCTGGGGGAAAGAACAGACCTTCAATGAGATTAGTGAGGACGAGGAACGGGAGATGAGTAGCTCTGCATCCAACCTTGTGCAAAATGGGGTCTTTCATGCTGTCATGCCTGTTGAGGGACCCTCGTATAAAAAAGGTGAAGGAGAACGACCTGTACTTTGTGGCCACGCTACTAGGCCCCCAGTATAAGCAGAAAGTGCCTGAAATGTTACCGAATTCCCGGAAGTCGGAAAGGATGCAGCAGTTCCAAAACAAGTTAAAAAGTATGCTTTACACAGCGTATAAGGGTGATGTCACAGTACAACAGGAATCTAATAGGGGAAGAGGTGAAAGTAATCCTCCTCCTACGACGACCACGCCGGCAAGGACAGGACGCTTTACAGACGTGTTGTTGATGGAGGACATGCAGAGCTTTTTAAGTCCTACGCAGCGCCACAGCCCTTCGGGGTCCACCCTCAGAGAACGACTCAACCGATAAGTAGCTGACTACCTCGCCTTAACTACAGATATCGACACTCTGAGGAGCGATGAACCCCTTGACTACTGGGTGTGCAAGCTTGACCTGTGGCCTGAGCTATCCCAATTTGCGATAGAACTTCTGGCCTGCCCCGCTTCAAGTGTCCTGTCAGAAAGGACCTTCAGCGCAGCAGGAGGTATTGTCACTGAGAAGAGAAGTCGCCTAGGTCAAAAAAGTCTAGATTACCTCACCTTTATTAAGATGAATGAGGCATGGATCCTGAAAGGACTGACAGGGGGGATATGCATTTGACTAAAAAAGGCCTGATAAGGTGCCTTGGGCTAAAAATGGTCTCCACGCTGCTGTATTTAATCTCTGCATGCCGGATGACTTGTGTGACTTCTCCGCCACCAACTAGGGTTCAAGCCGCAATAAATCAAGCCGTTTTAGTATACTTTCTGCCTTGAAAACAACAATTTTTCCTGTCGCTGCTACAGCAGCGGCTGCAACAATGCCTAATTTCTCAGGCATGTGTACATGCCTAATTTTTCTGGCCTCTGGTGCTGCACTGTGGCTGTAAAAATAAAACCAAACAAAGGCACAGACGTGTCAATTCCCCTTCGTGATCGTTACCTTGTTGTGGTGAAGTGGCTTGCGTATCACAATGAAGTGATCACCTCTATGAATGTGTTGACAATGTTGGCACACCCCAGATGATAAGGTCGTTGCTTCATTGTGAACAGACCAAAAGTGATCGGCTGGATAATTTTTCATAGAAAAAACATTAATTTTCTTTGTGATCATCTGAGGTGGCCATTAAAGCCTGCTAGGCCAACAATGGGCTCACACTGCAGAATCATTGTTTTCTGGGTCACTTAACTGTCACTGAACTACCTCAGCACAGCCATAGGCTTTGAAAAAACACCATCGCCTGCAATCTCCCAAACGTGCGAACGAGCACAGTCATCACTACACCAAGATTGACGCATAGAGGAATAAAATTTATGTAATGAGTGTGTAAAATATTGACAACTCTTTGCGGTTGTTTGCAGTGCGTTAAACGGGGAGTTTGGTCTGTCAGAGTTTGGTCTGTCATTGTGAAGCGGGCGTAACCCTAACACTACCTGATCGATACTACATCATACCTGATCGTATACACACACTGGATGTTTTAAAGCACGTTATTCCAAACAATTTAGGAATGTTAGGTGATTTATGCCCTTATGGATTAAAACCCGACTCTGCGCCAACTACGTAATTTTCCATGGGAGTTTTGCCATGGATCCCCCTCTGGCATGCCACAGTCCAGGTGTTAGTCCCCTTGAAACAACTTTTCCATCACTATTGTGGCCAGAAAGAGTCCCTGTGGGTTTTAAAATTCGCATCCCTTTTGAAGTCTATGGCAGTTCCCCCGTTCGCGAACATTTGCGGAAGTTCGCATTCGTCGTTCGCGAACGGAAAATTTTATGTTCGCGACATCTCTATATTTCAGATGCCTAATTCAAGCCCCTGTATGTGTAGGGGGATCACACACGCCCAGAATCAGTGTAGGCCTGAAGTAAATATATCTTTGCACAAAAAGGCTGTATTTCAAATGGATGTATTTCAAATGCCTTATTCAAACCCCTGTATGTATAGGGAGGATCACACATGCCCTGAATCAGTGTAGGCCTCAAGTAAATATATCTTTGCACAAAATGGCTATATTTCAAATGGCTGTATTTCAAACGCCAAATTCAAACCCTGTATGAATAGGGGGATCACACACGCCCTGAATCAGTGTAGGCCTGAAGTAAATATATCTTTGCACAAAATGGCTGTATTTCAAATGCCTAATTCAAACCCCTGTGTGTATAGGGGGGATCACACACGCCCTGAATCAGTGTAGGCCTGAAGTAAATACAGTATATCTTTGCACAAAATGGCTGTATTTCAAATGGCTGTATTTCAAATGGCTGAATCAAACCCCTTTATGTATAGGGGGGATCACACATGCCCTGAATCAGTGTAGGCCTGAAGTAAATATATCTTTGCACAAAAAGGCGGTATTTCAAATGGCTGTATTTCAAATACCTAATTGAAACCCCTGTATGTATAAGGGGGATCACAAACGCCCTGAATCAGTGTAGGCCTGAAGTAAATATATCTTTGCACAAAAAGGGTGTATTTCAAATGGCTGTACTTCAAATGCCTAATTCAAACCCTTGTATGTATAGGGGGATCACACACACCCTGAATCAGTGTAGGCCTGAAGTAAATAACTCTTTGCACAAAAAGGCTGTATTTCAAATGGCTGTATTTCAAATGCCTAATTCAAACCCCTGTATGTATAGGGGGGATCTCACATGGCCTGAACCTCTGTAGGCCTGAATTCAATATTGGTGCACCAAATGGCGGTATTTAAAATCTCTGAATGTAACCCAAATGTATTAAGGGTGTATTTCAAAATGACATCTGCATCAAAGGCTGCCAACTAAATTTTTTCTGCCCAAACGACTGTTTGTTTAGCAACTGAATTTGACAGCAGTATACAAGTCTGTAATTTCACACGAGCTGATGCTGCAAGGCCTGAAAATACTGTTTTTTGAAAAAAAAAGTGTGTTTTGCAAACCCCAGAAAATGATGGGTGTATTTCTAGCTTAAATTGCACACTGACTAATACAGATATTGTAGATTGCCAAAAAAGTCTTTTTTTTTGCTAACAGAATATGAATGCTGTATATATTAAACTTGAATTTAACACTTGCAGATCTAGAAAATACTGTTTTTTGAAAAAAAAAAAGTGTGTTTTTCAAACCCCAGAAAATGATGGGTGTATTTCTAGCCTAAATTGCACACTGACTAATACAGATGTTGTAGTTTGCCCCCCAAAAATGGTGATTTGCAATGTCCCAAAAGCTCAGATGCAATGCTGGTACACTGAGCATGCATAAAATGGCCGCCGCCACCCACCTGACTAACTGAATTCTAAAAGTTTGTGTTTTTTGGTCAATGAGCTTAGGGCAGGGTAAAATATAGTGCCCTGCACCCACACAACTATTTTTAGGTAGATCGCTGAGTTAGATTCTCTCCTATTCTCTCCCTGAAATCACAAGTCCAGCAGCATCCTCTCCTTACACTTGTAACAGCAGAGTGACGTACAGCGCTATGTGACTCAAGCTTATATAAAGCCTGGGTCACATGTTGCTCTGGCCAATCACAGCCATGCTATTAGTAGGCATGGCTGTGATGGCCTTTTGGGGCAAGTAATATGACGCTTGTTATTTGGCTGCTGTGCAGAGAATTTTACGGAAATGTTCGGGGTTCGGGTCCGTGTCCCGAACACCCCAAAATTCGGTACAAACCCGAACTATACAGTTCGGGTTCGCTCAACCCTAGTGGCTGCCAGTCAACGGCAGAACACCTAATGGGTGCTTTGACATAACATTTTCTTTTGATATGTTCTTGGAAAAAGTGTTTGGAACTAGTCCAGACAGAGACAAGGGTGTATAATGATGGTGTCACCTATGGTTGAAAATGAAACTGTGGGAGCTGGTCATGCTTGTTCTTGTATCCAACAATCATCTCTACTGATGGTCTATCAGAGCTTTCTGGAATCTGTTATGTGTGTGCCCTCATGTAACCACTGCTCCCAACATCCCCTAACAGCTAGGTCAGAACCTCCTAGATTATGGGCAATTCGTGAAAACAACCATAATGCTTATCTCAGTCCAATGATGCTCCCCCTTTCAATGTCTGTCAACAAGACAAAAACATGTCTAGGAGTCAGCGATCTCTCACCAAGAGGTACACTACCCAAAAGTATTATCTGAGCACCTTTTTATAGAGTAGTGGGGGAAGCAATTTTAAACAGATGTAGTGGAGTTAACACACATTCTTAACTATGTGCGTTAACTAAACTAGTTGTGTTAGGCCGACACCTTTAATTGCTTTTCTGTGGCTTTTGTTACAGGATAACATGATGAGTTAAGAGTTGAGTTTTAGTGTTAACTGTACCACAGCTGTACCTTCTTGTGGCAGACCCAGTGTCAGACCACACCTGTAATCATTTACAGTACATATCTGCCTGAGATTTGTTTTTTGTTTTTTTCAATGAGTGTATATACTATATAATACATTATTATCAAGGTTGTCATCTTCCAATCGCTTGCTCAGAATGATGTGTCTAATACATTACTTGAATTCTAGACTGAAATAAAAGACCCGTCATTTGCAATATGCATGTGATCACAACATTGCGATCACTAGGGCTAACGAGAAGATGACACAGAGAGCTTCTTCTTTTTGTCAATACTGTGATTACCATTGATTGCAATGCAAATTGGGCTACATGGCTAATATTTTCTCCAAACTTTGACAGGAGAGTGGCTGACAAACACAGCGCTTATGCCCAGTGTAATCATCCCAATACATTTTCTTCTGACTGTGGGAAGGGGTTATGTACTTGATGTTGTAGGAATTGGTGGTAGCCTAGGTTAAAGGAATTCCCAGGTGCTAGCTTGAAATTGTGGCACTCCAGTTTATGTAGCAATCATTCATTCTATGATATTTAAGACAGAAAATATGTCCTAAACAATAGGCAAAAATATAAGAGTGTTACAATTGTACTGAGTTCTTAATAATATTATTTTTGCATTGGTGTCAAACAGGAAACTTCTGATTTTGTTCTTGCAGTCTTGTAACCAAACACCAAAATGAGGCCCAGCTGTCACATTCCAAAGCTGATCTCAAGTTCACTCAATGTAAAAAATGTTGCTGCATTATGCTGTATGTATATGAGCCATAAGGCAAGGTGTCAGTAAGGGCATTAAAACAGGATTCTTGTAACAAAGAATATCTATTATTTTAAAACCAAGGTGGAAGAGTACAGCAATGAAGCTTTTATAACATCAGTCATTACGAAAGTCAAATTAGTGTAAAATAAAAATAAGTTCATCAATATCAACCATCAACCTGCACATACTTAATAAAGCTCCACACACAAGTAATACAAATCACAATCTTTATTAGCAAACAATTATATATCCAAAATATTAATGTAATGAAAAAGTGGTGTGATTGTATGTCACTGTTGAAACAAGGGTTAATTTCTCAAGGAAAGGCTGTGAAACTTTACTTGTATGTTAGACCATATGGCTAGAACTGGGGGGTTTCTTGGTCAGGCCAAAGTGTGGCCCCTCTTACACGGGCGAGTTTTCCGCGCGGGTGCAATGCGTGAGGAGGACGCATTGCACCCGCACTGAATCCGGACGCATTCATTTCTATGGGGCTGTGCACATGAGCGGTGATTTTCACGCATCACTTCTGCGTTGCGTGAAAATCACAGCATGCTCTATATTGTGCGTTTTTCACACAACGCAGGCCACATAGAAGTAAATGGGGCTGCGGGAAAATTGCAAGCATCCACAAGCAAGTGCGGATGCAGTGCGATTTTCCCGCATGGTTGCTTAGCAACGGGACCAGATCTTTATTATTTTACCTTATAACATGGTTATAAGGGAAAATAATAGCATTCTTAATAAAGAGTGCTTAGTAAAATGAAGATGAAGGGGGTTAAAAATAATAAAACTTAAATTACCTTAGCCACTTGATCGCGTAGTTGCGATCTGCCTTCTCTCTTCAAGCTTCATGTTATAAGGGAAAATAATAAATTCTACAGAATACTCTATCCGAAACCGGACTTCAGTGATGAAGTCCGGCTTCGGGTCTGGATACCAAACATGGCGATTTTTCACACGCGCGTGCAAAACGTATTACAAACGTTTGCACCCACGCGGAAAAGTCGCGCATATTCCCGCAACGCACCCGCCTCTTATCCGGGCGTCAAACATGACGCCCGTGTGAAAGAGGCCTGTGAGTTGCGTCACCTGAGCCTTGCTTCTACAAGCTTCAAAAAGTTCAAAAATAGACATCTCTACTGAACATCCCCTCAATCCTATCTATTGAGTCGAATCAAAGGACAACATCAATTCAGTATTCATTGTACTTGTCCTCTTATTAATTGACTTTCGAGTCATCAAGGAATTTGGGGATTATGAACCAAAAGGGTCTCTCTGAAACAAGGGCTAAAGCATAAAACAGGTTTGAACCAAAACAGCATTCATATTTTCTGAGAGCCTACCATCAAGGCTTACAAGACATGTTATAATTTGTAATTATTAGATCTTTTGTATTAAAAACGTAAAACTTTAATGTACAGTCCCTGTAGCTCTAATAGCCATAACTTTCCAAAGAGTGATGCATTAAAGCAGTGTGTTTGGGTGTACAAGGTGTTGATGGATTGACAGCTCCCCTATAAAGAAGGAATATTTGTGTGTGTGGACTGTGTCTACATTGTGATTTATGCTCAATCAACAACATGAAGTAGGAAGTGCTTGCAAGATTGATAACATAGAGATAGATCAACCCCCTGTAGTTGTGCTCAAATCATGTGCTGGGTTGTGCACAAAGAACAGTTAAAACAGTTGTGACAAGAATTCATAGGATAGGGTATACCTAACTGATTGACAAGGGTTCAACTACTAGGAAATCCACTAATTTCGTGAAGGGTTGTCCCATGTTACCATCCTGAGGGAGCAGTAGGGTGAGCATGCATACTGTCACTCCATTCATACTATATGGGATTGTCAGAAATAGATGAGTGCTACCTACATGCCTCAGCCTCTATTAGAGTTAACAACACCCTATCTAATCCTTTCAAAATAAAGAATGGTACTCGTCAGGGATGCCCCCTTTTACCCCTGCTTTTTGTTTTGACTTTGGAGCCCCTCCTGCAGACCATTAGAATGGATGTGGACATCCAGGGAATATCCCTAGGTGACCAACAACATAAAATAGCCACATTTGCGGATGACATAATTCTGAATGTGAGCAACCCGGAAGTAGCTCTCCCAAAGATTTATAGTCATCTTGAAACCTATGGGATGCACTCCAATTTCAAGGTGAATCATAATAAATCACTAATTTTCTCTACAGGTCTATCTCAATCACTGAAGAGTCAATTAGAATCACACTCCCCTTTTAATTGGTCCTCTGCCTACCTAACATACCTGGGCGTGAAAATCAGTACTAACCCAATCATCTTTTCAATTTGAACTATCTCCCGCTTCAGAAAAAAATTACTGAAGACCTGGCCTCCCTGGATGTCCCTATCCTATCGTGCTTTGGGAGGAAAAATATCTTACTCTCCCTAATCATTCCCAAACTTACCTACCTCCAACAGATCCCAGTACCTTCATCATACTATTCCAAACTACGTTCCCTGTTTAGCTCTTTTATATGGATTAAAAGAAAAGCGAGAATGTCTTATAAGTCTTTGTCATACCCGAGAGAGAAGGGTGGAATATCTCTGCCAGACTCCGAACTGTATGGCAGAGAAGTTCTGCTTACTAGAGTAGTGGACTGGATAAATGCCCCCCAACATAATTCCTGGGTCTCAATGGAACAGTCCTCACTCGGACTCCCATTTAAAGCGGTTCTCCTAGGTCGTACATCACCCTTTCCCCCATTTCCTAATATTTCTCCAATTATGAAGGCTACTCTTTGGGCTAGGAACCCCCTGCAGAGCTCAATCTTGGGAACCCCTCTTCCGTCCTTAACCCTGACAGTAGGAGATATAATCCACTTAGCTCCTCAGGCCTTGAGACACAGCCTTGAGAGACAGCCTCTTCACCAGGGTTGGGCTCTCAAGAGTGAGTTTGGTAGACTTATACCGTGACGGACGGCTTATTTCACTGACTGAGATGTGTAATCTTTTGGAAATCCCTCCTTTAAGTTTCAACTGGCTACATTACATTTAGAGCATATATAAACCAACACACGCAATTAGATACCCTACTACGCCCTGCCACTTGGTTTGAAAGCATTATTTCTCAACAGACTGCTCCCTACAAAATGATCTTTCAATTTTATAACAGACTCAGAGCCCCTCCTACTGCTATGGTGTTGCTATTACTGCAGTGATGGGAGGAAGTCTTTAAAACTGGGAATCGGATCTGCAGGACTACATTCCCTCCATCCCCAGAAATTGCCCCTCTGAATCTATTTTCGCGAGGCCCCCGTCCTACCAACCATAAACTTTTTAAGTATTTACTCAACGCAGCCAAACAGCTCATACCGTTTTTCTGGTTGTCACCAGTCGTTCCATCTATGGAACAATGGTACCAGAGAATGGACCAGATATACAGGTTGGAGGAGTTCTCTTCGTGGGAACTGAGATCACATCATAAATTCACTAAGACCTGGAGACAGTGGGGTTCCTTCAGAGGTTACTCAGCATGATGTTCTTAAGCCATATTCTCAAGTTCTACCTTTATACCTTACAAAGTGTAAATGGGTACAGGCGGCTCACTCGTCCAAGAGAATGATGGGTATAGGTGCTCAATCCAAATTCAGCGTACCCCCGCTGGTAATGAATGTATAATAATAAGAGTAAGGGATGGCACTCTAATCATAGGTTGTGCATGGAAGTAAATATTTATTTTAGTAATAATTGATATTTAAAAAAACTTATAAGTATATAACATAAGAATGCAGTATAAAAGTATGCAGAAAAAACATATATATAAAAATATATATATAAAAATAACTGCGCAGGTAGATGTTGTGCAGAGGGTAAAAAAGTGTAAAAAAAGTGTAAGAAAGTCCCTTATTTTTGAAAAGAAGAGTTAAGCATTAAAAGAGTTCATCATATAGTGTCAAAGTTCATAAATGCAATTAATCAGATAGTCCCAGGGGATCAGTGGGGGGTTTGACCTTGGATGGTATTTGTTAGTGTTTTTTTCTTATAAAGATAAAACAAATGTGCTCAGGTAGTAAACCCCTGTAATGCTTTTTGGTGGCCAAAGAGTTTTTCTAGACAAATGGTGCTCTTATTCAGATCCAAACAATCATATGGTATATTGCACTAGTAGTTGTACATTACCACTCCCATATGTATGGCAGGGCTCCCACAGTGGCTCGTGCAGTGAGGAGTAGAGATGAGCGAACACCTGGATGTTCGGGTTCGAGAGGTTCGGCCGAACTTCCGAAAAATGTCCGGGTTCGTGATCCGAAATCAACCCGAACTTCATCCCGAACCCGAACCCCATAGAAGTCAATGGGGACCCGAACTTTTGGGCACTAAAAAGCCTGTAAAAGACTCACGGAAAGGGCTAGAGGGCTGCAAAAGGCAGCAAAATGTAGGTAAATCCCCTGCAAACAAATGTAGATAGGGAAATGAATTAAAATAAAATAAAATAAATAAAAATTAACCAATATCAATTGGAGAGAAGTCCCACAGCAAGAAATCATGCGTCATATCATCCACCACTGGAGAAGGCCACTATCATTTATTTGGGACCAGCACCCAGACGGAGGATACAGGTCCCACAGCAAGGAATCATGCTTCATATCAACCACCACCGGAGAAGGCCACTCTCATGTATTTTGGACCAGCACCCAGACAGAGGATACAGGTCCCACAGCAAGGAATCATGCGTCATATCAACCACCACCGGAGAAGGCCACTCTCATGTATTTTGGACCAGCACCCAGACAGAGGATACAGGTCCCACAGCAAGGAATAAGGCGTCATATCAACCACCACCGGAGAAGGCCACTCTCATTTATTTTGGACCAGCACCCAGACAGAGGAGAGAGGTCCCACATCAAGGAATCATGCGTCATATCAACCCCCACCGGAGAAGGCCACTCTCATTTATTTTGGACCAGCACCCAGACAGAGGATACAGGTCCCACAGCAAGGAATTATGCGTCATATCACCCACCACTGGAGAAGGCCACTCCCATTTATTTGGGACAAGCACCCAGACAGAGGAGATAGGTCCCACATCAAGGAATCATGCGTCATATCAACCCCCACCGGAGAAGGCCACTCTCATTTATTTTGGACCAGCACCCAGACAGAGGATACAGGTCCCACAGCAAGGAATAAGGCGTCATATCAACCACCACCGGAGAAGGCCACTCTCATTTATTTTGGACCAGCACCCAGACAGAGGATATAGGTCCCACAGCAAGGAATCATGCGTCATATCAACCACCAACGGAGAAGGCCACTCTCATTTATTTCAGACCAGCACCCAGACAGAGGATACAGGTCCCACAGCAAGGAATAAGGCGTCATATCAACCACCACCGAAGAAGGCCACTCTCATTTATTTCAGCCCAGCACCCAGACAGAGGATGCAGGTCCCACAGCAAGGAATCATGCGTCATATCAACCACCACTGGAGAAGGCCACTCTCATGTATTTTGGACCAGCACCCAGACAGAGGAGAGAGGTCCAACATCAAGGAATAAGGCGTCATATCAACCCCCACCGGAGAAGGCCACTCTCATTTATTTTGGACCAGCACCCAGACAGAGGAGAGAGGTCCCACATCAAGGAATCATGCGTCATATCAACCCCCACCGGAGAAGGCCACTCTCATTTATTTTGGACCAGCACCCAGACAGAGGATACAGGTCCCACAGCAAGGAATTATGCGTCATATCACCCACCACTGGAGAAGGCCACTCCCATTTATTTGGGACAAGCACCCAGACAGAGGAGATAGGTCACACATCAAGGAATCATGCGTCATATCAACACCCACAGGAGAAGGCCACTCTCATTTATTTTGGACCAGCACCCAGACAGAGGATACAGGTCCCACAGCAAGGAATAAGGCGTCATATCAACCACCACCGGAGAAGGCCACTCTCATTTATTTTGGACCAGCACCCAGACAGAGGATACAGGTCCCACAGCAAGGAATCATGCGTCATATCAACCACCAACGGAGAAGGCCACTCTCATTTATTTCAGACCAGCACCCAGACAGAGGATACAGGTCCCACAGCAAGGAATAAGGCGTCATATCAACCACCACCGGAGAAGGCCACTCTCATTTATTTCGGCCCAGCACCCAGACAGAGGATGCAGGTCCCACAGCAAGGAATCATGCGTCATATCAACCACCACCGGAGAAGGCCACTCTCATGTATTTTGGACCAGCACCCAGACAGAGGAGAGAGGTCCCACATCAAGGAATAAGGCGTCATATCAACCCCCACCGGAGAAGGCCACTCTCATTTATTTTGGACCAGCACCCAGACAGAGGAGAGAGGTCCCACATCAAGGAATCATGCGTCATATCAACCCCCACCGGAGAAGGCCACTCTCATTTATTTTGGACCAGCACCCAGACAGAGGATACAGGTCCCACAGCAAGGAATTATGCGTCATATCACCCACCACTGGAGAAGGCCACTCTCATTTATTTGGGACCACCACCCAGACAGAGGAGATAGGTCCCACATCAAGGAATCATGCGTCATATCATCCCCCACCGGAGAAGGCCACTCATTTATTTTGGACCAGCACCCAGACAGAGGATACAGGTCCCACAGCAAGGAATAAGGCGTCATATCAACCACCACCGGAGAAGGCCACTCTCATTTATTTTGGACCAGCACCCAGACAGAGGATACAGGTCCCACAGCAAGGAATCATGCGTCATATCAACCACCAACGGAGAAGGCCAATCTCATTTATTTCAGACCAGCACCCAGACAGAGGATACAGGTCCCACAGCAAGGAATAAGGCGTCATATCAACCACCACCGGAGAAGGCCACTCTCATTTATTTCGCCCAGCACCCAGACAGAGGATGCAGGTCCCACAGTAAGGAATCATGCGTCATATCAACCACCACCGGAGAAGGCCACTCTCATGTATTTTGGACCAGCACCCAGACAGAGGAGAGGTCCCACAGCAAGGAATAAGGCGTCATATCAACCACCACCGGAGAAGGCCACTCTCATTTATTTCGGCCCAGCACCCAGACAGAGGATGCAGGTCCCACAGTAAGGAATCATGCGTCATATCAACCACCACCGGAGAAGGCCACTCTCATTTATTTTGGACCAGCACCCAGACAGAGGATACAGGTCCAACAGCAAGGAATCATGCCTCATATCAACCACCAACGGAGAAGGCCATTCTCATTTATTTCAGCCCAGCACCCAGACAGAGGATACAGGTCCCACAGCAAGGAATCATGCGTCATATCAACCACCACCGGAGAAGGCCACTCTCATGTATTTTGGACCAGCACCCAGACAGAGGAGAGAGGTCCCACATCAAGGAATAAGGCGTCATATCAACCCCCACCGGAGAAGGCCACTCTCATTTATTTTGGACCAGCACCCAGACAGAGGATACAGGTCCCACAGCAAGGAATTATGCGTCATATCACCCACCACTGGAGAAGGCCACTCTCATTTATTTTGGACCAGCACCCAGACAGAGGATACAGGTCCCAAAGCAAGGAATCATGCGTCATATCAACCACCAACGGAGAAGGCCACTCTCATTTATTTCAGACCAGCACCCAGACAGAGGATACAGGTCCCACAGCAAGGAATAAGGCGTCATATCAACCACCACTGGAGAAGGCCACTCATTTATTTCGGCCCAGCACCCAGACAGAGGATGCAGGTCCCACAGTAAGGAATCATGCGTCATATCAACCACCACCGGAGAAGGCCACTCTCATGTATTTTGGACCAGCACCCAGACAGAGGAGAGGTCCCACAGCAAGGAATAAGGCGTCATATCAACCACCACCGGAGAAGGCCACTCTATTTATTTCGGCCCAGCACCCAGACAGAGGATGCAGGTCCCACAGTAAGGAATCATGCGTCATATCAACCACCACCGGAGAAGGCCACTCTCATTTATTTTGGACCAGCACCCAGACAGAGGATACAGGTCCCACAGCAAGGAATTATGCGTCATATCACCCACCACTGGAGAAGGCCACTCTCATTTATTTGGGACCACCACCCAGACAGAGGAGATAGGTCCCACATCAAGGAATCATGCGTCATATCAACCCCCACCGGAGAAGGCCACTCTCATTTATTTTGGACCAGCACCCAGACAGAGGATACAGGTCCCACAGCAAGGAATAAGGCGTCATATCAACCACCACCGGAGAAGGCCACTCTCATTTATTTTGGACCAGCACCCAGACAGAGGATACAGGTCCCACAGCAAGGAATCATGCCTCATATCAACCACCAACGGAGAAGGCCATTCTCATTTATTTCAGCCCAGCACCCAGACAGAGGATACAGGTCCCACAGCAAGGAATCATGCGTCATATCAACCACCACCGGAGAAGGCCACTCTCATGTATTTTGGACCAGCACCCAGACAGAGGAGAGAGGTCCCACATCAAGGAATAAGGCGTCATATCAACCCCCACCGGAGAAGGCCACTCTCATTTATTTTGGACCAGCACCCAGACAGAGGATACAGGTCCCACAGCAAGGAATCATGCGTCATATCAACCACCAACGGAGAAGGCCACTCTCATTTATTTCAGACCAGCACCCAGACAGAGGATACAGGTCCCACAGCAAGGAATAAGGCGTCATATCAACCACCACCGGAGAAGGCCACTCTCATTTATTTCGGCCCAGCACCCAGACAGAGGATGCAGGTCCCACAGCAAGGAATCATGCGTCATATCAACCACCACCGGAGAAGGCCACTCTCATGTATTTTGGACCAGCACCCAGACAGAGGAGAGAGGTCCCACATCAAGGAATAAGGCGTCATATCAACCCCCCACCGGAGAAGGCCACTCTCATTTATTTTGGACCAGCACCCAGACAGAGGAGAGAGGTCCCACATCAAGGAATCATGCGTCATATCAACCCCCACCGGAGAAGGCCACTCTCATTTATTTTGGACCAGCACCCAGACAGAGGATACAGGTCCCACAGCAAGGAATTATGCGTCATATCACCCACCACTGGAGAAGGCCACTCTCATTTATTTGGGACCACCACCCAGACAGAGGAGATAGGTCCCACATCAAGGAATCATGCGTCATATCATCCCCCACCGGAGAAGGCCACTCTCATTTATTTTGGACCAGCACCCAGACAGAGGATACAGGTCCCACAGCAAGGAATAAGGCGTCATATCAACCACCACCGAAGAAGGCCACTCTCATTTATTTTGGACCAGCACCCAGACAGAGGATACAGGTCCCACAGCAAGGAATCATGCGTCATATCAACCACCAACGGAGAAGGCCAATCTCATTTATTTCAGACCAGCACCCAGACAGAGGATACAGGTCCCACAGCAAGGAATAAGGCGTCATATCAACCACCACCGGAGAAGGCCACTCTCATTTATTTCGGCCCAGCACCCAGACAGAGGATGCAGGTCCCACAGTAAGGAATCATGCGTCATATCAACCACCACCGGAGAAGGCCACTCTCATGTATTTTGGACCAGCACCCAGACAGAGGAGAGAGGTCCCACAGCAAGGAATAAGGCGTCATATCAACCACCACCGGAGAAGGCCACTCTCATTTATTTCGGCCCAGCACCCAGACAGAGGATGCAGGTCCCACAGTAAGGAATCATGCGTCATATCAACCACCACCGGAGAAGGCCACTCTCATTTATTTTGGACCAGCACCAAGCAGAGGATACAGGTCCCACAGCAAGGAATCATGCCTCATATCAACCACCAACGGAGAAGGCCATTCTCATTTATTTCAGCCCAGCACCCAGACAGAGGATACAGGTCCCACAGCAAGGAATCATGCGTCATATCAACCACCACCGGAGAAGGCCACTCTCATGTATTTTGGACCAGCACCCAGACAGAGGAGAGAGGTCCCACATCAAGGAATAAGGCGTCATATCAACCCCCACCGGAGAAGGCCACTCTCATTTATTTTGGACCAGCACCCAGACAGAGGATACAGGTCCCACAGCAAGGAATTATGCGTCATATCACCCACCACTGGAGAAGGCCACTCTCATTTATTTTGGACCAGCACCCAGACAGAGGATACAGGTCCCACAGCAAGGAATCATGCGTCATATCAACCACCAACGGAGAAGGCCACTCTCATTTATTTCACACCAGCACCCAGACAGAGGATACAGGTCCCACAGCAAGGAATAAGGCGTCATATCAACCACCACTGGAGAAGGCCACTCTCATTTATTTCGGCCCAGCACCCAGACAGAGGATGCAGGTCCCACAGTAAGGAATCATGCGTCATATCAACCACCACCGGAGAAGGCCACTCTCATGTATTTTGGACCAGCACCCAGACAGAGGAGAGAGGTCCCACAGCAAGGAATAAGGCGTCATATCAACCACCACCGGAGAAGGCCACTCTCATTTATTTCGGCCCAGCACCCAGACAGAGGATGCAGGTCCCACAGTAAGGAATCATGCGTCATATCAACCCCACCGGAGAAGGCCATCTCATTTATTTTGGACCAGCACCCAGACAGAGGATACAGGTCCCACAGCAAGGAATAAGGCGTCATATCAACCACCACCGGAGAAGGCCACTCTCATTTATTTTGGACCAGCACCCAGACAGAGGATACAGGTCCCACAGCAAGGAATCATGCCTCATATCAACCACCAACGGAGAAGGCCATTCTCATTTATTTCAGCCCAGCACCCAGACAGAGGATACAGGTCCCACAGCAAGGAATCATGCGTCATATCAACCACCACCGGAGAAGGCCACTCATTTATTTTGGACCAGCACCCAGACAGAGGATACAGGTCCCACAGCAAGGAATTATGCGTCCATATCACCCACCACTGGAGAAGGCCACTCTCATTTATTTGGGACCACCACCCAGACAGAGGAGATAGGTCCCACATCAAGGAATCATGCGTCATATCAACCCCCACCGGAGAAGGCCACTTCATTTATTTTGGACCAGCACCCAGACAGAGGATACAGGTCCCACAGCAAGGAATAAGGCGTCATATCAACCACCACCGGAGAAGGCCACTCATTTATTTTGGACCAGCACCCAGACAGAGGATACAGGTCCCACAGCAAGGAATCATGCCTCATATCAACCACCAACGGAGAAGGCCATTCTCATTTATTTCAGCCCAGCACCCAGACAGAGGATACAGGTCCCACAGCAAGGAATCATGCGTCATATCAACCACCACCGGAGAAGGCCACTCTCATGTATTTTGGACCAGCACCCAGACAGAGGAGAGAGGTCCCACATCAAGGAATAAGGCGTCATATCAACCCCACCGGAGAAGGCCACTCATTTATTTTGGACCAGCACCCAGACAGAGGATACAGGTCCCACAGCAAGGAATCATGCGTCATATCAACCACCAACGGAGAAGGCCACTCTCATTTATTTCAGACCAGCACCCAGACAGAGGATACAGGTCCCACAGCAAGGAATAAGGCGTCATATCAACCACCACCGGAGAAGGCCACTCTCATTTATTTCGGCCCAGCACCCAGACAGAGGATGCAGGTCCCACAGTAAGGGAATCATGCGTCATATCAACCACCACCGGAGAAGGCCACTCTCATGTATTTTGGACCAGCACCCAGACAGAGGAGAGAGGTCCCACAGCAAGGAATAAGGCGTCATATCAACCACCACCGGAGAAGGCCACTCATTTATTTCGGCCCAGCACCCAGACAGAGGATGCAGGTCCCACAGTAAGGAATCATGCGTCATATCAACCACCACCGGAGAAGGCCACTCTCATTTATTTTGGACCAGCACCCAGACAGAGGATACAGGTCCCACAGCAAGGAATTATGCGTCATATCACCCACCACTGGAGAAGGCCACTCTCATTTATTTGGGACCACCACCCAGACAGAGGAGATAGGTCCCACATCAAGGAATCATGCGTCATATCAACCCCACCGGAGAAGGCCACTCTATTTATTTTGGACCAGCACCCAGACAGAGGATACAGGTCCCACAGCAAGGAATAAGGCGTCATATCAACCACCACCGGAGAAGGCCACTCTCATTTATTTTGGACCAGCACCCAGACAGAGGATACAGGTCCCACAGCAAGGAATTATGCGTCATATCACCCACCACTGGAGAAGGCCACTCTCATTTATTTGGGACCACCACCCAGACAGAGGAGATAGGTCCCACATCAAGGAATCATGCGTCATATCAACCCCCACCGGAGAAGGCCACTCTCATTTATTTTGGACCAGCACCCAGACAGAGGATACAGGTCCCACAGCAAGGAATAAGGCGTCATATCAACCACCACCGGAGAAGGCCACTCTCATTTATTTTGGACCAGCACCCAGACAGAGGATACAGGTCCCACAGCAAGGAATCATGCCTCATATCAACCACCAACGGAGAAGGCCATTCTCATTTATTTCAGCCCAGCACCCAGACAGAGGATACAGGTCCCACAGCAAGGAATCATGCGTCATATCAACCACCCACCGGAGAAGGCCACTCTCATGTATTTTGGACCAGCACCCAGACAGAGGAGAGAGGTCCACATCAAGGAATCAGGCGTCATATCAACCCCCACCGGAGAAGGCCACTCTCATTTATTTTGGACCAGCACCCAGACAGAGGATACAGGTCCCACAGCAAGGAATCATGCCTCATATCAACCACCAACGGAGAAGGCCACTCTCATTTATTTCGGCCCAGCACCCAGGACAGAGGATACAGGTCCCACAGCAAGGAATCATGCGTCATATCAACCACCACCGGAGAAGGCCACTCTCATGTATTTTGGACCAGCACCCAGACAGAGGAGAGAGGTCCCACATCAAGGAATCATGCGTCATATCAACCCCCACCGGAGAAGGCCACTCTCATTTATTTTGGACGCAGCACCCAGACAGAGGATACAGGTCCCACAGCAAGGAATCATGCGTCATATCATCCACCACTGGAGAAGGCCACTCTCATTTATTTGGGACCAGCACCCAGACAGAGGATACAGGTCCCACAGCAAGGAATCATGCTTCATATCAACCACCACCGGAGAAGGCCACTCTCATGTATTTTGGACCAGCACCCAGACAGAGGATACAGGTCCCACAGCAAGGAATCATGCGTCATATCAACCACCACCGGAGAAGGCCACTCTCATGTATTTTGGACCAGCACCCAGACAGAGGAGAGAGGTCCCACATCAAGGAATCATGCGTCATATCAGCCCCCACCGGAGAAGGCCACTCTCATTTATTTTGGACCAGCACCCAGACAGAGGATACAGGTCCCACAGCAAGGAATCAGGCGTCATATCAACCACCACCGGAGAAGGCCACTCTCATTTATTTTGGACCAGCACCCAGACAGAGGATACAGGTCCCACAGCAAGGAATCATGCGTCATATCAACCACCACACGGAGAAGGCCACTCTCATTTATTTCGGACCAGCACCCAGACAGAGGATACAGGTCCCACAGCAAGGAATCATGCTTCATATCAACCACCACCGGAGAAGGCCACTCTCATGTATTTTGGACCAGCACCCAGACAGAGGAGAGAGGTTTTCACAGCAGAGAATCATGCATTTAGATCACCCACCACAGGAGTAGGCCACCATTTAATGGGACCCCGGCAACCATGTCAGATGGCACAAACATCAGCTTCACATCACCCAGCACAAGAGAAGGCCACTTTGAGAGACTTTGACCCCTGCACCCAGACGGAGGAGAGGGGTTTTCACAGCAGAGAATCAGGCATTTAGATCACCCACCACAGGAGTAGGCCACCATTTAATGGGACCCCGGCAACCATGTCAGATGGCACAAACATCAGCTTCACATCACCCAGCACAAGAGAAGGCCACTTTGAGAGACTTTGACCCCTGCACCCAGACGGAGGAGAGAGGTTTTCACAGCAGAGAATCAGGCATTTAGATCACCCACCACAGGAGTAGGCCACCATTTAATGGGACCCCGGCAACCATGTCAGATGGCACAAACATCAGCTTCACATCACCCAGCACAAGAGAAGGCCACTTTGAGAGACTTTGACCCCTGCACCCAGGCGGAGGAGAGGGGTTTTCACAGCAGAGAATCAGGCATTTAGATCACCCACCACAGGAGTAGGCCACCATTTAATGGGACCCCGGCAACCATGTCAGATGGCACAAACATCAGCTTCACATCACCCAGCACAAGAGAAGGCCACTTTGAGAGACTTTGACCCCTGCACCCAGACGGAGGAGAGAGGTCCCACAGCAGAGATTCAGGCATTTATATCAGCCAGCACAGGAGAAGGCCGCTTTCAGTGACTTAGGCCTTAGCACCGACACAGAGGAGACAGGTCAGATAGCACAAGCATCAGTTTCACATCAACCACCACAGGAGAAGGGCACTTTTAGAGACTTTGACCCCTGCACCCAGAAAGAGGAGAGAGGTCCCACAGCAGAGATTCAGGCATTTATATCAGCCAGCACAGGAGAAGGCCGCTTTCAGTGACTTAGGCCTTAGCACCGACACAGAGGAGACAGGTCAGATAGCACAAGCATCAGTTTCACATCAACCACCACAGGAGAAGGGCACTTTTAGAGACTTTGACCCCTGCAGCCACACGGAGGAGAGAGGTCCCACAGCAGAGATTCAGGCATTTATATCAGCCACCACAGGAGAAGGCCGCTTTCAGTGACTTTGGCCCCCTGCACCCACACAAAGGAGACATGTCAGACAGCACAAGTATAACATTCATATCACCCAGCACAGGAGAAGGACACTTTCATGTACTTTGGCCCCGGCACCCAGACAGACGGAAGGTTCATTCAACTCTGGGTTGCACCCCAAGATCCTACTTAATTTCAAAAATTGATTTTTCAATGAAGAAGTGGCCAGGAGTACAAGACAACATGGTTTAAGGCAGTTATTAAGGACTACTCTGCACAAGGGAGGGTCAGGTCTTGTGGGATCCATGCCTGGTTCATTTTTATAAGCGTCAGCTTGTCCACGTTGGCTGCGGACAGGCGGCTGCGTTTGTCAGTAATGGCGCCCCCTGCCGTGCTGAATACACGTTCAGATAAAACGCTGGCCGCCGGGCAGGCCAGCACCTCAAGGCATAACATGCTAATTCTGGCCACGTGGACAATTTGGAAACCCAGAAGTTGAATGGGGCCGAACCATCCGTCAGTACGTGGAGTTGTGTGCAGATGTACTGTTCAACCATGTTAGTGAAATGTTGCCTCCTGCTAACACGTTCCGTATCAGGTGGTGGGGCAGTTAGCTGTGGCGTGGAGACAAAACTTTTCCACATTTCTGCCATGCTAACCCTGCCCTCAGAGGAGCTGGCCGTGACACTGCTGCGTGGGCGACCTCTAGCTCCTCCTCTGCCTTGGCCTTGGCCTTCCACCTGTTCCCCTGTGACAGTTGGGAATGCTCTCAGGAGCGCGTCTACCAGTGTGCGCTTGTACTCGCGCATCTTCCTATCACGCTCCAGTGCAGGAAGTAAAGTGGGCACATTGTCTTTGTACCGTGGATCCAGCAGGGTGGCCACCCAGTAGTCAGCACACGTTAAAATGTGGGCAACTCTGCTGTCGTTGCGCAGGCACTGCAGCATGTAATCGCTCATGTGTGCCAGGCTCCCCAGAGGTAAGGACAAGCTGTCCTCTGTGGGAGGCGTATCGTCATCATCCTCTGTATCCCCCAGCCACGCACCAGGGATGTGCCTGCGCTGTGCTGGGTGCCACCCGCTGTGAACCTGCTTCATCCTCATCCTCCTCCACCTCCTCCTCATCCTCCTCGTCCTCCAGTAGTGGTCCCTGGCTGGCCACATTTGTACCTGCCCTCTGCTGTTGCAAAAAACCTCCCTCTGAGCCACTTCTAACAGACTGGCCTGAAAGTGCTAAAAACGACCCGTCATCCTCCTCCTCCTCCTCCTGGCCCTGGCCCACCTCCTCTTCCATCATCGCCCTAAGCGTTTTCTCTAGGAGACATAGAATTGGTATCGTCACGCTGATAACAGTGGCATCGCCACTGGCCATGTTGGTGGCGTACTCTAAACAGCGCAACAGGGCACACAGGTCTCGCATGGAGGCCCAATCATTGGTGGTGAAGTGGTGCTGTTCCGCAGTGCGACTGACCCGTGCGTGCTGCAGCTGAAACTCCACTATGGCCTGCTGCTGCTCGCACAGTCTCTCCAGCATGTGCAAGGTGGAGTTCCACCGGGTGGGCACGTCGCATATTAGGCGGTGAGCGGGAAGGCCGAAGTTCCGCTGTAGCGCTGACAGGCGAGCAGCGGCAGGATGTGAACGCCGGAGCGCGCACAGACGGCCCGCACTTTATGCAGCAGCTCTGACATGTCTGGGTAGTTGTGAATAAACTTTTGCACCACCAAATTCAGCACATGCGCCAGGCAAGGGATGTGCGTCAAACCGGCTAGTCCCAGAGCTGCCACGAGATTTCGCCCATTATCGCACACCACCAGGCCGGGCTTGAGGCCCACCGGCAGCAACCACTGGTCGGTCTGTTGTTCAATACCCCGCCACAACTCCTGCGCGGTGTGGGGCCTGTCCCCCAAACATATGAGTTTCAGAATGGCCTGCTGACGTTTACCCGGGCTGTGCTGAAGTTGGTGGTGAAGGTGTGTGGCTGACTGGATGAGCTGGTGGAAGCAGAGGAGGAGGAGGAGGAAGCCGAGTAGGAGGAGGAGGCTACAGGAGGCAAAGAATGATGCCCTGTGATCCTTGGCGGCGGAAGGACGTGCGCCAAGGAACTCTCCGCCTGGGGCCCAGCCGCCACTACATTTACCCAGTGTGCAGTTAGGGAGATATAGCGTCCCTGGCCGTGCTTACTGGTCCACGTATCTGTGGTTAGGTGGACCTTGCCACAAATGGCGTTGCGCAGTGCACACTTGATTTTATCGGACACTTGCATGTGCAGGGAAGGCACGGCTGTCTTGGAGAAGTAGTGGCGGCTGGGAACCACATACTGGGGGACAGCCATGGCCATCAGCTGTTTGAAGCTGTCTGTGTCCACCAGCCGGAATGACAGCATTTCAAAGGCCAGTAGTTTAGAAATGCTGGCATTCAGGCCAAGGGCTCGAGGGTGACTAGGTGGGAATTTGCGCTTCCTCTCAAAGGTTTGAGAGATGGAGAGCTGAACGCTGCTGTGTGAAATAGTGGAGACGCTAGGTGACGGTGGCGGTGGTGGTGGTGGTGTCGGTGGCACATCCTCTGTTTGCTGCTCGGCAGGTGGCAACATTCCTCTCGAGGCGGAAGCCGAGGCAGCAGCGGTAGAGGGAGCAGGGGAGCCTGAGCGGGTTCCTTGTTTTTAAGGTGTGTACTCCACTGCAGTTCATGCTTTGCATGTAGATGCCTGATCATGCAGGTGGTGCTCAGGTTAAGAACGTTAATGCCTCGCCTCAGGGTCTGATGGCACAGCGTGCAAACCACTCTGGTCTTGTCCTCAGCACATTGTTTGAAGAAGTGCCATGCCAGGGAACTCCTTGAAGATGCCTTTGGGGTGCTGGGTCCCTGTTGGCGCTGGCCAATAGCAGGCGAACTCTCTGGACGGCGGCTGTTCTGCTTTTGCCCCCTGCTCCCTCTTTGGCTTCGCTGTTGTCTCGGTCTCACCACTGCCTCTTCCTCTGAACTATTTAAGTCAGCGGCACGACCTTCCAGTCCATGTGGGGTCTAAGACCTCATCGTCCTCTGCATCGTCTTCCACCCAGTCTTCCTCCCTGACCTCCTCCTGTTCAGTCTGCACACTGCAATAAGACGCGGCAGTGGGCACCTGTGTTTCGTCATCATCAGACACTCGGTCACTCTGCTGTGGTGGTATTCCCATGTCCTCATCATCTGGATACATAAGTGGTTGTGCGTCAGTGCATGGAATGTCTTCCACCGCTGGGGAAGGGATAGGTGGACGCCCCTGGAAAACCGTGGGAGCAGAGTCTTCAAACAGAAGAAGAGACTGCTGCATAACTTGAGGCTCAGCCAGTTTCCCTGATATGCATGGGGGTGATGTGACAGACTGATGGGCTTGGTTTTCAGGTGCCACCTGTGCGCTTTCCGCAGAAGACTGGGCGGAAGACAATGTGGTGAACGTGCTGGAAGCACTGTCGGCCACCCAATCGACTAATGCCTGTACCTGCTCAGGCCTTACCATCCTCATAACGGCATTGGGCCCCACCAAATATCGCTGTAAATTCTGCCGGCTACTTGAGGGAGTTGTTTCACTACTTTGTGCGCCTGAGGCCGAACGGCCACGTCCTCTGCCAGCAACAGAGGCTCCACGGACACCACCACGACCGCGTCCTCGTCCCTTAATAGAATGTTTCCTCATTGTTGCGATTCAACTCGCACCACAATAAAATATATTATTTTTTAGCCCCAAAATTCCCACACTGGAAGATATAATTCCTTTTCCGGTATTAATTACAAGAACACTGCTGCTAATTGGACACCAGATTTTTATAATGCTAGTTTTGGTACTTAGATTCCCACACGGGAAATATAATTCCTTTTAGAGGAGTGAAAACGTGAGGCCTAGTTTTTCTGGTCTAACAAACACCAGATTGATTAAATTGGCCTTTTTTCACCAAAATTACAACACTGGACAATAATGCCTTTTGGCGGTATTAATTACAAGAACACTGCTGCTAATTGGACACCAGATTTTTATAATGCTAGTTTTGGTACTTAGATTCCCACACGGGAAATATAATTCCTTTTACAGGAGTGAAAACGTGAGGCCTAGTTTTTCTGGTCTAACAAACACCAGATTGATTAAATTGGCCTTTTTTTCACCAAAATTACAACACTGGACAATAATGCCTTTTGGCGGTATTAATTACAAGAACACTGCTGCTAATTGGACACCAGATTTTTATAATGCTAGTTTTGGTACATAGATTCCCACACGGGAAATATAATTCCTTTTACAGGAGTGAAAACGTGAGGCCTAGTTTTTCTGGTCTAACAAACACCAGATTGATTAAATTGGCCTTTTTTTCACCAAAATTACAACACTGGACAATAATGCCTTTTGGCGGTATTAATTACAAGAACACTGCTGCTAATTGGACACCAGATTTTTATAATGCTAGTTTTGGTACTTAGATTCCCACACGGGAAATATAATTCCTTTTACAGGAGTGAAAACGTGAGGCCTAGTTTTTCTGGTCTAACAAACACCAGATTGATTAAATTGGCCTTTTTTTCACCAAAATTACAACACTGGACAATAATGCCTTTTGGCGGTATTAATTACAAGAACACTGCTGCTAATTGGACACCAGATTTTTTATAATGCTAGTTTTGGTACTTAGATTCCCACACGGGGAAATATAATTCCTTTTACAGGAGTGAAAACGTGAGGCCTAGTTTTTCTGGTCTAACAAACACCAGATTGATTAAATTGGCCTTTTTTTCACCAAAATTACAACACTGGACAATAATGCCTTTTGGCGGTATTAATTACAAGAACACTGCTGCTAATTGGACACCAGATTTTTATAATGCTAGTTTTGGTACTTAGATTCCCACACGGGAAATATAATTCCTTTTACAGGAGTGAAAACGTGAGGCCTAGTTTTTCTGGTCTAACAAACACCAGATTGATTAAATTGGCCTTTTTTCACCAAAATTACAACACTGGACAATAATGCCTTTTGGCGGTATTAATTACAAGAACACTGCTGCTAATTGGACACCAGATTTTTATAATGCTAGTTTTGGTACTTAGATTCCCACACGGGAAATATAATTCCTTTTACAGGAGTGAAAACGTGAGGCCTAGTTTTCTGGTCTAACAAACACCAGATTGATTAAATTGGCCTTTTTTCACCAAAATTACAACACTGGACAATAATGCCTTTTGGCGGTATTAATTACAAGAACACTGCTGCTAATTGGACACCAGATTTTTATAATGCTAGTTTTGGTACTTAGATTCCCACACGGGAAATATAATTCCTTTTACAGGAGTGAAAACGTGAGGCCTAGTTTTTCTGGTCTAACAAACACCAGATTGATTAAATTGGCCTTTTTTCACCAAAATTACAACACTGGACAATAATGCCTTTTGGCGGTATTAATTACAAGAACACTGCTGCTAATTGGACACCAGATTTTTATAATGCTAGTTTTGGTACTTAGATTCCCACACGGGAAATATAATTCCTTTTACAGGAGTGAAAACGTGAGGCCTAGTTTTCTGGTCTAACAAACACCAGATTGATTAAATTGGCCTTTTTTCACCAAAATTACAACACTGGACAATAATGCCTTTTGGCGGTATTAATTACAAGAACACTGCTGCTAATTGGACACCAGATTTTTATAATGCTAGTTTTGGTACTTAGATTCCCACACGGGAAATATAATTCCTTTTACAGGAGTGAAAACGTGAGGCCTAGTTTTCTGGTCTAACAAACACCAGATTGATTAAATTGGCCTTTTTTCACCAAAATTACAACACTGGACAATAATGCCTTTTGGCGGTATTAATTACAAGAACACTGCTGCTAATTGGACACCAGATTTTTATAATGCTAGTTTTGGTACATAGATTCCCACACGGGAAATATAATTCCTTTTACAGGAGTGAAAACGTGAGGCCTAGTTTTCTGGTCTAACAAACACCAGATTGATTAAATTGGCCTTTTTTCACCAAAATTACAACACTGGACAATAATGCCTTTTGGCGGTATTAATTACAAGAACACTGCTGCTAATTGGACACCAGATTTTTTATAATGCTAGTTTTGGTACTTAGATTCCCACATGGGGAAATATAATTCCTTTTTACAGTAGTGAAAATGTGAGGCCTAGTTTTTCTGGTCTAACAGACACCAGATTGATTAACCAGATTGACTCATTCTGGCCACAATAGTGATGGGAAAGTTGTTTCAAGGGGTCTAACACCTGGACTGTGGCATGCCGGAGGGGGATCTATGGCAAAACTCCCATGGAAAATTACGTAGTGGACGCAGAGTCGGGTTTTAATCCATAAAGGGCATAAATCAACTAACATTTGTTACGACCAGAGGAAGTGGATCCTCTGTGTCAGCTGATTGCACCAGTCACCCAGAATGCAGCTAACTGCAGCAATGTGAACAGAGTCCAACAAATGCGGAATAAAGGAACAGAAGGTCTTTACTGGCAGACGGTTATACAAAAGTCACTTGAGATAAAGGCAAAACAAAGTTCAGAGTAATGCAGTGTGTAGATTAAAGCTGTCTCGTTGTCAGGCAGTGCAGGGTCAGGAATCCAGGCAGACTTACAGGAGACGATGGACAGAAGCGTAGACAGAAGATGCAGTGTTAGATAATCCAGGTGATTCAACAAGCAGATGGCAGGCAGATACGTAGTCAAACCAAGCAGGGGTCCATAGTCCAGGCAATCCAGCAAGTAGATGGTAGGCAGAGTCAGGGTCCAGCAAAGCAGGGGTCAGAATCCAGAAAATCCAACAGACACAGATGGACGCTTCAGCGGGAGTCAAGAGGTACAACAACCACGCTTGGGCACCTCCTCCAGAGTGAAGCTGCCCTAAATACTCAAAGCCCCACCTATGGGTGGGGAGGATAATCAGGACCAGCTGCTTATCCCCTATAAGACAGGGAGAGGTGCACGCGCATGCTCTATAGCGCCTCAGATGACACCTGGTAGTGAGGATGGAAGTGGCGATATGCTGGAGGACGCCTGCGTCTCTTATAAGGTAAGCCAGCCCTGGAATCCATGGTGCTGAGCTGTGCAGACAGGGATCTGACAACATTCCTAAATTGTTTGGAATAACATGCTTTAAAACATTCAGTGTGTGTATACGATCAGGTATGATGTTATCGATCAGATCGATCAGGTAGTGTAAGGGTTACGCCCGCTTCACAGACATTGACAGACCAAACTCCCCTTTTAATGCACCGCAAACAACCGCAAACAGTTCATTTGCACAACCGCAAACTCCCCATTTGCACAAGGTTGGATACCAAGCTAGCCACGTCCCGGTGATGTCATTGAAGGTTTCTTCCTCCACCCAGCCATGTACAACACCAAGGGTCCCCAAAAGGTGAATTGAATTGATTTTTCGAACGGGGAGATGGTTAAAAAAACGCTGGCTCCCTCCACTCTGTTTTAATCCACGGTGACTGCGTCTGCGCCGTGCAATTTACTGTCACACCCGATATGAGAGGTATTTTCTGTAGTACTATTCTCATCAGTTTAATCCCTCTAACGTCCGCAATCTGGGGGCCAATTATTGAATAGATTTTTCGAACGGGGAGATGGTTAAAAAAACGCTGGCTTCCTCCACTCTGTTTTAATCCACGGTGACTGCGTCTGCGCCGTGCAATTTAATGTCACACCCGATATGAGTGGTATTTTCTGTAGTACTATTCTCATCAGTTTAATCCCTCTAACGTCCCCAATCTGGGGGCCAGGAGGATGGTGCGTCAAGGTTCTTAGCGGAAGCTGTTGAAGATTGGGTGTCCTGTCTAAGCCAGTCAACTATGTCCTCAGAATTTTTCGGGTTCAGGGTACGTGGCCTCTGAACACTGGGCATTATTCCAGGGACACAACGGCCCCTGCGGGGTGGCCTGCCTCTGCCTGTCATTTTTTTTTAGATAAGTGGTACTACGCGTGCTAGGTACTGTGCCACCCGGTATCAGTGGTGGGCACTGGCAGTCGGCACACTACAGTCAGTGGAAGTGGGCCTGACACACACTGGCAGCAGGCAAGCAACTGAATTTAGACTACTGTCTAAAAATTAAATGCCTTATTTATCGGCAAGCTACTGTGCCACCCGGTATCAGTGGTTGGCACTGGCAGTGGGCACACTACAGTCAGTGGAAGTGGGCCTGACATACACTGGCAGAAGGCAAGCAACTGAATTTAGACTACTGTTTAAAAATTAAATGCCTTATTTATCGGCAAGCTACTGTACCACCCGGTATCGATGGTTGGCACTGGCAGTGGGCACACTACAGTTAGTGGAAGCGGGCCTGACACACACTGACAGCAGGCCAGCAACTGAATTTAGACTACTGTCTAAAAATGAAATGCCTTATTTATTGGCAAGCTACTGTGCCACCCGGTATCAGTGGTTGGCACTGGCAGTGGGCACACTACAGTCAGTGGAAGCGGGCCTGACACACACTGGCAGCAGGCAAGCAACTGAATTTAGACTACTGTCTAAAAATTAAATGCCTTATTTATCGATGCAAGCTACTGTGCCACCCGGTATCAGTGGTTGGCACTGGCAGTGGGCACACTACAGTCAGTGGAAGTCGGCCTGACACACACTAGCAGCAGGCAAGCAACTGAAATTACACTAAAGTGTAAAAATTAAATGCCTTTTTGATGCAAAGTCCTGTGCCACACGGTATGACAGGGGTGGGCACTGGCAGTGGGCACACTACAGTCAGTGGAAGTCGGCCTGACACACACTGGCAGCAGGCAAGCAACTGAAATTACACTAAAGTGTAAAAATTAAATGCCTTTTTGATGCAAAGTCCTGTGCCACACGGGATGACAGGGGTGGGCACTGGCAGTGGGCACACTACAGTCAGTGGAAGTCGGCCTGACACACACTAGCAGCAGGCAAGCAACTGAAATTACACTAAAGTGTAAAAATTAAATGCCTTTTTTATGCAAAGTCCTGTGCCAGCCGGTATGAGTGGTGGGCACTGGCAGTGGGCACACTACAGTCAGTGGAAGTCAGCCTGACACACACTGGCAGGCAACTAACCTTAGATTAAAGTGTAAAAATGAAATGCCTTTTTTGATGCAAAGTCCTGTGCCACACGGGATGACAGGGGTGGGCACTGGCAGTGGGCACACTACAGTCTGTGGGCCTGCAGCTCCTCACACACAGGCAGGCCAGGCAACTGCAATATGTATATGGAGAAAAAAAAAGCAGACTAATGTTGCAGCCCTAAAAGGGCTTTTGGGGTGCTGTCAGGAGGCTGTCCTTACAGCAGAGATCAGATGAGTCTTTCAGGACTGGAGTGGACACTGAATTCACTAGCCTAGCTATCGATTTCCCTATTAAATCAGCAGAAACTACACTCTCCCTCCTCTCACTAAGACTGCAAATTCCGAATGAATCTAAAATGGATGCTGTTCAGGAGATGGGAGTGTCTGGGAGGGAGGGTATGCTGCTGATTGGCTGGAATGTGTCTGCTGACTGTGAGGTACAGGGTCAAAGTTTGCTCAATGATGATGTATAGGGGACGGACCGACATCGCATGTGTTCGCCCGTTGAGGCGAACGCGAACAAGCTATGTTCGCCGGGAACTGTTCGCCGGCGGATAGTTCGGGCCATCTCTAATTTCTATATGAGCTATAGTATTCTAGGTGACATCAATTTATAAGGGGTAAAGGACTGATCATATCTATATGCCCCAATTATCAAACGTGTTACAAAAGTTAGTCGATATATCTTGTAGGGTTCAAGGTAGTTGCTTAGAATTAGAAGATGATGGTAAGAGACTGTCTATGCTTGATAAAAGCTTTGTGCCCTCAATCATTTCCCTACCTTTATAGGTTTTTCATAGTATTTATATATCTGAGGATCTAGATAGTTAAAGGGATGTCTTTGACACATCCATGTTGCGGGGTGATGGCTGCCCCACAGGTCAGGTGTATATGTATATATGTTTATATATAATGTACAGACATGTATATAACAATATGTTCAGAAATAAAAAGTGTTCAATGGCTCTCCCTTCAGATTATATGGAGTGGGTGCTCACTCTCAGGTAGGCAACACCCTTGCCTTAAATGGGTTCAGACAGAATAGAAAGTGATGAGAGGGCACTCCTATATTTGGATTAAATTGTTCTTAGTTTATTATATAGACACGTAAAAAAATATGTTACTAAAAATCTCATTAATTCAAATAAAATTCAATAAAATTGTTACAATAAAATTGATAACAAGCTGGCTATTTAAAGTTCACCCTTTTTGAGGGAGGATACACATATATGCATAAATTGACCATTAGACTCTGTATATAATGTCTTATTATATATCCATCAGAGTCTATTGCTCCAATGTCTCTGATGTCAGAATATATATATATTGCCTCTAATCTGCATAGAATATACAGTGAGATTTAATTAAAGTTCATTGTCTGTTCCTAGGAGAATTGTATGAGATTATATCTCAATAGATCGGTAATTGAGAGGATTGTGGCGGTCTAAATGTTGCCTTGTATTATCTGTGGATTATCTGTAGCAAAGAGTAACCATTAAATTATTAAATGCATGAACTTTCTTTTACAATGCCTTTTTGGTTACTTTACCACTCCCGGCGTGTGTGGGGACCCTTCTTGTTGTAGATGTCTCCCGGGTTTGTGTTGTCTGCGGTCCGCGCTACTGTCTGTATGCCGCGCGGTCTATTCTGTTGGATACTGCCGGCTGTGTACACGTATCCTCTGCTGGGCCGGCTTGCGCGATCTCCCGCCGCCACCAGCTTGCGGCGTTCCACGTGCGGCCTGTTCTGTATGCCGTGCGGTCTGTTCTGCTAGATGTTGCCGGCTGTGTGCACGTATCCTCTGCTGGGCCGGCTTGCGCGATCTCCCGCCGCCACAAGCTTGCGGCGGTCCATGTGGTAGTTTGTATCACTCACATACAAAGGTGAAGAAAGAATAGAACACCTATAGACATCTCCTTCCCGGATCCCTTATCACCCTCAGGATCAAATGTCCTTATTATCAATATTGGAGATGATTCTCCCACCGATAGGTCCTCAGTTCTCCACCACCAGTCCTCCAAATGTACTAGATCTCCAAAAGCTATGTACTGAATATATAGAATTATAATAAAAGTCCTTGTAATACATGAAGCTCCAGAAGCAGGAAGAAACTTGAATGATTCCACAGACAGGAAGTACTGTGTGTTCCTCTCTGTGGAATACACAGTACTTCCTGTCTGTGGAATCATTCAAGTTTCTTCCAGCTTCTGGAGCGTCATGTATACTTATGAGTTTTCTTAAATATCAATTATTGCTAAAATAAATATTTACTTCCATGCACAACCTATGATTAGAGTGCCATCCCTTACTCTCTTTATACCTTACACTCTATTCTTTTCTAATTGACTGCAGGCCAGCTGTGACCGTGATTGTTTACCCCCTGATGAACCTTCTTGGCAAGGGGAAACGCGTCGGGGTTTAATTTTTTGTGGCAGTATATATTATTATATTTGGTGATATTGTTGTTGTTTATTATTGATCTATTAGGGTGAACTGAGGGAAAAAGCAGCCAAGGAACGAGGACAGGGGATCCCTACCATCAAGGGATGCCCCTGGGCACAGCAGTATTAAGGAAAGAGGAGGGATATTCTAGGTATTTCCGAATTTCATGTCCCTTATTGCTATCTATTATATCACACTGCTGTCCTTTTTCCCTCGTTAACCCGTGGTGAGGGTAATTTGGCTTCTATACAGTGTTTTGTGGATTTGGCTGGTATAGCTGGTTTTATCTGGATATTTAATAAAGGTTAATTTTTAGGGGTGTTTCTTTTTTTCAGTGAAGTCAGTTTATTTGCAGCATCCTGAAAGAGATATTCACATTCAGTGATTAGGTTTTTCTATATGGCTGGTTTTTTGTCAGGGACATTATTCACAGAAGCAGTTATCAATGAAGCTAAGGACATCTTTTTGGATAAGGATCTACCAGGTCTAAACAGTTCAGTTAGCCTAAAAAATGCTTTTACAGAATTATATGAAGAATTTAAAAATAATATTAAATCTTGGTGGGAGATAAGGTCGCTAGAGAGCTATTTAGAATATAAAATTATTCCTAGGGGCCTACGGATTAACATTACTCCGGCAGAGCGTATACACTCACCAGAATTGCAAATTAAATGACAAATAGCTCCCTGAGACTTATTTCCCTACTTTTGGAGGAGGAAAGAGGTTATTTTGTTAAATCTTCTGAGAGGTTGGGTATTTTAAAAGAAAAAGTTTTAAATCTCAATACTGACCCTGAATTCCTTAGAAGAGAAGAATCATTACAACAGGCTGTTGAACGCTTCCAGGGAAAAATCAAGGAACGGAAGCATAGGCAGTTCAAAAAAGATCTAAAAGAATTCAGGGAAAATAAAGCCTATCAACCTGTACCGGCACCTCATCCCCCAATTGAGTCTGACCTTTCCTCCTCCGAATTGGAATTATCGGATCGGGAAGGGGACACATTAAGGGGTTATTCTCCCCTAGGCCGAGGACGAGGGAACACAGGTCGTCCGAGGAGAAGTAATAGAAGATGGCCCAAAACAAATTCCCAGGGCAACCGGGGAAATGTGAATGGTGGAGGTTTACCTGCTGGTGTATCCTCTTCATGTTCTACATCAGAGAATGTGAATTTTTTGGCCAAGACAGGCCCCTACCAGCTTTGGGGTCGGGCCAAACAAATAGACCCTTAATAGAAGATGATCAGTTACAAATTGTTAACTTGTCCTCTCGCAAATTGACGGCAGCTGAATATATGGTTTTACAGAAGGGCCTCTCATATGTGCCCACAACCAGGTTTGATCCTTTTGTTTGGATTAAAGATTTACATCTTTTTTCCCGAAAGTTAAAATGGTATAAGTTCATGTCACACACCAATAGAACCACTTGTGAACAACTTGGGATATCAGAAAGTGATTTTGCTGACTTCAGAGTATTTCTTGACTTGATTGATGAAGGATCACGTGATCCCGGGACAGGTCCATTTACGGATTTGCGCCCGAAGAGCACCAGGTTACCCCCCTTCGGGAATTATGATCATATAGAAATCTTTTTACAGATGGTCATACGGGAAATAGAAAAATTACCGGTTTCCAAATTCTTTCCAAGAAATCTTTCAACCTTGGAAATGAGAGCCCTGTGTGACCTGGAGAGAGATACCTCTATTGTTATTAAACCAGCTGACAAGAGGGTAACCTGGTGCTAATGGATCATAAGGATTACGTACGCATGTGTGATAACCTGTTGAGTAATCGTGATTGCTATGAAATACTGCCAAATAACCCGACAGACTTATATTTGATCGGTTTAATGGAGATCTTGGACTCTGGTTTGAGAAAGACATACATCTCAAAGGATGAGTATCTATTTATGAAACCCAAGACCCCTCTGATTCCAACATTTTATGGACTCCCCAAGATCCATAAAGGGTTAATAATCTACACAGTTTTTTACTCTCAGATCTCACAATCATGTACAGACACAAATATTAGTTTTCACAAAGTTTGCTGCTAAACTGCTTTTAGATCTTTGTTTCAGTTGTTTTTGTGATGTAGTGAAATAAAATTACACACACTTCATATGTTTCAAAGGCTTTTAGCGACAATTACATGACAGCTATGCAAAGAGTCAGTATTTGCAGTGTTGGCCCTTCTTTTTCAGGACCTCTGCAATTCGACTGGGCATGCTCTCAATCAACTTCTGGGCCAATTCCTGTCTGATAGCAACCCATTATTTCATAATCACTTCTTGGAGTTTGTCAGAATTAGTGGGTTTTTGTTTGTCCACCCGCCTCTTGAGGATTGACTACAAGTTCTCAATGGGATTAAGATCTGGGGAGTTTCCAGGCCATGGACCCAAAATGTCAAGGTTTTGGTCCCAGAGCCACTTAGTTATCACGTTTGCCTTATGGCACGGTGCTCTATCGTGCTGGAAAATGCATTGTTCTTCACCAAACTGTTGTTGGATTGTTGGAAGAAGTTGCTGTTGGAGGGTGTTTTGGTACCATTCTTTATTCATGGCTAAGTTTTTGGGCTAAATTATGAGTGAACCCACTCCCTTGGATGAGAAGCAACCCCACACATGAATGGTCTCAGGATGCTTTACTGTTGGCACGACACAGGACTGATGGTAGCGCTCACCTTTTCTTCTCCGGAAATGCCTTTTTCCAGATGCCCCAAACAATCAGAAAGAGGCTTCATTGGAGAATATGACTTTGCCCCAGTCCTGAGCAGTCCATTCACCATACTTTCTAGAGAAAATCAATCTATCCCTGGTGTTTTTTTTGGAGAGAAGTGGCTTCTTTGCTGCCCTTCTTGACACCAGGCCATCTTCCAAAAGTCTTCGCCTCACTGTGCATGCAAATGCGCTCACACCTGCCTGCTGCCATTCCTGAGCAAGCTCTGCACTGGTGAAGCAATTTTTAAACGCAATGATGGCTGCACACGTTTCTTTGCAGGTCACCATGGTTAACAATGGAAGAACAATGATTTCAAGCATCACCCTCCTTTTAACATGTCAAGTCTGCCATTTTAACCCAATCAGCCTGACATAATGATCTCCAGCCTTGTGCTCATCAACATTCTCACGTTAGTTAACAAGACAATTACTGAAATGATCTCAGCAGGTCCTTTAATGACAGCAATGAAATGCAGTGGAAAGGTTTTTTTGGGATTAAGTTAATTTTCATGGCAAAGAAGGACTATGCAATTCATCTGATCACTCTTCATAACATTCTGGAGTATATGCAAAATGCTATTATAAAAACTTAAGCAGCAACTTTTCCAATTTCCAACATTTATGTATTTCTCAAAACTTTTGGCCACGACTGTATGAACGCGGCATTTAAGGGGTAAAATGATGGGGAGAAGCACTATCGCAGGTCTCTGTCATTGCACCCGCTACTTATAAAAAAATGTGCTTTATGAAAAGTAATTAGTCACAAAGCAAATGTTTTTGTAAAAAAGCAGCCGAATCGAATTTTCCAAAATTTTGCTCATCTCTAAATGCCTTGTATTAACTTCCTCTACATGATGAAGACCATTTGCTGAAGTGAGACATGACCTTTAATTCACAAAAATTAAGCATACTAAACAAAGTGGTACTCTAAACCCTGGTACACATGTTGCTGATGCTTCTTTTGTGGGATGACATGTAGTAGGGGCAACATACAGATTCAGGATGTTCCTGTCGAACAATGGAGGAAATAACTTAAACACTAAAACTATCATTGAAAAGTAAAAAATGTTGGCTGAAGTCAATTTTGTGAAAAAGTTGTCTCCCTTTTGCAACATGCATACCACTTTTCTAAATGGTTTAGAAATGGTTATCAGCCAGACAAATTGAGTAACACTCGTGCCAGAAAACTGGAGCAATAAATTACAACAGAAAACTACAACCAGCTCCTTGTTGACATATATTTCACTTTATGGTGCACTGAACGGACCTCCAAAGATGCACCAAAATTATTAAGAATTTTGGTTCATCTTACACCAGCATATTTTGTATTAAGCCTGGCTTTTTATTAATTCTTCATAAATGTCATCCTCTATATACAGCAGCTAAGCTATCAAGAATGATGGGTTCTTCACATCCATCACCAATATGCTAATTCCTCTGTTTGCCACAAACCAGTAATCATAAGCCACCATTATCATTAACAAAGCCCTTTACATGCAACCTATGAGAACCATGGTGGTAGTGCACTCTGGCCTTTATGGTCCCTGTGCAGCTGTACTTATGGTTTGCCAACACCTGTTTCATTGTCCTTTCGTAATGTTTAATTACTATATGTTCTCTTTATTTTCTACAGGACTGAATTATTTCTTTTATGATGTTTCCTACACATTTTACCTCTGCTCTGTCAAGATTTTCATGTTTAGGAAAATGTAATTGAATGTGAAGTTTTTGTTTTACTGTGTACAAAACTGTGCTGTGCATCCTTCCTTTACTCAAATAAATTATAAGATGTCACAATAAGCAGCAGATGTTGTAAAACCCATTGCTTCTATTAAAATCCTCCTGGCACATTTTCTTAAGTAGAAATTTAGTTAGGAAGTACAAGGACTACTAATTTAGTTAGGAGGTATGTTAACAACAAGGAGGGATATTTTACCATATATTGTTTATCTCTTTTAACAAAAATTATTATTTATTCATGGATTCTGTAACATACAGGTAAATAGCTTTAATATTCTTGATATTGTGGGGAGTCGCTCTGGTAGATAGCAGTGCGGGTGCAGTATAGAGGCAAAACAGGGAGTCCAGATAGTGCAATAAACAGTGTTTTATTCACACTTGCACAAAATAAAACAGTCTCTTGGTGTTAATTCACACACATAAGAAATCAAGCGGAAAAACAAGACAGTCCAAAACAGGCTCCAGTCACCTGGGAGGTTTTTAGACGCAGGTTCACACCTGGCTGTCAGTCCAGCCGTAGGACAAGCGACGTCATGCTTCCAGGCCGTCTGCACTCCTCCTTGCTGGGCTCTTGCTTCCTGCCCAGAGAACTTCCAAACTGAAAATGAATTCCCAGCCTAACAGCAGCACCAGGATAATCACCTCCTCCACACCCAGCTGCTGGCTGTGTTATAAAGGCCCGGGAAAACCCGGCCTGGACCGTGGGGATTAGGCACCCACCCAACTCTTTGCCTACTCCCAGTAAGAGCCGGCCCGGATTGGCTTTGCAGCCAAACTAAATAGCAAGGTGTCAAGCAGCACTAGCTGCTGCTGACACACCAAAATCTGGCTCTTACCTCACCGAGGCCAGGAACCTCGGTGACACGTACCTCCCGTCGACCACAGTACCTTGCACCTTACCACATACCCCCTTTGTTCAACCCTGAGGGGGTGAACACATGTGAGGCAGTGGACGCGGGACAGGGCATCTGCGTTACCCTGCAAGCGGCCTGCCCTGTGTTCCACGGAGAACTTGAAGTTCTGCAGGGATAGGAACCACCTGGTGACCCGAGCATTCCTCTCCTTGGCCTGGCTCATCCACTTGAGAGGGGAATGGTCGGTCACCAGACGGAACCTCCTCCCTAACAGGTAGTAGCGGAGAGATTCGAGTGCCCACTTGATAGCCAGGCACTCCCTCTCCACTATGCTATACCTGGTCTCGGCGGGACTGAGCTTACGGCTCAGGATGACAACGGGATGTTCTTCCCCGTTGACCTCCTGAGACAGTACAGCACCGAGGCCTACCTCCGAGGCGTCGGTCTGTACGACGAACTCCCTGTTGAAGTCGGGTGTCACCAAAACCGGGGACCCACACAGGGCCGACTTCAACGCGGAGAAAGCCTCCTCCGCCTTCTCACTCCAGCTAACCTTCCCAGACTTTCGCCCCTTCAATAGGTCTGTCAACGGCGCTGCTATTGTGGCAAAGTGGGGCACAAACCGCATGTAGTACCCTACAATTCCCAAGAAGGACTTTACCTGCCTGGTAGTGACCGGTCGGGGCCAGTTACGTATGGACTCTACCTTAGTTACCTGCGTCTTGATGACTCCCCGCCCAATAACATATCCCAGATATTTGGTCTCTTCCAACCCAATCGCACACTTCTTTGGATTGGCGGTTAGTCCAGCTTTCCTCAGGGCATCCACTACCGCCTGCACTTTGGGCAAATGGCTTTCCCAGTCGGTGCTGTGGATGATTACATCATCTAAGTAGGCCGAAGCATACCGACGGTGCGGTCGCAGCACAACGTCCATTAACCTTTGGAAGGTGGCGGGGGCGCCATGCAGGCCAAAGGGTAACACCTTGTAATGATACAGGCCCTGCGGGGTAACAAAAGCGGTTTTTTCCTTGGCCGCCTCCGTTAAGGGTACTTGCCAGTATCCTTTAGTGAGGTCTAGCACAGAAAAATAACGGGCTTGCCCTAAATTTTAAACAAGCTCGTCTACCCGGGGCATGGGATACGCATCAAACTTGGACACTTCATTTAACTTACGAAAATCGTTGCAGAACCGCAACGTCCCATCCGGCTTGGGTATTAGAACTATGGGACTTGCCCACTCACTTTTCGACTCCTCAATGACATCGAAGCTTCAACATTAATTGCACTTCCTCCGCGATGGCTCGTCGCCGAGCCTCAGGTACCCGGTATGGTTTTAACCGGATCTTGGCCTGAGGCTCAGTGACGATGTCATGTCGGATGAGAGACGTGCGGCCAGGGAGGTCCGAGAACACATCCGTGTTCCGACTGATGAACTCCCTGACTTCCTGAACTTGTTTGGAAGACAGGCTGTCTGCAATTTTACCGTGGCTACCGCTCGCAGGCCTCGAACTGTGGGGCTGGACCCTTCTCACCCAGAAGCCCTGGCCGGGGCTGTTGTCGTCGGTCATGTTCCTATCCTTCCACGGCTTTAGTAAATTCACGTGGTACACCTGCTCCGGCTTGCGCCGCCCTGGCTGGTGTACCTTGTAATTTACTTCCCTACCTTCTCGATCACCTCATAGGGGCCCTGCCACCTAGCTAGGAACTTGCTGTCAAGGGTGGGTACCAGAACCAAAACCCGATCTCCTGGATTGAAGTCCCGCACCCGAGCCTGACGATTATACACCCTACTCTGGGCTTGTTGCGCTGCCTCCATATGCTCCCGGACCAGCGGCAACACCCTTTCCATCCGTTCCTGCATCTGGGTGACATACTCAATGACACTTTTGTGGGGGACAGGCTGTTGTTCCCACGCTTCCTTGGCGATATCCAACAGGCCCCGAGGGTGTCTGCCATAAAGCAGTTCGAAGGGCGAGAACCCAGTAGAGGCCTGGGGCACCTCTCGCACTGCGAACATGAGATAGGGCAGAAGCAGGTCCCAGTCCTTCCCATCTCTAGACACCACCCTTTTAACATATTTTTGAGAGTTTGGTTAAACCTTTCGACAAGACCGTCCGTTTGCGGATGGTAAACGGACGTCCGCAATTGCTTTATACGCAATAATTTACACAGTTCCCTCATAACTTTGGACATAAAAGGGGTCCCTTGGTCTGTCAGAACCTCTTTTGGCAGGCCCACACGGGAAAACATTTCCATTAACTCTTTGGCAATGAGCTTAGCTGAGGTATGTCGCAGAGGCACCGCCTCCGGATACCGAGTGGCATAGTCGAGAACTACCAGAATGTGTTGGTGGCCCTGGCAGACTTTGGTACAGGCCCAATTAGATCCATAGCGATTCGCTCAAACGGGACCTCAATAATTGGAAGAGGTACCAGAGGACTACGGAAATGTGGCTGGGGGCTATTTATCTGACAGGTGGGACAGGACTTACAATAATTTTCTACCTCCTTGAACACACTGGGCCAATAAAACCGCTGCAGTATGCGGTCCTGCGTTTTCTGCCACCCCAGGTGTCCCCCAAGAACATGTTGGTGGGCAAGCTCCATGACCAGCTTGCGATACGCTGTGGGCACCACCAACTGTTCAACAGGCTCACCTCGGATTTGGTTCACCCGATACAACATATCCTGAAGAACAATGAATCGCGGAAACATTAATTCAGCCCCAGGTTTCTGGGGTTTACCATCAATTATTACGACACTTTCCCAGGCCCTGGTTAGGGTTTGGTCCCGGTGTTGTGCGGTCCCAAAATTTTCCCCGGAGACATTGAGGTCTGCCAACTCAGGTCCCGGTGGCAAGTCCTCCGTGTCTCCCACCATTACACTCAGTGGGGTTGTCTCCCCCTCTACCGCTGGAGCAGTGGTCACCCCTACTGCTGGCCCTTCAGATTCGGGCTCCCAGGGTTCTGGCCTTCCAGTGGTATCAGGCCACTCTCCTAGGGTTACCCCTGTCTCGGGTCCATCAGACAGTTTTATCGCGCGACCACAGTGCCGGGAAACCTGGAAGTCCCTCCCAAGTATCAGTTCATGTGGGAGTTTAGCAGCGACAGCCACCTCGTGGGTCCACTTACCAGCCGCTGTGGACAAAGTCACTAGTGCAGTGGGGTAGTCTTTTAGGTCTCCGTGGATGCACAGGACCCCGATTTTACGGCCGGTATACTCCGCCGGCCGTACCAGGGCAGCCCTTACCAGGGAGACTAGACTCCCGGAGTCCAGCAGGGCCACCGCCAGAGAATCTCCCACCTCCACCTGACACAGGTGGTTATTGTCCTGCACCTCCACGGGTGCCAGTTGCGCACAGCTTCCGTGCATACAGGAGTGGCGCCCCCGTGAGTTCACATCCATCGGCTCATCCCGATGCGGACAGTCGGCCCTGATGTGGCCTGGCTCCTGACACCTCCAGCATACCACGGAAGGCGGATCCGCAGGGGTACATTCCGTGCAGGCCTCTCTGTCGCCGGACGTCGGAACTGGGCGGAGGCCTCCGGGGTTTGACTGACCCCTTCCCAGCAAGTCTCCCTGCAGGTTTCTGGTGGCCTCATAACGCTCCACCAGGTCGACCATCTCCAGGGCATTAGTGGGGATACCTGGCCAATCCAGTGCTGAAGGGGTAGGCAGGGCCCTCCAGAACATGTCGGCTAGCAGACGGTCCATCATAGCAGTCGGACTTAGAACATCAGGCTGCAGCCACTTCTTGCAACCTGTGCAGCAACTCATAGTACTGCGGCCTGGCGGGTTCAGCCGTTTAAAGTCCCACTGGTGGACCCGCTGAGCCCGGACCAACACGTTTACCCCAGTCTGGCCAGGATCTCCCCTTCACCGTGGGATAATCAGCAGCCTGGTCATCTGCTAAGTCAAAAAATACTTGCTGGGGTCCAGGCGCCAGGAACGGAGCGACGACCTCCGCCCACTGTTCTGGGGTAATTTCTCCCTCACGGCCACCTTCTCGAACACCGCCAGATAGGTCTCCACATCATCCGAGGGGTTCATCTTAGGGATCGCTGCACGGACAGCTTTCCGGGCATCGTGGACGTGGTGGGACGCTCCTGCAGCTTGTAACGCCATCACGTGCTGTAGCAGTAGCTGGTTGGTCTCCCGCTGCTGCACGTTAGCCTCTATGAGAGCTTTCACAGCCGCCTCCATTTTGTCAGGGAACACAGGCTGCAACTTTGCCGGCCGAATATAGGACATCCAGTCGTGCCCAGCAAAAACAAACTTCGGCGTTCACGCCAGCCTCATTGCGCATGCCCGCATCCGACACCAAATGTGGGGAGTCGCTCTGGTAGATAGCAGTGCGGGTGCAGTATAGAGGCAAAACAGGGAGTCCAGATAGTGCAATAAACAGTGTTTTATTCACACTTGCACAAAATAAAACAGTCTCTTGGTGTTAATTCACACACATAAGAAATCAAGCGGAAAAACAAGACAGTCCAAAACAGGCTCCAGTCACCTGGGAGGTTTTTAGACGCAGGTTCACACCTGGCTGTCAGTCCAGCCGTAGGACAAGCGACGTCATGCTTCCAGGCCGTCTGCACTCCTCCTTGCTGGGCTCTTGCTTCCTGCCCAGAGAACTTCCAAACTGAAAATGAATCCCCAGCCTAACAGCAGCACCAGGATAATCACCTCCTCCACACCCAGCTGCTGGCTGTGTTATAAAGGCCCGGGAAAACCCGGCCTGGACCGTGGGGAGTAGGCACCCACCCAACTCTTTGCCTACTCCCAGTAAGAGCCGGCCCGGATTGGCTTTGCAGCCAAACTAAATAGCAAGGTGTCAAGCAGCACTAGCTGCTGCTGACACACCAAAAATCCGGCTCTTACCTCACCGAGGCCAGGAACCTCGGTGACACGTACCTCCCGTCGACCACAGTACCTTGCACCTTACCACAATATGAACAGTACTACTTCATAGAGCATAGAAATTCATATGGGAGACTGGGACATTCATGATATCCTTTTAAAGCCATTTGTGAACCTAAAGAGTATAGTAATAACTGGGTGAGAGGTCAGCATTTAGTTGGTAACCCATGAGTAATCGCCAATATGGTTTTCTACGGCGGTCACTAACAGGTCTTATGCTAGGCCGACGCATTTTTATGGTGGCCTAGTCTAAGCACTGCATGGCTTTTCCATGCACCAATGAACAAGAACTCTGCTTTGGTATGACAACCGCGCTCCTGCTTTATTGGCCCAGATGAGCAGAAGAACCAATCCCAGCAGTTTATTAGTGACTGTGGCATCTAAGTGGTTTAGATGGAGATGGCTCCCTCTTTCTGGCACATTTGTGAATGAGATCATGGGTTAACTTTGTTTTAGTATGGCCTACTGAAGGCTCCTGGGTCTGGCCTCAGTGATTGTCTTTTCAATAGAAACATTTTCAACAGAAGACGGTTCAACAATAAAAACCCTGCCAGATATTTGGTATTGCAGTACATATGAAGAATAGGATAACCGGAACTCAAGGACATGAATATTGGATAAAAACATCATGTATTGAAAAATCCTTCAAAAATACATGATGCAGAGCCCTGTTAATACAGTTGACATGTTTCAAACAAAATTACAATGGTTTTTACTTATAACATGTAAGAAGACTGGCGGACAGCCATTAAATAGTTGGATGACAAATGCACCTGTGTTGAGGGAGGAATTCCTTTCTTAACCATATAAATGCTGTGCAATAGCATGATCAATATAGATAATTTAAATCATTTTTATAGTTGAGGCCTGTGGGGAATCTGGAATTCAAAGTCAGTATCCAGAAAGCCTCAGGGAGTCTCAACTTTTTTTTCCCCAATCTCCATCATGCATTGTACTCGTCCATAAACTCTTTCAATAATAATTGCTTTTAAAGTATCAATGAGGCCATTATGACTATATACAAAATGTTTGGCCGAATAACATAAATTCCTATTATCTGAATTTTTAATATCACACAAATGTTCACCTATGTGTTTTCTTACTGCTTACTGTTCTCATAGTGCTACCAACACATTGTCATTGGCAGCAATCATAAAGAGTTACATATATTGGTCACAGCAGTGGCATGATGGAGGCTTCAGCAGCAACCGTACAGAACGTGATGGTAGGCAGATCGCAGCAGTGGCATGATGGCGGCAGGCAGGCAGACAGCAACAGTGGCAAGATGGGGCACCGCAAGCAAGACTCGATCTGGGGAACTGGCGGAGGAAAACTTGGTCCGTTTTAGTGTCAACACCCAGACCCCCCCCCCCCCCCACATGATTGAGGTCAGACGCTCAAATTCATGTTAAGAAAAATTAGAACTGAACTGTGTGTGTGGAGATAATTAACGGATATAGCCCTAATATTTTAAGCCCTAATAATGTGTTCCCAGTCACTGATCACTGATACAGTTTTTCAAACAAAAACAAATAATAAATAAATGAATAATTAAATAAAATATGTGAGATGACCTGGCACAGAGATCATACTAGTATTCTATATGCTATGCTGGAATGCTTGATGGTAAAACACATGTTGTACAGTTTTTGCTTCTCCCAGCCAATAAAAAGGATGTCTATGGAAATAGAAAAAAAAATAGGGATCTCCTTGCAGGAAGCAGCTTTTGAGGTTTCAAGCAGCTGAGGTTTTGCTAGGAGGCATAGCAGCCTCAGTTCCTCACTCCTTCCTCCCTGGCAGTCAGCTTTCCTGTTTGGTCCTATTCTACACACACAATTCTTCTTTTTAATTCCATCCCTTCCCTTAACTCTCCCTTTCAGGAGAATACAAGCTTTATTGATTTCTAACTGTCCCAGATTGTCTTTTCACTCTCCATGACTCCCTAAGATAGTTTTTCTGGCAGACAGTATAAGACCCAACCACCCTCATTCACAGCCCAGCACAGAATGACAAACTAAGTAACAAAAATGTAAATGTATGAATATATGCACCTATATTTCTCCGCACAAAAAATATAAGAATGGAGTCGGGAAATAATTGTTTTTCTCCCTAAGGACTCTTTCACACAAACGTTTTTTGTTTCCGTTTTGTGGGCAGTTTTTTGCATTCCGTATACGAAACCATTCATTTCAGAAGAGAAGATCGTTATTATTATTACAGCTACTCATAGTATTACTTCTCTGAGTGGAGCACGCTGCCATTACAATCACACTAAACAGCGAAACTGTTATGGGGGGATCTGTGGATGACACATAGCATAAGATGCTATGTGTCATCCACAGATACCCCCATAACAATGTCAGCGACAGACCTCCCCCATAACAGTGTCAGCCACAGACCGCCCCCATAACAGTGTCAGCCACAGACCGCCCCCATAACAGTGTCAGCCACAGACCACCCCCATAACAGTATCAGCCACAGACAGCCCCCATAACAGTGTCAGCCACAGACAGCCCCCATAACAGTGTCAACCACAGATACCCCCATAACAGTGTCAGCCACAGACCCACATAAGTGTTAGCCACAGACCACCCCCATAACAGTGACAGCCACAGTGCCCCCATAACAGTGTCAGCCACAGACCACCCCCATCACAGTGTCAGCCACAGATAACCCCATAACAGTGTCAGCCACAGACCCCCATAAGTGTAAGCCAGAGATCACCCCCATAACAGTGTCAGCCACAGAACCCCCATAACAGTGACACCCACAGATCCCCCATAACAGTGTCAGACACAGATCCCCCATAACAGTGTCAGCCACAGATCCCTCATAACAGTGTCTGCCACAGATCCCCCATAACAGTGTCAGCCACAGACCCCCCATAACAGTGCCATCCACAGATCACCCATAACAGTGTCCCATCCACAGATCCCCTATAACAGTGTCAGTCATAGACCCCCATAACAGTGTGTCCTCCACGGATCCCCATAACAGTGTCCCATCCACAGATCCCCCCCATAACAGTGTGCCATCCACAGATCCCCACATAACAGTGCCATCCACAGATCCCCCCCCCCCCATAACAGTGAAAGCACTAATGTTCTAGCGCCCGTTATTGTAACGGGCATAATGTCTAGTGATAATAATAAATGAGCGTGGCTGGGATGAGGTGATACAGAAGATGCTGGCCCAAGAGTGGGAGAGGGCTAATTCCAGCAAAAGTCCCAAATTAAGTAAGCAAACCCATGCGTATGTGTTTTCCTTTTTTAATAATGTGAATTAATTTTAATATGTTTGCCACCACGTACTTGCATGCAGTATTATTATTCATTTTTGCAGGACAAGTGATATACTTTAATGCACCATAAAAAGTACAGGTAATGATTACGTTATTCAAGGTTTTGAACTTTTAAACCACCTTATTTTAGATATGGATTAAAGGCTTATTAGTGGTCACTAAGGGATTCATGACAGCAGCCTTGACCACCGTTGTCTGTCTTTCTGTAGTGATAGTATAATTTCCATCATGGCCTGCTCTAGGCTGATTGCTTTTATATAATGTCTGGACATGCTTTCCGTTGTAGTTTCAAAACAGCATTAGATGTGCATATTGTGTGTCCCTGTATGTATAAACTATATCATTTTGGTGAAAGATTTTGTACATGTTACGTTTCCGTGGTTACAACAACCCTGCTATCTAGCAGTAGTGCACATGCTTGGATAGTATTGTCAAAACGTTTCACCCTATGAGATGGCTGTGAACACTATAGCTTGGATAAATCTGCCAATTTTCTAGTACTGTGCAAGCATGGTCACAGCTGATGGATTTTCAGGTTTTATTAACCATGGAAACAACAACTGTATGACATAATGTCAAAATGTCGGTAACCAGATTATGAAGAAATGTATTGAAACAACATATATTATAAATGGTCTTTTATTCATGTCCTCTTTTTTTCCATGTCTTGTTATGATTATGTATTGATAGAATCCGATTGAAAGGTTGTTATTCATATTTCTACAGTCCAACATGTGAAGATTCACTGGCAGTCCTGCCACAATCAGTAAAAGCGAGAACGCATGCAGGCAATCGGACATAGTGGCGAGGGTGGGCATCGTAAGAAGCCATATCTATACACCCGCCAACTCAGCTTCTTGAGACCGTCCTGGATGTGAGAACGTGAGTATTACATATTATTATATGTTTGTAATTTATACTGTACATGCAAAATAAAACCTTGCTTGTGGCTTGTATTTAAGTAGGATTTGGAACATAATAGAAAAAGAATGTATTTAACCCCTAAGGACACGGCCCTATTTCACCTTAAGGACCAGGCCATTTTTTCAAAATCTGACCAGTGACGGTTTGAATGGTACTATTTTGGGGTAGATATGAATTTTTGATCGCTTGCTATTACACTTTTTGTGATGTATGGTGACAAAAAAAATTGCTTTTTTGACAACGTTTTTATTTTTTATATTTACGGCGTTCACCTGAAGGATTAGGTCATGTTATATTTTAATATACATATACATAATATGTATACCTTTTTTATTTATTTATTTTTTACACAATATTATCCTTTTTGAAACAAAAAAAAAACATGTTTTAGTGTCTTTTCAGACATATTTTTTCAGTTTTTAGGCAATTGTCTCAGGTTGGGTAAAATTGCGGTAAAATTTGCGGGATGAGATGACGGTTAGATTGGCACTATTTGGGAGGTCATATGACTTTTTGATCGCTTGCTATTACACTTTTTGTGATGTAAGGTGACAAATAAATGGCTTTTTTGACAATGTTTTTATTCTTTATGTTTACGGCGTTCCCCTGAGGGGTTAGGTCATGTTAGATTTTTATAGAGCAGGTCCTTACGGATGCGGCGATACAGAATATGTATACCTTTTTTATTTATTTAGGTGTTTTTTTACAATAATATCCTTTTTGAAACAAAAAAAAAACATGTTTTAGTATCTCCATAGTCTGAGAGCCAAATTTTTTTCAGTTTTTAGGTGATTGTCTCAGGTTGGGTATAATTTTTGCGGGATGAGATTACGGTTAGATTGGCACTATTTGACAAAGTTTTCTTTTTTTTTTTTTACAGTGTTCACTTGAGGGGTTAGCTCATGTGATATTTTTATATAGCAGATTCTTGCGGACGTGGAGATACCTAATATGTCTACTTTTTAGTTGTTTTTTTTTACATTTAACACTAAAAAGCATTTTTGAAACAAAAAAATCATGTTTTAGTCGGAGAGCCATAGTTTTTTTATTGTTTAGGCAATTGTTTTAGGTAGGGGTTCATTTTTTGTGAGATAAAAATGGCGGTTTGATTGTTACTATTTTGGGAGGCATACGTCTTTTTGATCGCTTTGTATTACAGTTTTAGTGATGTAAGGTGCCAAAAACTGGCTTATTTACAACGTTTTTTTTTTTTTTTATGGCGTTCCCGTCTGCCGCACCGCCCGCCTCCCGCACCGCCTCCCGAAGCCACCTCCTTGCACCCCCGCAGCCATTATATGATTGGGGGCTGCAGGGGGGGTTAAAATTTACCACTTTGGGGGTATTTAGACTCTGACGGCGGGGATCAGAGATAGCGAAAAGCTCTGCAAACCGCAGGTCTGAATTGTTTTCAGCGATCGCCAATACAGCGGAGTCACAGGACTCCCCCTGGGCATTATAGCAAGGTACCTGCTGAATGATTTCAGCAGGTACCTTGTTCCGATCACCGCCGGCTGACCAGCAGTAATCGGAAATACTCATGACATACTGGTACGTCATGTGTCCTTAAGGATTCGGGAAACATGTCGTACCAGTACGTCATGTGTCCTGAATGGGTTAAAGGCTATGCTGTAACTTGACCTGGTTTGCACATGCCTGGTACACTTTGGTATCTGTAGGTAATATACTGCCCTTGTCCACAGCATGCTAGAAGAAGATTTCCATCTAGCATTGTTAATACTCACATTAACTGCACAAATGACTGACATTCGAAACAGGTGAGGAGAGCGCTAAGGAGCACCCATATGTGTAGGTCCCTTTGGTAGGTCATCAACATTGCTATGAGGAACTCACTCTCTACCATATTGAGAACAAATACAGTACATCACTGGCAGTAAAGAAACAGACCTTGGCCTCTGCACTGCAGCATATGGCTCTTGGAAACCGTGGACCAAGACATGTCCAAATTATATAATGTATTTATACTCCACTACACAATAATGTGCGCTAGAACAGTAGTGCATAAACATTAGTAGGAACAGTCTATATTAAATGGCAAGGGGATGGCTGGCACTGAGTGGTGGTGCTGAGACTGCTGACAGTGGCTGCTGCCTGTGGCTGACAGTGCTTGGAATGTGTTATTTAATTATTATAAACTTCATATATCCACATTGGTTGTAGAACATTTAGTGCACTCGGCCGAGCACCTGAATATAATAGAAGTCAATGGGCGACAACCAGGCACCCCCTGCTCTGAAGAGGGAATGGTGCCTGGTCCATTGGAAAAGCTTTGAAAGTGACAGAAACACCCCCGAAATGGATCGGGAACAGCATGGGGACGATGAATTGATGCATCTTGGACTCCCAGGTCGCTGCTTGGAACCATGTTGTTAGGAAACAGTATTTCCTTTATATTCAATTGTGTATAAAGTACAATTGCTGCCATTAATTACAAGCAACAGCCTGTACAGTATATCAAATAAAGGAGGGCCCCGTTCACATTGTGGTACAATTGTTCAGGTAGTGGGACTCCAACAATCATAAAGACTATGCACTAAGTGAAAGAGCTTCCACAAATTACAAGGAACCGGCACTACAATACACCCTTTATTGCACATAAAGGAGGGCAGCATACACTCCCTTGAAAAATTATGATTGGTGGCCTGCTGGTGACCCTCAAAAACATTTGGAGCAAGTGCCTGCTGGTGACCCTCTAAAACATTACGCCTGATGCTGAGCTGACCCTGTAAAACATTATGGTTGAGGGCTTGCTGGTGATCTGACCCTGTAAAACATTATAGTTGAGGGCCTGCTGGGGAGCTGACCCTGTAAAACAATATGGTTGAGGGCCTGCTGGTGAGCTGGCCCTCTTTAAAAATTGTAGTGGAGGGAATATATACAATCTGGATGAGGAGGAGGAGTAAAAAACAAGATTAAACCATATACACTTTTTTGTCGTGGAAAAGGTGCATGGGAATACACTACAGTAGACTGAGTACATTATAAACCTCAGATTGAAATTGCCTTTATGTTCATCAATCATCATCTCAGCTATCCTCTGGTGGCATTGAGAAATCAGGGGCAATCCAGGCCTTGTTCATTTTTATCTGAGTCAACCCGTCAGCATTGTCAGTGGACAAGCGGATACGAATATCAGCTATAATGCCACCAGCAGCACTAAATACATGCTCAGACAAAACGCTGGCGGCAGGGTAGGCCAGCACCTCCAAGGAGTAGGGCGCAAGTTTGTGCCACTTGTCCAGTTTTTTCACCCAATAGTTGTAAGGCACTGAGGGATCATTTAGGATGCTGACACCGTCTGGGATGTATTCCTTCACCATCTTCCGAAACTTTTCCCTCCTTGTAGCACTAGGCCCCACTTCAGGGTGAGGTTGCTGGCGGGGTGTCATAAAAGTGTCCCATGCCTTGGAGAGTGTTGCCCTGCCTCTGTTGGAACTGCTGTGTGTTCCCCTTGTCTCTCTTACTCGGTTGCCTAAAGAAGTACGGACTCTGCCGGTCGCTTGTCAGATGGAAAATTTTGGAGCAATCTCTCAACAAGTATCCTCTGGTATTGCGCAGTTTTACTCATCCTATCCCCCGCAGGAATGAGAGATGAGAAGTTCTCTTTGTAGCGGGGGTCGAAAAGGGTGAATACCCAGTAATCTATGTTATCTAAAATGAGTATAACGCGAGGGTCGAGGGAAAGGCAGCCTAACATGAAGTCAGTCATGTGTGCCAGAGTACCAACAGGCAAGATGTCGATGTCAACATCAAGATTACTCTCCATCCCCTCATCCTCCTCTTCTGACCATCCACGCTGAACAGATGGAATTAAAGTTCCATGGGTACTACCCTCTGTAGCAGAGGCAACTGTTTCCAGCTCCTCCTCCTCTTCATGGCCCAATTCGAGCTGAGAAGACGAACTGTGGGTGGTCTAGCTATAACCCTGTGTAATGTTCTCCCCCATTTCCTTGTCTGCCACATCCAGAGCGTCCTCCTTAATTGTGATCAGCGATCATTTGAGTAGACACAGCAGTGGGATGGCTAAACTGATAATAGCGTTATCGCCACTAACCATCTGTGTGGATTCATCAAAGTTTTTTAAAACCTCACAGAGGTCTGACATCAATGCTCACTCCTTGCTTGTGAATAGTGGCAGTTGACTGGAAAGGCGACGACCATGTTGCAGCTGGTATTCCACAACTGCCCTCTGCTGCTCACAAAGCCTGGCCAACATGTAGAATGTAGGGTTCCAGTATGTGCTCACGTCGCACAACAGTCGTGAGCTGGAAGACACAAGCGGCTGAAGCTGTGGATGACTTGCGGAAATGGCCACACACGCGGCGCGCCTTCACTAGTAGCTCTGCCAAATTGAGGTTGGTTTTTCTAAACCGCTGAACCACTAAGTTTTAGACATGGGCTAGGCATGGGATGTGTGTCAGGTTGCCGAGCTCCAAAGCCACAGCTCGGTCTGAGCCCTTATATACTGCCACAGCTCTGTGGTGGTGTGCTGTTTGTCCCCTAAGCAGATCAGCTTCAGCCCGGCCTGTTGATACTTACCCACAACAGTGCTACACTGCTTCTAGCTAACGACTGATGGCTGACTGCTGCAGGAAGTGTAAGTGGAAAAGGAGGAGGCAGCGGATGAGGAGAAGTGGGGGTTTGAGCCAGTAGCATAGCTGCTGGTGGAGACCCTGATGGACGTAGGGCCCGCAATCCTGAGCCTGGGTAGCATCTGTGCCATACCAGGGTACGACTCACTCCCGGCCTCCACAACATTTACCCAGTTTGCGGTTAGGGAAATGTAGCATCCCTCGCCACCAGCACTTGTCCATTTGTCCGTGGTGAGGTGGACCTTCCCAGTAAGTGCGTTGGTCAGGGCACGAGTAATGTTCTGGGACACATGCTGGTGTAAGGCTGGTACTGGTACCGAGTGACGGCCGCTGACATTGGGCTGTGGAAAGCCTCAGTGTCCACAAGCCTAAATGGCAACATTTCAATGGCCAGTAATTTCGAAAGTTGTGCATTTAGTGCTATGGCCTGTGGGTGGGTCGGTATTTGCGCATGTGTTCAAATGCCTGTGTTATCGACATTTGGACACTGCACTGGGACTGGGAAGTGGATGTTGTTGCTGACGGTTTATGCGAAGGTCCAGGTGCAGGGCAAGGGGCATCCGTTGCTGCGCCTTCGACAGGTGATTCGCCGGCAGTGCGTAACATAAAGGAAGAGGAGGCAGTGGTGTGACCCGCAGACCCAGATTGTCTAACCAGGTGTTCAGCCCACTTATTAGGGTTCTTGGGTGCCATGTGGCGGATCATGCTGGTGGTGGTGAGGTCGCTAGTGTTCACGCCCCTGCTCATTTTGGTACAGCACAGGTTGCAAACTACCACTCTTTTGTCGTCTGCACTTTCCTCAAAAAAGCGCCATACTGTGGCACACCTTCCCTTTGGCAAGGTAGATTTACGCATGGAGGTTCTTGGTGTAAAGTTTGCGGGCCTGTTTGGTGTTGGCCGACGTATCCTTTTTGCAACCCTAGTGCTTCTTCCAGACTGTTGGGTAGCTGCGCATCCCTCACCCTCTGTACTGCTGTCCTCGCTCGGCTTTTCACCTTCCCATGTTGGGTCAGTGACCTCATTGTCCACCACCTCCTTTTCAACTTCCTCACTCTGCTCATCCTCCTGACTTGACCTAGCCACAACCTCAGTGATTGACAACTCTGTCTTATCATCATCCACCTCGTGAACGAATAATTGTCGTTCACCACCGTCCTCTTCTTGAGACTGTGAAGGCTCAATAGGTTGGGAATCAGGGCACAATATCTCGGGTATATCACTTCAAGAATGCTTGGCGAGAGAGCCAAAGCAAGTACTGGCGATGAAAAGAGGTCATGTGAATATCCGAGTGTGGGATCACTTCATTGGCCAGATGCGACATGGTGGGAATCAGAGTGAGGATTTGGTTGACCAGACTCTTAGCTACAGAGACTGTAGCTACAGATACTGGACTTAGTGGAAGAGAGGGTGGTGCTTAACCGATTGAAAGCATTATCTTTAGCAATCCAACCGACTACTTGTTGGCACTGGTCCGACTTTGACAGTGTTCTCCTGCGCCGCCCAGTTAAGTTGGACACGAGGCTGGGTAAGGTGAGTTTTTTCTGATGCACTGGCAGCAGGCACAGTTTCATTGCGCCTAGGGCCACGGCCTCTGCTTGCACCATCAGCATCACGCCCACTTCCCTGTCCCTTTGTGCTTGCCTTCTTTATTTTAATGGTTTTGTCTGCAGATGTGGCGCAGATTGGTTTACTGTCCGCTAAAGACGACGTTTTCTGATGCAGGACAGTATTTGTTGCAGAACACAGATTTTGGACACTACACTAGGCCCAGATTAATGGAAGTTTTAATATACACAGTGTTTTCAGATTCAGCTCAGTATAAGATACAAAAACCTACAGATTGTGGACACTTTACTAGGCCCAGATTAAGGCAAGTTGTAATATAGACAGAATTTTCAGATTCAGTTCAGTATTGGATACAAAAACCCACAGATTGTGGACACTTTGCTAGGCCCAGATTAATGGAAGTTGTAATATACAAAGTGTTTTCAGATTCAGTTCAGTATTGGATACAAAAAGCCACAGATTTTGGACACTTTACTAGGCACAGATTTATGGATGTTGTAATATGCACACTTTTATTTAGATTCAGTTCAGTATGGAATACAAAAACCCAGAGATTGTGGACACTTTACTAGGCCCAGATTAATGCAAGTGTTAATATACACAGTGTTTTCAGTCAGTTCAGTATGGGATACAAAACCCACAGATTTGGGACACTTTACTAGGCCCAGATTAATGTAAGTTGTAATATAGGCAGAGTTTTCAGATTCAGTTCAGTATGGGATACAAAATCCCACAGATTGTGGACACTTTACTAGGCCCAGATTAATGGAAGTTGTAATATACACAGTATTTTTAGATTCAGTTCAGTATAGGATACAAAAACCTACAGATTGTGGACACTTTACTAGGCCCAGATTAAGGCAAGTTGTAATATAGACAGAATTTTCAGATTCAGTTCAGTATGGGATACAAAAACCCACAGATTGTGGACACTTTGCTAGGCCCAGATTAATGGAAGTTGTAATATACACAGTGTTTTCAGATTCAGTTCATTATTGGATACAAAAAGCCACAGATTTTGGACACTTTACTAGGCACAGATTTATGGATGTTGTAGTATGCACACTTTTATTTAGATTCAGTTCAGTATGGAATACAAAAACCCAGAGATTGTGGACACTTTACTAGGCCCAGATTAATGCAAGTGTTAATATACACAGTGTTTTCAGTCAGTTCAGTATGGGATACAAAACCCACAGATTTTGGACACTTTACTAGGCCCAGATTAATGCAAGTTGTAATATAGACAGAGTTTTCAGATTCAGTTCAGTATGGGATGCAAAAACCCACAGATTGTGGACATTTTACTAGGCCCAGATTAATGGAAGTTGTAATATACACAGTGTTTTTAGATTCAGTTCAGTATAGGATACAAAAACCTACAGATTGTGTACACTTTACTAGGCCCAGATTAAGGCAAGTTGTAATATAGACAGAATTTTCAGATTCAGTTCAGTATGGGATACAAAAACCCACAGATTGTGGACACTTTGCTAGGCCCAGATTAATGGAAGTTGTAATATACACAGTGTTTTCAGATTCAGTTCAGTATTGGATACAAAAAGCCACAGATTTTGGACACTTTACTAGGCACAGATTTATGGATGTTGTAATATGCACACTTTTATTTAGATTCAGTTCAGTATGGAATACAAAAACCCAGAGATTGTGGACACTTTACTAGGCCCAGATTAATGCAAGTGTTAATATACACAGTGTTTTCTTTTTGAACAATTGTCTTTTTATTGACAAAGTCTGAACATATACATATCATTAGCATTTACAGTAGAAAGTACATCCAGGTTACAGCCAAAGTATCATTAAGTACAAAAGGTCAGACGTTGTACAATTTTTTATAAATGTAAAAATCAAGGAGTGCCATAACAAATTTCACGAGGTGCATCTCATCACTAGCACACGGAACTGAACGCATAGTGATCCTTGAACAGGTAAATGAATGTGGACAGAAATATAACCGTGGAAAATCAAAGCAATCCACACATGAGCAAATACAAACACTGTAATGAGTACAACAAGGGGTTAAAGACAAAACAAGACATGAGGGGGATGGTAGGGGAACAGAGATATCACACGGCAGTCCCTGTATACTCGTCCCAGAGCTTCCACACTTTAAGGAACTTATCAATAGTATTGTTAATGAGCGCGGACAAATGTTCCATCCGCCTAATATCCATAACGCATGAGACTAGGTCAGAATGGGACGGTCTGTCCTGCCGCTTCCAGTATTTGGCTATAAGACGTCTAGTCGCTGACAGTACATGAAGCACTAAACGTAACATAGGTTTCTTTAATACCATCGGAGGCATATTCAATAAGTACATAAACGGTTCGAGAGGAAACCTCAGGGTAGTCAATCGTAGCAGAAGATCCTGAGTCTCCTTCCACAGGGGGAATATAATATGGCAATCCCAAAAGATGTGAAATAAAGACCCTGGACTATGACCACATCGCCAACATGTGTTGGAGGCAGCTGGGTTCAAGTAACTAAGCATCTGTGGTGTGTGGTACCAACACATTAAGAGCTTGTATGAGTTCTCTCTATAAGTCACACAAGCGGACGTCATCGCCACTCTACGCCATATGAGTTTCCAGTCATCTGGGGATATGTCCCTCTCCAGGTACCCTTCCCACTTAGACATATAATTGTGCCTTACTACCTTCGGAGTTCCGGGGTCAAGAGCAAAATGTATATATATCAGATATGAGACCTTTAGTAGAAGTTGACATTTTACACAGGCGCTCGAACGTTGTCGGAGTCGACACTTTCGTGCTGGCAAACAACTTTCTGAATAGATGCTGTATTTGCAGATGTTGCCATTGTGCAGAGTCAGGTAGATTAAATTTCGCCTTCAAATTTTCAAAGGGTATAATCTCAAGAGTTCTATATTCCACGATATTCGCAAATCTAAACAGTTTATTGAGGAACCAATGCTTATAGAAAGACTGGTGCATCCCCAGAGGGAAAAGAGGATTAAATATAAACGAGGACATGGAAGGTTTTCCTGATACTAGAGGAAACTTCCGCGTACAGCACTTCCACACATTGTATGTCAGGGCCATGGGACCCAGCAACTGGAGAACACAGTCTTTTGGCAATGGCGTCCACAATAAAGCATTCGGGTGAATAGGGGCTAACCACAGCTTCTCTATTTCCATCCATCTTGAAAATGCCAATAGAAAAGACCATGCAGGGATGCGGCGAAGATGGGTCGCCCAATAATACATAGTCACATCAGGAAGGCCAAGTCCTCCCTGCGTCTTGAGGGCGGTGAGGGTATTGCAAGAAATCCTATGTCTCTTGCCATTCCAGACAAACCGGAGGATGGAAGATTGCAGCGCTCTCAGGTCCCTTTCTAGGAATGGAAACTGGCAGAGTTTCCATTATATATAATAATTTAGGCAATATAGTCATTTTCACCGCCGCCACACGACCCAGCAAGGAAATCGGCAAGGGCATCCACTTAGTCATGAGTGAGTTAAGTTCCCGATAGAAGGGTACAAAATTATATGCATAGAGCGTATTATATGATTTCGTTAATTTCACCCCCAAATACCTGAGAGTAGTATCATTCCACTTAAAGTGAAAAGTATGTTGTAGGGCGGCTAATGTGTCTTGGGGAACATTAATGGGCAGGGTCTCCGTTTTAGATGTGTTAACCTTATATCCAGATAGCCTACCATACTCCCCAGCGTCTGGAATAGATTGAGTAAAGAGGTGTGTAAATGTGTTAGCGTAAGAAGTATATCGTCCAAAAAGTGAGAGTTTAAAGGTTACTGTATTAACTTCTACCCCTGAATATCAGGATGAGCCCGTATAATTGCTGCTAGAGGTTCAATGCATAAAACAAATAATAGGGGGAGAGCGGACAACCTTGACGGGTGCCATTATGAATAATGATCTTGCCAGATTGGGCATGGGTTGTTCACAAATGCGCTCGCGTAGGTGTATAGAACCCTAATAGCGTTCATGAAAGGCCCTCCCATCCCAAAGCAAGGGTAGTCAATCGTAGCAGAAGATCCTGAGTCTCCTTCCACAGGGGAATATAATATGGCAATCCCAAAAGATGTGAAATAAAGACCCTGGACTATGACCACATCGCCAACATGTGTTGGAGGCAGCTGGGTTCAAGTAACTAAGCATCTGTGGTGTGTGGTACCAACACATTAAGAGCTTGTATGAGTTCTCTCTATAAGTCACACAAGCGGACGTCATCGCCACTCTACGCCATATGAGTTTCCAGTCATCTGGGGATATGTCCCTCTCCAGGTACTCCTTCCCACTTAGACATATAATTGTGCCTTACTACCTTCGGAGTTCCGGGGTCAAGAGCAAAATGTATATATCAGATATGAGACCTTTAGTAGAAGTTGACATTTTACACAGGCGCTCGAACGTTGTCGGAGTCGACACTTTCGTGCTGGCAAACAACTTTCTGAATAGATGCTGTATTTGCAGATGTTGCCATTGTGCAGAGTCAGGTAGATTAAATTTCGCCTTCAAATTTTCAAAGGGTATAATCTCAAGAGTTCTATATTCCACGATATCCGCAAATCTAAACAGTTTATTGAGGAACCAATGCTTATAGAAAGACTGGTGCATCCCCAGAGGGAAAAGAGGATTAAATATAAACGAGGACATGGAAGGTTTTCCTGATACTAGAGGAAACTTCCGCGTACAGCACTTCCACACATTGTATGTCAGGGCCATGGGACCCAGCAACTGGAGAACACAGTCTTTTGGCAATGGCGTCCACAATAAAGCATTCGGGTGAATAGGGGCTAACCACAGCTTCTCTATTTCCATCCATCTTGAAAATGCCAATAGAAAAGACCATGCAGGGATGCGGCGAAGATGGGTCGCCCAATAATACATAGTCACATCAGGAAGGCCAAGTCCTCCCTGCGTCTTGAGGGCGGTGAGGGTATTGCAAGAAATCCTATGTCTCTTGCCATTCCAGACAAACCGGAGGATGGAAGATTGCAGCGCTCTCAGGTCCCTTCTAGGAATGGAAACTGGCAGAGTTTCCATTATATATAATAATTTAGGCAATATAGTCATTTTCACCGCCGCCACACGACCCAGCAAGGAAATCGGCAAGGGCATCCACTTAGTCATGAGTGAGTTAAGTTCCCGATAGAAGGGTACAAAATTATATGCATAGAGCGTATTATATGATTTCGTTAATTTCACCCCCAAATACCTGAGAGTAGTATCATTCCACTTAAAGTGAAAAGTATGTTGTAGGGCGGCTAATGTGTCTTGGGGAACATTAATGGGCAGGGTCTCCGTTTTAGATGTGTTAACCTTATATCCAGATAGCCTACCATACTCCCCCAGCGTCTGGAATAGATTGGGTAAAGAGGTGTGTAAATGTGTTAGCGTAAGAAGTATATCGTCCGCAAAAAGTGAGAGTTTAAAGGTTACTGTATTAACTTCTACCCCCTGAATATCAGGATGAGCCCGTATAATTGCTGCTAGAGGTTCAATGCATAAAACAAATAATAGGGGGGAGAGCGGACAACCTTGACGGGTGCCATTATGAATAATGATCTTGCCAGATTGGGCATGGGTTGTTCACAAATGCGCTCGCGTAGGTGTATAGAACCCTAATAGCGTTCATGAAAGGCCCTCCCATCCCAAAGCACTGCAGCGTAGAAAACATAAAAGGCCAGCTCAATCGATCAAAGGCCTTTTCTGCATCAAGGCCTAGCAGTAATGCCTGCTGTTTCCTCTTGCAAATAATGTCTATCAGATCTATAGTCCGCCTCGTGTTATCAGCGCCTTGGTCCTTATGGATCAAGCCCGGAAGCAGGCTGGCCAATCTATTCGCCAATAGTTTAGTAGCGTATGGGATTTATTCCCCCACATATAATAACGCTGCCGGGAATACAAAAGTAATTTATCCACTTTCGCCATTGCTAAATCTCTCAATTTAGCTCTTAACATAAGTATGCGTCGCAAAAGATGGCGCGAGTTGCGGGAACCCAGTTGATTCTCCAGACGGTCAAGGTCTGCTTTGGTATTATTATATTGAAGGTTTCTATCCTTCTTCATCTTAGAGCTAAGGGCAATACAGTGGCCCCGGAAAACCGCTTTGTGGGCTTCCCACAAGACAGATCCAGAAGACACAGACTCAGAGTTAATGTGGAAATATTCTGTCAGAGATTCCTGGAGATCTGTCCTAGGCACTAGATTGGATAAGAGATTCTCAATAAGGCGCCAATGGCAGACCCTGATAAAGGGAGGTTTCGCTTTAAGCGTTAAAAAAATAGGTGCATAGTCTGACCAGGTAATGGATCCAATATCAGCGTCCGCCATCAAGCGTAAGGTGGGGACATTGCCCAATAAATAATCAATGCGTGTGTGTGTGTACTGTGAGGGTGGGAATAGAACGTAAAGGTCTTAGATGTAGGATAATTCACACGCCATAAGTCATATAATGCAAATCATCTGACTAGACGTCTAAAGAGGCGGGAGAGCCTGCTCTGCTCAGAAGAAGGAGGCTTACCAGCTAGCGTTTGCCTATCCATAGTGTCTGAAAAAGAGATATTAAAATCCCCGCCCACAATAAGTGTCGCAGGGAGTAAACGGGATGTTTTTGTAAGCACCTTGGTGAGAAAGGGAATTTGCCTGGTGTTAGGAGCATATAAATTGCATAGAACAATGGGAGTGCCATGCATTGTGGCCTGTAGGGTAATATATAACGCCCCTGAGGATCAGAAATTTGTGATGTCACCTGAAGTGGACAGTTGGTGGATAAAAGTATGGCTACCCCAGCTTTTTTACTATCATTAAATGCAGAGTAAGTTCTTGGAAACAAACTGGCAGCAAACTTAAATGTCCCCGTGGCATCAAAGTGTGTCTCCTGGAGGAATACCACTTCAGCCTTCTGAGAGCGACATTCGGTTAAGGCCAGCCTCCGTTTGACATTAGAGTTCAGGCCCTTTACATTCAATGACATACATTTAATCATGGTGGGTAAAGTAGGTGAATGCTATACTTGCCAATGAAAGTGCAGAGGATACCTCTCCAGAAGAGCACAACCCAACCATGCAGTAAAGGTATCTGCAAAAAGACATCATTAATATCTGCCATGGATGTAAGCAAACAGTGAAGGATTAGACACAGGAGGACAGGGGGAAACACGGACGACAGCAACATAACATAAAGACAAACAGGAATAATCCCAACATTGGATGTCACCATCCAGACGGGGGCAAATGACAAAGATCTAGAAATAGCAGCGCGGCCCTGTCTCATGTCCTCGATTCCCGGAGGGATAGAGGAGAGGAAAAGGGCAATGAAGTCAGTCCCCGCTGCAGAGGCTTGGCTGGACAAAACCGGCAAAAAGAGTAAAGGAAAAAACAGGATGCACTAAAGCCCAATAAGTAACGTCACTCAAACTATAATGAACGTATAATCTTCTGAAGAGCAACAGTCGCCACGTAAGATGGCAAACGCATTAGGAGGTAGGCAGTCAAATAGACCTCAGCAAACAACAAATCAAGTGAGTCCTTCTTGGGGTGAGGATCCCCGCGATTCACTTCTTGGTGGAGTGCGACGGCTCCTGCTTTGTGCTTGGGTCCAGATGGGCGGTGGTGCCAACATGGGGTCCGGAACTTCCCAGTCATCAATGGAGGGCACAGCGAGTCCCAAGATGTCACAAAAAGAAGGTAAATCCGCATGGGCTCTCAGGGACACCACTTTCCCATTCTTATTGGCAATAAGTGCAAACAGGTACCCCCATCGGTAAGGGATTTTCTGATGCCGCATGGAGGCCAGAAGGGGTTGTAGCAGTCGCCTTTTTTGCAATGTCAGCCACGATAAGTCCTGGTATAGTTGTATTTGAGCACCATGAAAGTCAATAACTCGGAGTGTGCGAGCCTTGTTCATAATGGATTCTTTAAGCTGAAAATCAGTGACACAGCATATCACATCTCGCGGTTGCGCAGCAGAATTTTTAGGACGCAGGGCTCTGTGAGCACGGTCTAGTTTAATAGCTTGCGTTGATGGAGTTCCCAGTATACAGTTAAATAAGTCATTCAATACTTCGTGCAAGTTCTCCTCATAGTCAGATTCAGGCAGGCCTCTCATTCTGATATTATGCCGGCGGCCCCTATTATCTAAGTCCTCTAAATGCCTGGTGTTATCCCGGACAGCTTGGGAACATCTAGACACCGTGAATTGAAGATGCGCAATATACTTGCGAGTGGAATCGTGCTCTGTTTCCAGAGAGTCTACCCTGGCTGCAATCTGCTTAAAATCATTGCGCAGCGACGAAATCTCAGTTTTACAGGTATTTCTCACCTCTGTTATAAGATTTTTAAAGTCCTCCTTGGTAGGGAGATGTTGTAACGACTTATGCAAAGAATTAGAGGACTGTGATGCAGACAAAACGCCCTCCTCATTTTCCTCATTCAAATCAGAGTGGGAGTCCCATTGAATGTCTTCCCCATCTTGCCCCCTTTTAGGTTGTGGGACATCTATTTGCTCATCTGGGGCTTCAGCCCAGTCTCTTCTGCGGTGCGATGGGGTCGCCTGAGAGTTATGGCATTTGGGCGCCATTTTAGGTGGCGTGCGTATGGAGGGATCAAGCTGTGCAGGCTGGGGAGCAGCTCCTATTGCCCCAAGAGAGTGTTTCGGGCGGTAAGTGAATTCCTTAGCAAGCGCTGACAGAGGGGAGCCTGTTACCTGTTGTGGCTCTCCACCGCTTAACTGTGGCTGTGCTGCAGAATCGCGCTCCTCTCTCTCTGTAATGGCGCCCGCGGGGTCTCGTGCTGCAGGCCCCAGGAAGGAGCCGGATGATCAGTGCGGCGTTCCAGGCATTGGGCAATCGTTTGGGTCCGCAAATTAGGTGCCGAGCTGCCTCTGGATCTCTTAGGAGGCAGCAATTTCCCCATGGGGGTCCAACACCGGGCTTAAGTAGCTCCTAAGCTGGAGTGAGGTGGCGGAGCTCTTCTCTTACACCTCCATACACAGTGTTTTCAGTCAGTTCAGTATGGGATACAAAACCCACAGATTTTGGACACTTTACTAGGCCCAGATTAATGCAAGTTGTAATATAGACAGTGTTTTCAGATTCAGTTCAGTATGGGATGCAAAAACCCACAGATTGTGGACACTTTACTAGGCTCAGATTAATGGAAACTGTAATATACACACTATTTTAAGATTCAGTTCAGTAAGGGATACAAAATCCCACAGATTGTGGACACTTTACTAGGCCCAGATTAATGGAAGTTTCTAATATACACAGTGTTTTTAGATTCAGTTCAGTATGGGATACAAAAACCCACAGATTTTGGACACTTTACTAGGCCCAGATTAATGGAAGTTGCAATATAGACAGAGTTTTCAGATTCAGTTCAGTATGGGATACAAAAACCTACAGATTGTGGACACTTTACTAGGCCCAGATTAATGGAAGTTGTAATATAGACAGAGTTTTCAGATTCAGTTCAGTATGGGATACAAAAACCCACAGATTGTGGACATTTTATTAGGCCCAGATTAATGGAAGCTGTAATATGCACAGTGTTTTCAGATTCACTTCAGTATCAGATACAAAATGCTACAGATTGTGGACATTTTATTAGGCACAGATTAATGCAAGTTGTAATATAGACAGAGTTTTCAGATTCACTTCAGTATCAGATACAAAATGCTACAGATTTTACTAGCCCAGTTTAATGGACGTTGTTATATACACAGTGCTTTTAGATTCAGTTCAGTATGGGATACAAGAACCCACAGATGGTGGACACTTTACTAGGCTCAGATTAATGGAAACTGTAATATACACACTTTTTTCAGATTCAGTTCAGTATGGGATACAAAATCCCACAGATTGTGGACACTTTACTAGGCCCAGATTAATGGAAGTTGTAATATACACAGTGTTTTCAGATTCAGTTCAGTATGGGATACAAAAACCTACAGATTGTAGACACTTTATTTGGCCCACATTAATGGAAGTTGTAATATACACAGTGTTTTCAGATTCTGTTCAGTATGGGATACAAATTTTTCCCAAATAAAATGTATTCTCTGCTGGAATACTGTATGTACAGTTGCGGCCTAAACGCACACACAGATGTGCCCAAAACTAGTTAAATTTGCCCAAAAATATAAATAATTGTTTGCTGGAGTAATGAATATAATGGTTGCGGATTGAACACACACACAGATGTGCTCCAAACTAGTTAAATTTGTCCCAAATACAAATAATTCTATGCTTTAACACTGTATATATGGTTGTGGCCTAAGCGCACACACAGATGTGCCTAAGACTAGTTAAACTTGTCCCAAATAAAATTTATTCTCTGCTGGAATACTATATATACGGTTACGGCCTAAACGCACACACAGATGTGCCCAAACCTAGTTAAATTTGCCCAAAATATAAATAATTCTTTGGTGGAGTAATGAATATAACGGTTGCGGATAGAACGCACACACAGATGTGGCACAAGTTAGGTCAATTTCCCCAGAAAAAAAAATTACTCTGGCACGGTGTAGATCTCACTTGCAGACACAGTCTAGTGAATAAGCCCCTTTTTATAATGTCTGTTAAACACACTGCTTTCTGATGGGGTACTGTAGATCTCACTTGCAGACACACTCTAGGGAATAAGCCCCTTTTTATAATGTCTGCTAAACACACTGCTTTCTGATGGTGTGCTGTAGATCTCACTAATATCAAATCTTTCAGTCTTTTAAAATCTTTTGTGTACTTAAAAAAGCAATTTTCCAGCCCTGCACTATCTGTACCTTCCTGAAGACGCCTGTCCCTGATACTGCTGAATTAAACCCCTGGTAAAAAAAAAATAAAAATTGTGCCGCACTGCTATCAAACAAACACTGTAGTCCTTAAGAGGACTGTTTGGTCTTTCAATTGTTTGTTGGAGTTAAATCTATGAATTTGCAGAAAAATGGTAACTGTCCCTGCCCACTGTCTGCTCTCCCTGATGCTGAATGATCCCAGCGCAGGATATCGGCTCCTAAATGAACTGTTATCACGTGTTCCGGCCAGCCAATCAGTGTAAGGCTGATAGCTAACATGGCTATGGCATTACACTGAAGGGAATTACTTACCTGAATGTTTATTGGCTGCTTAGGAAGTGCCAAACATGTGGGGAGGAGATTCAAGCAATGCAACAAGCACACGTGGTATTCAGCCGAGTACCGCCACATGCCGAGCATAGCAATGCTCGAGCCGAACTGGTACTCGGCCGTGCATGCTCGCTTATCACTAATAACATTCTCTCTCATTCAAGAGCACTGTTGACAGCCTGGAGCCACAGAGGGGAACTGCCACCACCAGCAGTAATTCTGAACATGCTGCGTCTGGCCAGGACTCCCCTCGTCCTGTGGATCAAGAGGTGGAACCTGTCCAGCTGCTTCCCCATCAAGAGAGGGAGGACTCCTCAGCTCTTGAGGGACCTTCTGCACCAACACAAGCAAGTCCACAGCCCACAAGGAGACAGCCACGCCGGAGAACGGGCGCACCTCAGAACCCCGATCCTGCCTCATATACTCAAGCCCAGGTTCAGGCTCAAGTGCTTGAGTATTTAAAGGCAGAGACATACAGAAGGTAATGAGGAGCGAATGCTTAGTGGCCTTGCTCATCTTTTCAAAGAGCTCCCTTCCTACAAACAAACACTTTTTGTGGATGTCATGACCTCAGTGGTGACAATTTTGAAAACACAATTAGATCCATATGAGCTGGTGTGTTGTGTGGATAACCTGCAAAAATCGAGCCTTCAGGTTAGCACGGATTTGCAGCCCTTTTTTCCCCAGGACCCAGCATTTATGGACCTCCAAAATTTTGCCACTCACACAGTGACCTACACAACCTCGAGCCCCAAGTCATGTGAATGACCCGCATCCAAAAGGTCTCTGTCCTTTTACCCGGGAACTGTGAGACCTTTAATTTTTTATGTTATTTTAACATTTGTCTGTATATACAGTAGGCTGAATATCAAGCCTTATTTTTGTATGTTGCTTTTTATTCATGATATAAAAGAATACGCCAAATTGAATGTTTCTACTTTTATTAAATATTTCACTGTAATCACACGTTTTATACTTTTGATGTTTAATAGCACATGCATACAGTACAAATATTATACTAATTCTTTATTTGATTATAAACATAAATACAACTATGACTGTGCATATCGTTTATGACAACTATGCTCAACCTGATGCCCTCCAGCTTTATTAATCCAAACTAATAATTCCGCCTTGTGAAAATTAAAATGTAGGGTGTGCAGCCATGCTGGACTATGAAGTTTTGCAAAAGCTGGAGGGTCGCAGGGTGATCATTCGTGCTGTAATACACAAATACATATGCCTCATGGATTGATAGGCAATTTTTGAATAAAACGTGCGCCCATCAACTCACATGCCAGGACCTTGGACAGCAGGGTGAAATAATCTGCCTGCATAAAGAAAGAAAATAAATGTTACTATTTCAAAAACTATTATGGCACGTCTGCAAACTATACATAGCTATTACAAACTTCATTATTGCAAAAGGTATTAGAGAGTTATTGTAGTCCAAAAAAAATATTATATCATCATTAACATGTTTAACATTCAAAATGATTGACTACATAGATGTTTATTTTTGATGGGGCTACATTTTAACCCCAGCCCACAAGCCCATGTCAAGGGTCCTCTTTGTCTTGTGAGTCCCTACAATATCTACATATAACTCCCCCCCCCACACACAAAAAATAATAAAACTCACTAGAAAAAAAAAAAAACTAAGATGACCAGAGTCCAGACACTTCATAGTCTGCCATGAACTACGTCCATCTGCCACTGCAATGCACCCTCAGAACTTGAAAAATATTGCTCATAGAGGGCCCGAACTGCAGTTCCAGGTCGTCCATGAAAGATTTGGTCCAACCTTTCAGATGAAGAAGTACCAGGCGCAAATTCTTTAACTTCTGACGGAGCATCATGAATCCTGACGAAGTTATGCAGGATCACACATGCTTTAATAACCAGGGTGGCATTGTCCGGCGACATCTGTATGGATGACAGTAATACTCTCCGCTTGTGTGAGTTCCAAATGCACATTCAACATACTGATGGGCTCTACTCAGCCGATAGTTAAATATACGCCTGCTGTCACCCAGGTTGCATCTGGGGAAAGGCCACATGACATGTGGTGTCAAAGCAAACCCTTCATCAGCCACAATAACAAATAGAGCCGGTGGTCCCGCAGAACGTGGCAGCATTCTGGGCTCTGGGAGGGCAAGCTGGTTGGCTTGAAGTCTCTCACACATTCTAGAAGAACTGAAAATGCGCGCATCTGCAGTGCTCCCATAGGCACCAATATCCACAATTATAAACTTGTAAGTACTGTCAGCCAAGGCCATCAGTATGACAGAAAAATACTGTTTATAATTGTAGTACTGGGACCCTGAATGAGGCGGCTTCTTATCACGTATGTGTTTGCCATCCAGTGCCCCAATGCAGTTTGGAAAATGTGCATTGACATGAAAACCCTCAGCAATTCGGATCCAATCCTCAGCCTCAGGCTCTGGCATCACCGCTTCCCGCAGTCGCTGCCAAATCAAATCACAGGTTTGACTAACTGTGATTTGAGACTGCCAGCAGGAACCCCTAATGCAGAGATGAAAATGAGTTCCCAGTTGCCAAAAATCTGTAATACACAAACAAAAACAGTAATGCAACAAACATATATGTAACACCCCAAATTTTACATTTCTCTTTATATGCACATTATCACATTGCGACTACACTAACACATACATATATAAATCATGATAAATATACATACCTCAATGTGACGATGAGCCGTTCCTCAGGAGAAATGCAGTGCCTCATAATTTGTGTCCTGGTATGTGAGGACAGGGCACAGAGAGGCTAACAACATGTCAAAGCTGTCCAAAAAATTCAGGATGCTGTCGCAGATCCATGTACAGCGTGTGGAAATTACCCTTCCTGCGCCGCTGACAGAGAATTGGGTGAACCCAATGCCTCCTCCTCGGTTCCATGTTCACCATAGTCAGCTGATGTTCGTGTTCCTGAGAAATCAGCCAGCCCAAGAGAACCATTTCCTCCTCAGCCACGATGCAAAAGAAAATTGTAGCCAGAAACCAATGTCTGTCAAACACAGGATTCCAAGTACGCTCTGAATGCTGCAACAAGCTGCATGAAATGGAGTCACAACTATCACATGACCAAGTTAAATAGAGGGAGTGAAAAAGGGGATGTGTCCAAAATGATGATGTCAATGTGTTTTTTATTCCGTTTTGGATCTGCAAAAAACGGATGGTATATGAAAACTATATGGATTGGATTTTCCCTAAAATGATGGTAAAATAAAAAAAAACATACTCAACTCATCCAATTGCTTGCAAAGAGTCCGCAGCGACCATATTAATTGAAGATCCCGCATGAAATCTCTTGCCAGCCTGTATGACAACAAATAATAAGAAAGGAAGGCAGGCACTCTACAGTCGTGGCCAAAAGTTTTGAGAATTACAAAAATATTGGAAATTGGAAAAGTTGCTGCTTTAGTTTTTATAATAGCAATTTGCATATACTCCAGAATCTTATGAAGAGTGATCAGATGAATTACATAGTCCTTCTTTTCCATGAAAATTAACTTAATCCCAAAAAAAAACTTTCCACTGCATTTCATTGCTGTCATTAAAGGACCTGCTGAAATCATTTCAGTAATCACCTTGTTAACTCAGGTGAGAATGTTGACGAGCACAAGGCTGGAGATCATTATGTCAGGCTGATTGGGTTAAAATGGTAGATTTGACATGTTAAAAGGAGGGTGATGCTTGAAATCATTGTTCTTCCATTGTTAACCATGGTGACCTGCAAAGAAATGTGTGCAGCCATCATTGCATTGCATAAAAATGGCTTCACATGCAAGGATATTGTGGCTACTAAGATTGCACCTCAATCGACAATTTATAGGATCATCAAGAACTTCAAGGAAAGAGGTTCAATTCTTGTTAAGAAGGCTTCAGGGCATCCAAGAAAGTCCAGCAAGTGCCAGGATCGTCTCCTAAAGAGGATTCAGCTGCGGGATCAAAGTGCCACCAGTGCAGAGCTTGCTCAGGAATGGCAGCAAGCAGGTGTGAGCGCATCTTCACGCACAGTGAGGCGAAGACTTTTGGAAGATTGACCGGTGTCAAGAAGGGCAGCAAAGAAGCCACTTCTCTCCAAAAAAAACATCAGAAAGTATAGTATAAGGACTGCCATTCTGCAGAAAGTATGGCAAATGGACTGCTGAGGACTGGGGCAAAGTCATATTCTCCAATGAAGCCTTTTTCCAATTGTTTGGGGCATCAGGAAAAAGGCTTGTCCGGAGAAGAAAAGGTGAGCGCTACCAGCAGTCCTGTGTCATGCCAACAGTAAAGCATACTGAGACCATTCATGTGTGGGGTTGCTTCTCATCCAATGGAGTGGGCTCACTCACAATTTTGCCCAAAAACACAGCCATGAATAAAGAATGGTACCAAAACACCCTCCAACAGCAACTTCTTCCAACAATCCAACAACGGTTTGGTGAAGAACAATGCATTTTCCAGCACGATAGAGCACCGTGCCATAAGGCAAAAGTGATAACTAAGTGTCTCGGGGACCAAAACGTTGACATTTTAGGTCAATGGTCTGGAATCTCCCCATATCTTAATCCCATTAAGAACTTGTGGTCAATTCTCAAGAGGCGGGTGGACAAACAAAAACCCACTAATTCTGACAAACTCCAAGAAGTGATTATGAAAGAATGTGTTGCTATCAGTCAGGAATTGGCCCAGAAGTTGTTTGAGAGCATGCCCAGTTGATTTGCAGAGGTCCTGAAAAAGAAGGGCCAACACTGCAAATACTGACTCTTTGCATAAATGTCATGTAATTGTAGATAAAATCCTTTGAAATTTATGAAGTGTGTGTAATTATATTTCACTACATCACAGAAACAACTGAAACAAAGATCTAAAAGCAGTTTAGCAGCAAACTTTGTGAAAACTAATATTTGTGTCATTCGGCCCAGCACCCAGACAGAGGAGAGAGGTGCCACAGCAAGGAATCATGCGTCATATCACCCACCACTGGAGAAGGCCACTTTCAGTTATTACGGCCCAGCACCCAGTCCGAGGATACAGGTCCCACAGCAAGGAATGATGCGTCATATCACCCACCACTGGAGAAGGCCACTTTCAGTTATTTCGGCCCAGCACTCAGACCGAGGATACAGGTCACACAGCAAGGAATCATGCATCATATCACCAACCACTGCTGTAGGCCACTCAGTTATTTCGGCCCAGCACCCAGACCGAGGATACCGGTCCCACAGCAAGGAATCGTGCGTCATTTCACCCACCACTGGAGAAGGCCACTTTCAGTTATTTCGGCCCAGCACCCAGACCGAGGATACAGGTCCCACAGCAAGGAATCATGCATCATATCACCCACCACTGGAGAAGGCCACTTTCAGTTACTGCGGTCCCAGCACCCAGACAGAGGAGAGAGGTCCCACAGCAAGGAATCATGCGTCATATCACCCACCACTGGAGAAGGCCACTTTCAGTTATTTAGGCCCAGCACCCAGACCGAGGATACAGGTCCCACAGCAAGGAATCATGCGTCATTTCACCCACCACTAGAGAAGGCCACTTTCAGTTATTTCGGGCCAGCACCCAGACAGAGGTGAGAGGTCCCACAGCAAGGAATCATGCGTCATATCACCCACCACTGGAGAAGGCCACTTTCAGTTATTTAGGCCCAGCACCCAGACCGAGGATACAGGTCCCACAGCAAGGAATCATGCGTCATTTCACCCACCACTAGAGAAGGCCACTTTCAGTTATTTCGGCCCAGCACCCAGACAGAGGAAAGGTTCAATCAACTTTGGGTTGCACCGCAAGATCATGGTAAAGTTAAAAAAATGAGGATTCAATAAAGAAGTGCCCCAGAGTACAAGAATACATGGTTGAGGGGGAGGCAGTTATAAATGTCTATTCTGCACAAGGGAGGCACAGGTCCTGTGGGATCCATGCCTGGTTCATTTTTATGAACGTCAGCTTGTCCACGTTGGCTGAGGACAGGCGGCTGCGTCTGTCAGTAATGACGCCCCCTGCCGTGCTGAATACACGTTCAGACAAAACGCTGGCATTAAATGCTAGCTCTGGCCACGTGGACAATTTGGAGACCCAGAAGTTGAATGGGGCCGAACCATCAGTCAGTACATGGAGGGGTGTGCAGACGTACTGTTCAACCATGTTAGTGAAATGCTGCCTCCTGCTAACACGTTCCGTATCAGGTGGTGGTGCAGTTAGCTGTGGCGTGGAGACAAAACTTTTCCACATTTCTGCCATGCTAACCCTGCCCTCAGAGGAGCTGGCCGTGACACAGCTGCGTTGGCAACCTCTTGCTCCTCCTCTGCCTTCGCCATGGGCTTCCACCTGTTCCCCTGTGATATTTGGGAATGCTCTCAGGAGCGCGCCTACCAGCGTGCGCTTGTACTAGCGCATCTTCCTATCACGCTCCAGTGCAGGAAGTAAGGTGGGCACATTGTCTTTGTACCGGGGATCCAGCAGGGTGGCAACACAGTAGTCCGCAGACGTTAAAATGTGTGCCAGGCTCCCCAGAGGTAAGGACAAGCTGTCCTCTGTGGGAGGCATATCGTCATCATCCTCCGTATCCCCCAGCCACGCACAAGTGATGGGCCTGAGCTGTGTCGGGTGCCACCCCGCTGTGAACCTGCTTCATCCTCATCCTCCTCCACCTCCTTCTCATCCTCCTCGTCCTCCAGTAGTGGGCCCTGGCTGGCCACATTTGTACCTGGCCTCTGCTGTTGCAAAAAACCTCCCTCTGAGCCACTTCTAACAGACTGGCCTGAAAGTGGTAAAAATGACCCCTCATCCTCCTCCTCCTGGGCCACCTCCTCTTCCATCATCGCCCTAAGAGTTTTCTCAAGGAGACATAGAAGTGGTATTGTAACGCTGATAACGGTGTCATCGCCACTGGCCATGTTGGTGGAGTACTGTAAACAGCGCAACAGGGCACACAGGTCTCGCATGGAGGCCCAATCATTGGTGGTGAAGTGGTGCTGTTCCGCAGTGCGACTGACGCATGCGTGCTGCAGCTGAAACTTCACTATGGCCTGCTGCTGCTCGCACAGTTTCTCCAGCATGTGCAAGGTGGAGTTCCACCTGGTGGGCACGTCGCATATGAGGCGGTGAGCGGGAAGGCCAAAGTTCCGCTGTAGCGCAGACAGGCGAGTAGCGGCAGGATGTGAACGCCGGAAGCGCGCACAGATGGCCCGCACTTTATGCAGCAGCTCTGACATGTCGGGGTAATTGTGAATGAACTTCTGCACCACCAAATTCAGCACATGCGCCAGGCAAGGGATGTGCGTCAAACCGGCTAGTCCCAGAGCTGCGACGAGATTTCGCCCATTATCGCACACCACCAGGCCGGGCTTGAGGCCCACCGGCAGAAACCACTCGTCGGTCTGTTGTTCAATACCCCGCCACAACTCCTGCGCGGTGTGGAGCCTGTCCCCCAAACATATGAGTTTCAGAATGGCCTGCTGACGTTTACCCCGGGCTGTGCTGAAGTTGGTGGTGAAAGTTTGTGGCTGACTGGATGAGCTGGTGGAAGCAGAGGAAGAGGAAGCCGAGTAGGAGGAGGAGGCTACAGGAGGCAAAGAATGATGCCCTGCGATCCTTGGCGGCGGAAAGACGTGCGCCAAGGAACTCTCCGCCTGGGGCCCAGCCGCCACTACATTAACCCAGTGTGCAGTTAGGGAGATATAGCGTCGCAGGCCGTGCTTACTGGTCCACGTATCTGTGGTTAGGTGGACCTTGCCACAGATGGCGTTGCACAGTGCACACTTGATTTTATCGGATACTTGGTTGTGCAGGAAGGCACGGCTGTCTTGGAGAAGTAGTTGCGGCTGGGAAGAACATACTGTGGGACAGCCATAGACATCAGCTGTTTAAAGCTGTCTGTGTCCACCAGCCTGAATGACAGCATTTCAAAGGCCAGTAGTTTAGAAATGCTGGCATTCAGGCCCAGGGCTCGAGGGTGGCTAGGTGGGAATTTATGCTTTCTCTCCAAGGTTTGTGAGATGGAGAGTTGAACGCTGCCGTGTGACATGGTGGAGATGCTTGGTGACGCAGGTGGTGGTGTCGGTGGCACTTCCTCTGTTTGGTGGGCGGCAGGTGCCAACATTCCTCCCGAGCTGGAGGAAGAGGCTGAGGCAGCAGCAGAAGAGGGAGCAGGGGGAGCCAGAGTGAGTTCCTTGCTTTTAAGGTGTTTACTCCACTGCAGTTCATGCTTTGCATGTAGATGCCTGGTCATGCAGGTTGTGCTAAGGTTCAGAACGTTAATGCTTTGCTTCAGCCTCTGATGGCACACCGTGAAAACCACTCGGGTCTTGTCGTCAGCACATTGTTTAAAGAAGTGCTATGCCAGGGAACTCCTTGAAGCTGCCTTTGGGGTGCTCGGTCCCTGGTGGCGGTGGCCAGTAGCAGGCAAACCTCTTGGAGGCGGCTGTTCTGCTTTTGCCCCCTGCTCCCTCTTTTGCTACGCTGTTGGCTCGGTCTCACCACTGCCTCTTCCTCTGAACTATGAAAGTCTGTGGCACGACCTTCATTCCATGTGGGGTCTAGGACCTCATCGTCCCCTGCATCGTCTTTCACACTGTCTTCCTCCCTGACCTCCTGTTCGGTCAGCACACTGCAGAAAGACGCAGCAGTTGGCACTTGTGTTTCGTCATCATCAGAGACGTGCGGACTGCGATGAGATGGTATTCCCATGTCCTCATCATCAGGAAACATCAGTGGTTGTGCATCAGTGACTTCTATGTCTTCCACCACTGGGGAAGGGCTAGGTGGATTCCCTTGGAAACCATGCCAGCAGAGTCTTCAAACAGCATAAGACTGCTGCATAACTTGAGGCTCAGACAGTTTCCCTGATATGCATGGGGGTGATGTGACAGACTGATGGGCTTGGTTTTCAGGCGCCACCTGTGCGCTTTCTGCAGAAGACTGGGTGGGAGATAATGTTGTGAACGTGCTGGATCCACTGTCGGCCACCCAATTGACTAGCGCCTGTACCTGCTCAGACCTTACCATTCTTAGAACGGCATTGGGCCCCACCAAATATCGCTGTAAATTCTGGCTGGTACTGGAACCTAAGGTAGTTGGTTCACTAAGACGTGTGGCTGTGACAGAATGCCCACGTCCTCTCCCAGCACCAGAGGGTACACTAACACCACCACGACCGCGTCCGCGTCCCTTACTAGATGTTTTCCTCATTGTTACAGTTCAACGAGCACCACAATAAGAAAAAAAATATTTGGCCCAATGTATTGATTTCAAATTCAGGCCTTTTTTTAAAAGCACCTAACACTATCTGCCTATTTATATATGTAGCGTATTACACTAATCCAGGCACAGCAGTATCCACTGATTTAGGCCCCATGCACACGACCGTTGTTTGTTTCCGCGTCCGTTCCGGTTTTTTTCGCGGATAGGATGCTTCCCCATTCATTTCAATGGGTCCGTCAAAAAATGCAGATGGTCAACCGTTTTTGTTCCGCATCCGTGATACGTGTTTTCATTCCGTCAAAAAAATAGTGCATGTCCTATTTTTTTCACATTTGCGGACAAGGATAGGCATTTTTACAATGGATCTGCCATAAAAATCGGATCCGTCAAAAAAAACGGTCCGTCATCCGTTTTTTTTGACGGACGCAAAATTTCAAGGAGGAGCGGACGCGGAGGCAGGCAACGGTCGTGTGCATGTAGCCTTAGGGGAATATCTCTTTTAGGGCTAGTATTTAGGCCCTGGATGAAAGGTATCCTTTTATGGACAGATTTAAACTATGCCTGCAACAGCTGGAACACCAGATTCAGGGTTTTGCTATTTTGGCAATTGAATTTCACCCCAGAACAAAATATATCCTGTTACGGACAGATTTAAACTAGGCCTGCAACAGCTGGAACACCGGATTCAGGGTATTGCTATTTTGGCATTTGAATTTCACCCCAGAACAAAATATATCCTTTGCAGGACACTATGGAACTTGGCCAGCCACAGCTGAAACCACTGATTTATGGTATTGCTATTTTGGCAATTGAATTTCACCCCAGAACAAAATATATGCTTTGGCAGGACACTATTATAGTTTGCCAGCCACAGCTGAAACCACTGATTTATAGTATTGCTATTTTGGCAATTGAATTTCACCCCAGAACAAAATATATGTTTTGGCGGACAATATTATAGTTTGCCAGCCAGTGCTGGGACACCAGATTTAGGGGATTGCTATTTTGGCAGTTGAATTTCACCCCAGAACAAAATATATGTTTTGGCGGACACTATTATAGTTTGCCAGCCTCATCTGTGACACCAGATTTATGGTATTGCTATTTTGGCAATTGAATTTCACCCAAGAACAAAATACATGTTTTGGCGGACACTATTATAGTTTGCCAGCCACAGCTGTGACACCAGATTTATGGTATTGCTATTCTTGCAATTGAATTTCACCCCAGAACAAAATATATGTTTTGGCGGACACTATTATAGTTTGCTAGCCAGTGCTGGGACACCAGATTTAGGGGATTGCTATTTTGACAATTGAATTTCACCACAGAAAATAATCTATCCTTTGCCAAACAGAAAACAGTATTATACTTGGCTAGCCAAAGCTGGAACACCAGATTTAGGGGATTGGTATTTTGGCAATTGTATTTAACCCCTTAATAAAATATAGAAATTGCTATCCTGAGTTTCTAGGGGTGACAATTAGCACAGCCACGCCCCTGATGTAGGATATAGCAAAAAAAAACTAGTATTGATGGATTGATGGACTTGGTGGCAGCTTGTTCTGGTGCACCACAAGTCACAAAATGGCCGCCGATCACCCCAGAAAAAAAGTGACAGAAAAACGCTCTGTGCAGCCTAAAAACCAGTGAGCAAGTAACTAGCAGAAGATCAATCATTCACAGCTGTAGATCGATCTCTTCATTAGGTGCTTTTGCAGACTTTTCCCTGCCTAATCTTGCCCTCACAGCAGCTGCGTCCTCTCCCTACACTAATCAGAGCAGTGTGACGTGCGGCGCTATGTGACTCCAGCTTAAATAGAGGCTGGGTCACATGCTGCACTTGGCCAATCACAGCCATGCCATTAGTAGGCATGGCTGTGATGGGCTCTTAGGGCAAGAAGTAAAACAATAGCTGATTGGCTGCTGTGCAGCCCTTCAGAAAGCGGGAAGAAATCGCCGAACAACGAACCCGAAATTTTTTGAAAATGTTCGGGTTCGGGTCCGTGTCCCGAACACCCCAAAATTCGGTACGAACCTGAACTATGCTCGAACTGTTCGCTCAACACTACTGACGCACCTTCTGCTCAACATACATGTGCAGGGCTGGTACATTTTTTTTGATAGTAAGTAATGATGGCTTAGGACTCTCCGTCTTGGGTGGGCACAAGCCATCAGTTCTCTGAAAGGTTCAGAGTCCAAGATATGGAATGGGAGGAACTGTACCAGCAACTTTCAACTTTGCTAAGTGCATGTTCAACTTCTGTGCCGTTGGATGAGTGCACACATTCTGTTGTCTCTTTGCAATCGCCTCAGTGATTGCTTGCTGGAAAAATTGTGTGACGAGGAGGCAACAGATGAAGGGAAGGAACTACAGCTGCTGGGAGATGCAGCAGTTGTGCCATATTAGTGCCATGATTTTCCCAGGCCACTTTATGGTGGCCATCAGCATCCTGATGTGCTCGGCCCGAGCACCCGAGCACTTTGGTGCTCAATCAACACTATCTCCCACTAACTATCTGTATATATATATATATATATATATATAAGCTAACTATCTAATGTAATTAAATAAGGATCCAGGTGAGTCTGCAAAGCACAGAGCACAGTAATGACACTACTCTCTCTCAGAAATGCAAAAAACTAAAGAAAATGGCTGCTGGGGAGTTTCTTATATAGTATAGAGGTAGGCAACTTTCCTATTGGTTGCTAGAGATGTTGCTAAGCTCTGACAAAGATATTGCAGCCTTCTCATTGGCCCATAATCAAGAAGCAATAGTACTGATGAAAAGAAAAATAGAATACATAGCACTATATTCTAGATTTTTGCGATTAGAATATTCGCAATCAACACTATACAGCATGAAGCACATGAGCATATTGAAGGAGTTGGTTTCCTGCAGAAATATATATTATTTATGTATCTACTTTGACATTGAAAGCATGTGAAGTCCATTAGAGGAGCTTGAAATTACAGCAGCTGAAAAACTCCTATAGCCAACATACCTTTACATTCTGCAGGAGACACTGGAAGTTTTACTATGGCTACATATGTATCTTAAATGTGCAGCGAGCGCCTGAGAAGCCGGTGCAGAGGTAGTGGCCCTGATGAGATGTTGTGTCACAGTATACTCCCTTAGGCCATTGCTCCCTGGGATCATTGAAGGGGAATAACTAAGGCCATAAGTAAAAGAATAAAAATTTATCTTTGCTTAGTGCAACAGTAATTTGGACAAAGTGCTATTTCTATTCTAAGATGATAAGATATGGTGGCAGGTAGAGTGGCAACTAATGACACCTCTAATGTGTTTTCTTGTTGGTGACTCTCTTTTGAACTTTGAACTGTGGCTCTCCCTTGAACTTCTGTCCAACAGCTAAAAGCTGATACTTGTGGCTTTAGCCGTTTACTGTGTAAAGCAGGCTTTGAATTGGTTTGGCCTAGATGTTATCTAGGTGGTGGGTGTCTGAACCGTAGTCCCTCGTCTGCAGCAGTGTCTATAAAGCTGTGGCTTGCAGGGCCTTCGGCTGTCTGTAAACACTGTGGATTTTCTCATAACTGGAGATTTAAGATTATTGCCGTTTCTGGAGTAGTGGTCTCACAGGGAAGTTGAATCGAGACTGGACCCTAAGGACCTTGGAGCAGGAGAAATTAAATGTGCTTCCATACTCCTCACTGTCATAGCTAAAACTCCCCCTCCTGGAAGGAAGCAGGATGCACCCACTCATACCAAGAGAGTAGGAACAGGGTGGTTAACCCTATTTGTTCCAACCATGTCACATCTGTTGGTGTACATACATTAAAATACATGACTTAACATAACAATTGCAGACACCTTTAAGTCTGGGGTACTGCAGATCTATATAGTGTGGGGAATTGCTCTGGTAGACAGGCTTGCGGACGCAGTATAGAGGCAAGGTACACAGTTCTCTGGGTAAAGCAGAAGTGTTTTATTCACACTCAGCAACACAAAAACAGTCTTAGTGCTTGTTCACACGAGGCAAAACAGAAACAGTCTTAGTGCTTGTTCACACGAGGCAAAACACAAGGCAAAAATATCAGTCCCACAGCAAGGTCACCTGAGTGGTCGGTGTTAGTTCACACCTGGCAGTTAGCTCGGCCACACAAAGTTTCCACCAGAGGATTCCAGGTAGACTGCACGCCTGTTTGCAGACTCTTGCTCTCAGCCCTGAGAGCTCCACAGTAACATCAGCAGCTTCCAGGATAATTACCCCTCACCTGCTGAGGTGGCTGCTTTTTTAAAGGCCCGGAAAAAGTCCGGCCTGGACCGTGGGGAATAGTCTCCCACCCAGCACTTGACTATTCCCAATAAGAGCCGGCCCGGATCAGCTTTGTAGCCATACTAAATATCAATGTGTCAAACAGCACTAGCTGCTGCTGACACACAAAAAATCCGGCTCTTATCTCACCGAGGCCAGGAACCTCGGTGACATGTACCTTCCGTCGACGACGGAACCTTGTGCCCTCTTACAATAGATACTTTTAATATTTTATCACTCAAATGTAATATATTTATTCTACAATGCTCTAAAGAGATTGCCCTATCTCGCTGTTTCCTCGGTTAGGACAGGAAAAGGTTGCCGGCGCTTCATTGAACATGTGAAAGATACACATGATGGCAAAATTGATACGCTTCGTTTTGCAGGACTCAAAGTTGTCCCTCCCCCACCTCATGGAGGGGACAGACACCGACGACTCCTGCAACAAGAAGCAAAATGGATAATGCGCACAGCTAGGTTTGAATGACCGTAACGATCTGGGTACATTTTTATAGAGATGTTGTTCTTTGCTCACACACTGTTCCTTTAAGAATTGTACCTAGGCTTTAAGTTGTTTGGGTGTTACCCGGGCAACCAGGTACTAGGTATAAGAAGCCAGCACAATACAACGTGCTGACGTAGTGGCCAGAAGAAGCGCAGTGAGTTTGCGCGAAATGGTTTGCGTCGCCGCTGTGGGTGAAACTAGGCTATCACTGCTGCCAAACCGTGTATGAAACTTTTTGCATGAAATAAAAGAAAGAAACAAAAGCCGTGGTGAGTGCTGCCTATTATTCTTCTCAACTTTGAAGAGATGAGACTAAGCGCCTGCACCAAGTGGCCTAGCTTATGGAAACAGCTGAGCAGGCTGGTGCTCTGCTATTTCACTCCTATTTTAGTGAAAGGGAGGTACGCAAACTGCATAGCAGAATACCTCCTGTGGAAACAGAGAGATGTGGCAACCCCTTTAATAAAATTACAACTGGTACAAGCAGGGGTATTAGTGTTGTATATCATTCTTCAAGGGGTTCTCTAGGCTACAGATATTGATGACCTATCCTTCAGAAAGTATCAGATTGTTGGGGGACAAGCACCAGACATCCCCACCAATCATCTGTTTTTAAGCTACCATGGCACTTTAAACTAGCAGCGTAATTTCTGGTGCCAACAAACTGAAACTCAGCTCTTATTCACTTGAATGGGAGCTAGGCTGCAATACCCTGGCATGGCCAATGCAACATGTATGGAGCTATCTGCCCCCAAAACTGTACACCATACAGTTTCCGATGGGTGGAAACCAACAACAGCTGATTGGCGAGTGTGCCGGGTGTCAGACCCCTAACAATCTGAAGTTGATAACCTATCCGGAGATCATCAATATTTGTAGCCTGAAGAACCCCTATAATCATGATTGTCAGCAGTAAAGAACTGGGTACAAGCTTGGGCATATATAAGGTATTGTTCTTTTAAGGAGCTGCATATTATCAAGTGTATCAAGATGTTTTAATACAGATTCTCATATAAGATAGTGGTTAGGGATAAGCAAGGCGAGTTTCGGATCATAGATAGAAGCTGACTTCGGGAACCAAGTTTTAAAATAGTTTTCAAGTTGAAAAATCAAATCTCGAAGTTATTTATCAGTCCTCCGAGACTTCGGTGATAACGAATTTGCCGTGCTGGGGCCCATACTTTTAAATGTTGTACAGAGACAAAACAAAGTTTTAAGCAAAGTGACCAGATCGACGATCTGAAGCTCACTTTGCTCATCCCTAATAGTGGTACATGAGAGAACTATAGATGTAAATTGGTTTAACAAAGTAAAGGATTCCTTAAATTATAAAGATTACAGGATAAAGATATACTTACTGTCACTCAATAGAACAACAGAAGTCAGGTGCAAAGACTGTCTGCATATATAAATGAACGGCCTCTTAGTGTCCCAGAGGGAGCAAAGAAGGAGGAGTATAGTTTTCAAACTGTCTCTAACTTTAGCCTGAAATCTTAGTTGGAGTTTCTCTGTCTCTTGCACACAGCTGCAGTCAGTAAGGAATAAGAAGGCGAGGAGAGGCGTCTCCTCAGTGCCTCTTTATCCACAAAATGCAGACCATTTATCAGTTGATCATGGCACAAAGAACTTCTCTTGCAGTTTTCCTAACTTTGATGCTCATCGGATACACTCAGGCTCAGCAGAGAGGTAGGGTTTCATGTAGTGTATGTTCTGTTTGTCTGTGTTTGCTCAATACAATGGCATTGTAACTACAGATCCTGTCCCAGATATTAAATACAGCATTTCTCTGTGACAGCTAATAACAACAGTAAGGAACAAACATATGCTGTACATACAGTGTCCTTCAGTCCTTTTGAGTATAACTGCCTGCACTCTCTTTTTTGTAACTTTAGGATTGAAGTAAGATCATAGCAAAGTATTCTTCTTGTATTTGCTGTTCTTCATATAGTCAGAAAATCCAGGATGTGATGTCTCATTTTATCATTTAGTTTTCCATTTGTTGTCTCACTATTTCTTCAATATAGCAAGTGCCTTGAATGAAACCAGATTGGGACCTCACATTTCAGTCTGTGTTAATTCATATAACACTTTTAGTACTTTTTCATTTCCCTTATAAGATGCTATCTTGAAATTATGCTTCAAACCAGGGGCAAAGTTAAATGTGCATGGATGTCCTTGAGACCTTATCAACTTGTGTTTGTGGATAGTACACACGTTTCTTCAGGATAGAACTTATGTCCTGATGGAAGCACAGAAAGGGAGAAGAGCTATTCCATTGATATAAGAAAATCTCTGCATCTTCAGGTCATGCTCATAGGTAGACGTTCTCTGATAGATCTAGTGTTTTATGCTAGGCTAGCATTTACATAATAGTTCTGTTAAAAGCCTCTATTGCAGAAAAAAAATGCTGGAGAAAATAGTTCAGCATGAATGTTCTATTTTGTCTGGTAGAATAACGAATGTCATAGCAGAGAACCAACAGGCCCTGAATAGGGTCCGAGAGGCATTTTTGGTGTCCACCATCTGTCACCCCCTACACTCAAGTTGTTTTTGTTATTTTTAATGTTTGTTTTTTTAAGAAAAATGCCAATACTAGAGTATATGTAAACCCAACTTTAGATATATTCAAGTGCGGATATGTTTATATGGTAAATTTTATCTACTCCTGCTTCCCTGTTATATAAAGGGGCAGTTCACCGGACAGTTGCTTAGAATATCATGTCCTATAGCTATTTAACCCCGACATTCTTGTATACTATAGCATAGTGCTAAGGTTTAAAAGCTGCCAGCTTGAGCCTGGGGTCAAAATCTGCAACATACCTCCAATGGCAAAACAAGGAAAGAAGAATTCTCATACTACTTATCAGGCTTGACAGAACATTGCAATAAAGTATGGAAATCTTGCAATACTTCAGATTGCAAAATGCAAGAGCATGCAGAGGCTAAAGGTAGGGCACAAGAGCTTTAAATAGCATTTGTCAGCATGATTAACCTGATTAAAACAATATATTTATTTTCTCCCTAGTGTTCAGGGTTGCAGAGTTACATAGACTTTTATCTTTATTGAAAGTAGGCAGTTAAAGCACCATGGGGCCAGCATAGTTCTTGGAGCACCTATGCCGCTAGTGCTCACTTCACTTCCCCCTCTGCGTCTGCGCTCTCCATCTGCTGCTGCTTGCTGAGCAGCACAGATTCACAGTACATAGGCAACATAATTCCACACAGAAGCTTTCCCCTTCTGTCTCTGAAGCTGCGGACGTCTCGACAAGGGATGAGCAAATTGACTTCGGATAAAACATCCAAAGTTGATTCACATAAAAATTTGTTTCAATACTGTACGAACTTGGAACAATACTTGGAACCAAACCCGAGGAAATTATTTTTTTTTACAGTAGAAATTAATTTATGAAGTTATTGTGCAAAGTCTCGTGAGACTTCGCGAAGTAATAACTTCGGCTCATTGGAGCCAATACATTCAACTACTGTATGGAGCGCTCGCTCCGTACAGTATTGAAACAAAATTTTATGCGAATCAACTTTGGATGTTTCATCCGAAGTCGATTCGCTCATCCCTAGTCTCGACTTCCAGGTGGAATAGTGTTGCCGGCTTCTGTGCACTGTGAATCATGCTGACTCTTTAAGTTCCACCTCTTACGAATTTATAAATCCTTACCTATCTGAGCAAACAGGAACTTACCACATAGCACAGGGCACGATTTGACATAATAATGGGATACCTCTGTATGATTCAAATAGGATTTTAGATCTTATTTATATGCCCTGATTAGTGTTGAGCAGATTGAAGTTAACAAAGTGGACTTCAATCTGAATTTACGGGAAAATTTTGATTTGCAGCAAAGCCGAATTTCGTCATGCTTCATGGTAACGAATCATTTTCCCCTAAAATGGTGGTAAAAGTAAAAGAAAATTCATACTTACCTCCATTTGAGTGCGAAGAGGCTGCAGCGGCTTATTGCTTGAAGATCTCGCCTGAAATCTCATGACATATGATAACGCCACACCGGCTGACGTGATGACGTCATCACACGACAGGCGAGATTTCATGCTGGATCTTCAAGCAAGACGGTTGCGACGGCTTCTTTACGCTCAAAAGGATGAGGTAAATACAATATTTTTTTTTTTTTTAGGAGTAAGCCCTGAAATGCTTTAATATTGTACTCAGATGTTGTGATCCCTGTCATTGCACCCACTACTTACAAAAATATGTGCTTCGTAACAAAGTTAGTCATGAAGCAAATATTTAAATAAAATTCAGCAAAGCAGCCAAATCGAATTTTGAAGAATGTCGCTTATCCAACTAGCCCTGATATAAAAGCAGAAAAAATTTAGAACTGATGCCCATGTTAGTTATCCAAGTGTCCAATAACACATTCAAGCCACCCCGGTTGCCTGTCTAGGGTGATAAAAAATGTCCTCCAGTTAAATGCCTGAAAATACAAAGTTTATGTAAATCTCATGTTCATGTACACTTCAATTGTTACTATACCATATAGCAGTTTGGGATCAGTAGTGAAGGCAAACATTCGATGAGGTGACACTAAATTCTATGAATGAACCAGTGGCATGTTGTATAGTTGTAATATTCTCAAGCATCTGATCAGTGGTTTCTGTGTTGTGGGCTTATCTTAGTATTCATGGCTGCATAAATTCTTCTCAGTTACATAATAATATGACATAAAAGTTTATTTTGGTCCAAATTGGGGGGTACTGTGAAACGTTCGCTAGCAATAGATATACATCCATGGAACTTTACAGTCACTTTTAAAGTTACATTGGAAATATGCAACATCATTTTGATGAATCTTCTTATTTGATTGGAAAGACTCTTCAAAAGTGGTACAGCGCATGTCACTAAACGTTTATATATGAGAATCATGACCTTCATTCTTTATTGTTCTTTTGACAAATAAAACTTTTCAGTTAAATCTAATAATAATATGTCATGACTATAAGCTGTAAAAATGTCCTCTAGCTGAGATGCTGTGGATGCTTAAAACAATAGCTATGACATTTTACCCATAGTAGTTTATTTATATGCCCTGCATGTTTATTTTTTCCTCCCTTGCATACTTATCCTTTTTCCATTCTAATTTGAGTCAATGGCTGGACCTCAATAATCCTTCATTGGAATAATTTGTATATGTATCTGACTGAGAACTTATGCCTTAGACCCTCTTTACAAACAAAATGTGGAAAGAAACAAAACCTCTATGAATCTGGTTGAGGAATTGTTGAGTTATATTATGAATATACATGCTTTCTCAGACCAGTCCCTGAGATGATTGGTTGGGAACCAAGATTGTACTTTGCTTCTTTAGATACCTGGACCCAGAACCCACCTTCTCTGGGTCAACTGCATTCATTGACAACACAATGCAACACACAAGATTGATTGTGCTAAATCTTGTGTGAATGGTTGCAGCCATGGCTCGGACAACCCAAATTTACAGTTGCAGGATTGATAACTGCTGCTGGGCCAGCCTAGCTGTTGCTGCCAGGACTATAGGAAATGGTATACTGCAGTGTAACATGGGCCCAAGGTTTTTTGTATCTTGCTGAAGTTTGACAGCTATAGTATTATAACATATGGCCCATATATTATAATTAGTAATGAGCAAAGTTTTTGAAATTTTGATTCTGCTGCATCGAAAAAGTTGACAAAAAAATTTGCTTTGTGACAAATTACTTTGTCATGAAGCGCAGTAGGTGCAATGACAGGGAGTGACGATTGTGCCACCCTCCGTCATTGTACCTCTCAGATGCTGCGTTCATAGCTGATCATGGCAGTTGACAGCAATAATACAGTGTCAAATTAAAAAAAAAAAAAAAAATTAAATCATACTTACCTCATTCATTTGATTGCGACGAGCCAGCCAAGGACATCTTGATTGAAGATCTAGCATAAAATCATCACTTCGGCCAGCGTGGTGGCGTTATATGACACCGCACATGAGATTTCGTGCGAGATCTTTAATCAAGATGGCCGCTGCCGGCTCGTTGCGATCGAATGGATGAGGTGGGCATGATTTTTTTATATTTTTTACCACCATTCAGTGAAAATTGACATGCTACCACAAAGAACAAGGAAATTCGGCTGCAAGGCGAATCAAATTTTTCCTGAAATTCGGATTAAAGTCCACTTTGTGGACTTTGATTCGCTCAACACTAAACTTATCATATCAATATGGCTGAAATTTAAACCTAACTTAATATAGTTTCCAAAATGGAAGAACTTCCAAAGTACTTCAATTGCATCTTTATGCAGTAAAATCTTAAAGCCAAATTTATTGCATATGTAATGTACCACAAAAGGATATTTTCTAGATCCATGGAGTATTGGAATTTTAATGTAATACTATTGCTGAAATAACAACTGCAGCAGCTTATATCTATAAAGCATAAGGATAAAAACAAAGGGGAGAAAAGGAAGATAGAATATTATTCCTTGTGGAATGATGGCGGTAAAAGGTTTTTTTCTGGAATAGAGTATTGATGACCTATCCTCAGGATAGGTCATCAAAATCTGATTGTTGGGGCTCAGACTCTCAGTGCCTCTACCAATTAGTTGTATGAAGAAGCCACTGCTCTCCTTAGAGCATGGTGGCCTCTTTCTAGGCCATTGATGTCATATTAATTGGTGACGTGCAGCTTATTTACATTCAAGTGAATGGGCCAGGGCTGTAGTTCCAAGCACAACTGCTTTACAATGTATAGTGCTGTGCTTGGTATGCTATAAGGAGGCAGCAGTGCTCACACGTGATCGGTGCGGGTGAGAATAGGCAATCAATAATCTAGTCTTGGAAAACCCCTTTAAAGGGAACCTGTCACCGGGATTTTGTGTACAGAGCACTGGACATGGGTTGCTAGATGGCCGCTAGCATATCTGCAATATCCAGTCCCCATAGCTCTGTGTGCTTTTATTGTGTAAAAAAAAACGATTTGATACATATGCTAATGAACCTGAGATGAGTCCTGTCCCTGGACTCATCTCAGGGACAGGATTCATCTCAAGTTCATTTGCATATGTATCAAATCGTTTTTTTACACAATAAAAGTACACAGAGCTATTGGGACTGTATATTGCAGATGTGCTAGCGGCCATCTAGCAGCCCATGTCCTCAGCTCTGTACACAAAATCCCGGTGACAGGTCCCCTTTAACAATGGTGGTATGAACACACAAAAGGAGGGAGTGGCACCACTTTGATTTTTTGCTATGGCACCTTACCCTCCTATATGGGCTCACTTTGTGTTCATTTCAATACTGTCATTTAATTTTTAAAAATCAGAAATGAAACCTACTGCCCATGAAATGTTAAAATTACCTTTTATTCCTCTTAATTACAATGCATCCAATAGATAGCACCAATGCTTAAACATCTAGGGAACACTGACTTGATTTATTACTAAAATGTGTTCTTTAGTGACCTTGCTTGCCAATGCAAATGTCAGTATTAAACAACCCATGAACCTTTTGTTCATATCCTAAAATGACTGTCAGACACTCCAGTGAAAAGGGACAAAAGTCATGGAGGTCTGTGATGTGGTCCAGCAGGGGTTTCTGTGGAAGTTGCTCCTGAGTCATAGAAAGTCAGCTACTTCAAATATTTTTTTTTTCTATCTCATCTAATTACTTTTAAGAAATATTATATGCATTATTATTTTAATCATTTTAATTCAGTAACCTAAAAACAAAGCAAAAACAACAACAACTTTTTATATATATATATATATATATATATATATATATATACTGTATATATATATATACAGTGATTCATCTGACATAAAAAATCAAGGATATCTATCTGAACATACTATCCGAATGACACAGTTGCTTTAATTTTCCTTTATTAGCATGGTCTTCTAGCATGGGCAATTTCTAAAAACAGTGATGAGCGTCGTAGACTTGACATACCATTAATCCAGAAATAGGATGTCATGTTGCATTGAACAATTTTTAGACATGAGTGATTTATATGTGAGCTTTGTTCTGTGGGGATGTGTTATAAGCATTATGGTATGAGTGGTATGAGAGTTCTAGTTAAAGGTATTTTTTTAGGGAGTGCAATATTGATGATCTATTCTCAGAATAGGTCATAAATATCTGATCAGTAGGGGTCTGACTTCCAGACACCCCACCCCCTACACACACACACACACACACACACACACAGGCAATGCTCTGGTGAGTGCTGAAGCATCCTCACTGCAAGTTCAGTGTTGTACATGATATAGCGGATGTGCTTAGTGCTACAGCCCAGGAACATTTACTTGAATGGGACTAAATTGCACATAGGCCAAGAGACCGATGGAGGTGACTGGCCTAGGATGAGGCTTTAGTACACCCCAGAGTGCCACTGCCTCTTCATACTGCTGATCAGAGGGAAGGAGTGTCAGGAGTCAGGCCCCCTACCGATTAGAAACTGATGACCAGGGGCGTAACTAAAATAGTGTCAGACCATGCAACTGCTATAGGGCCCAGGGCAAGAGGGGGCCCAGTTGGAATCATTACCTTCTCTACTGGGGGTAAAAACTTGGTCAGGACTCTACCTTCTAAAGGAACAACTTTTAGCAAATGAGGCAGTGGAAAAAATGGCTCAAGGGTCATTGAAAGGGATTTAGGCAGAAACCCTTCTGTCCTGTGTAGGGGGCCTGGTTTGATCCTTGCTATGGGGCCCTTACTTTTCTGCATATGCCACTGCTGATGACCTACTGTATCCTGAGGATAGGTTATCAATATTTTACTCCCCCAAAAAATCACTTTAATTTATTTTGCATCCCTAGCTGGATTATAAATAATCTTTCCATGTTCTTATTTTTAAGGGAAGTAACACAGCAACGTGACACCAATGTAGGAGTTACACAATGTTTTATGGGATACTTCAAAACACAAATAATTTGACTATTCTTATTTGAAGCGGTTCCATGTTCTCCATATGTTACTTGTTGGATGAGCGTGCTCTGTTTGTGCTAAAGCCTCCTCATGTCCCAGCTTTTGCACAGTTCTGAATAAGCTTCACAATTCCCTCACACATGCTTTCCATCATCAGAAACAGACAGCGTGACAGCTCTCGAACAGCATATTCCATTATTACAGTCTAAAGCATTGCATTTTCAGAATACAAAGACAATTCTTAATTGTCTTCAACTGTTTATATGTCTCTCGCAGCCCATTTAATATTGTGTAATGGCATTTTTATATCCTATCTGTTTATCCATGTACCTATTATAACTTGGATTATTTCAAAGACAGTCTGGACCTCCAAATAACTCCCACAGCAGCTGTAAAGAACCAGAGATAATGGTTGGAATAACAGTAATGATATGACTAATGACTTCCATATCCCATATCTCATCGTCTTATTATCCATGCTATTATGCGTATTAGCCAAATGCCTCCATAAACCCGACATACTGTATGTTTCATTACATTGTCTTCCTTATTCAGGACAAAGCAAACATATTTCCTGATTGGTTGATAGATACTTGTTATGTAGCATATTAGTTTTGCCAAAGAATAGGAGCGCACATTTCACCATACGGAAACAAGTATAACATTTCAACTTCCATGTGGTTTGCATATTATTGTAACTTTAACTATAAAGTAGATGGAAACCATTTAAAGGGGTTGTCTTTATTAAAGCCATGTTCAGAAACCCTTTTAGGACATCCTGAAGTGGATCATGGCTATAAAGGGCATCTGTTGCAATGGAGGTCCAAACTGGTTCATACATTACATGGACACCCCTTGCATTTTTATGTGCCATATGAATTATAGATAAACTCCTGACTATGGGTCCATGAAAACCATTGACAGAACTCTCATAACATCAGTGTTCTATCAGTGTTTTTCACTGAAAATTGGTCGGAGATGCTCTGGAAATGCACTGGAATGCTAATGAAACATGGAGAGCATAAAAAAGGACACACAGCCAAAATATGAACCTTTCACAGACATCTTCACAGATGAAACACTAGCTGTCTTCTCATGGACCTCATCAGGGCCATGGACATGCAAATACAACATACAGCCTAAAACAAGTTGTCTCTCTTGTTGTCATAACTGCTTTATTTATGTTCAGTTATTTGCAAATATTCATCACCATCTTATTACTTGCAATAGGAGCTGCTTGGAGAAGTAGTTATTTTAGTGTTTAATAGCCATATCTCCCAACTGTCCAAGATCTGGTGGGACAGTCCTGTATTTTGGCAGTTGTCCTGTGGTCCTGGGATGGCTGTGGCATGTCCTACCCTCAACTGTTTCATCATCCTGAGGATGCAGAGACAGTTGAATACAATGGTGAACCAGGGAGCCATCAGCTCCCTGCTCCATCATTCTTAGCCGATGGTTTCCCCATCAGGCGCAATGCCGAAACATCATTGAACCTGCAGAGATGAATAAGAGAGCACTCAGGCTATGTAGCGATGAACATTCTCTGGCCTGTGCATTTTGTGCTCAGCGCAGAACGTGCAATGACATTGATTCATTGCGTTTGATGCTGGGCAGAAGTGTTCCATTCCCCTGTGAATGGGGCTAAGTGAGTGTTATTTTTTATTTTATTAACTGTACAGGCTTAACTGCTGTAAGAGGGCAGCAAAGACAGCGTATCTGCTGAGTGGGGGCAATCAGGGGGCATAACTACTGTGTGGAGGCACTAAGTGGCATACCAACTGTATAGGGGCACTAAAAGGGCATAACTATTGTGAAAGGGACTCTTAGGGTGCATAAGTACTGTGAAAGGGTCTCTAAAGGCATATTACTATTCTGAAAGAGACTCTAAGGGGGCATAACTACTGTGTGGGGGTACAGTGAGGACTTGGTGGGATTGGGGTGTGTAAAGACATTGAGTGGAGTTAGAGGCATGGCTTAGTCTTGCCACAAAATTGCCACAGCTGATAATGTCCCTCCATGGGCTTTTTAAAAGTTGGGAGGTATGCCTAATTAGCTATAACTCACAAATGTCATATGGACATTAGTAACAGATTAGATCATCTGATTTATTCCTTAGAGGACTATATGTTCCACGCTGAGAAAACATATAGATGGGAAAAGTAAGAATAGTTTCTCAGTCAGTGAAGAAAGAACAGATCTGTATTATACTGTATATGTCATATGATATCATCTAACTAAATAGAAAAGCATAACGTTCGCACATGCAGTTTTCAGTACCTGAAACATCTGCCCAGTACAATGAACATCTGTGCATGGCTATGGTCATGTTATTTGCAAATGAGACGTGGGAATTAATATGTTGAATATGACAGCAGGAATGTACTGCAGAACACAAAGAAAATAATGTTTTACTGTATGTAATGCTTCAGACAATGCTAGGATTCCAAATGCAAATATGATCTGGGCAAACAGTAGGCATACACATTAGAACTGAACTGACTAGATATTCCTCCCATTGCAAATCATTTTTCAGATTCCATAGTAATTTGGTTTCCAAGAATTGTGGGCTATGGTGCCAACATTTAGCTTTCTCAAATGTCTTCTCAGTCTTTAGTCACCATGATTGCAGTTGAAGCTTTGGATCAGATTTTGAAATGTCATAACAACATTTTCAGCCTGGAATCTTTCTTGATGTCAGCTAAAAAAGGATGGCATGGCAGGATTACATTTTTATACATGGAGCAGAATGGGTTAAAAAATGAAGCATTAATCACCTAGCATATCCCTCATGACTGCCATTCCTATATTTACCGGGTCCCTGCTGCTCTCCACTTCCTGGTAAACTCATTCTGCATATTATGTGAAAAATTGAATCCCCCTGGACAATCCCTGATGTGTGTATAAACCATTTTCAATCTCATGGTAAATCTTTGGAAAGGTTGTCCTTTAACTATCAATTTATTTCATGATAGTGAACATTTGAAATAAAATGATCACACTCAAAGCCAATTTGCATGGTATCTCTCACCCTGAGGGTACATCTTCCATGAGAAGAGATCAACATTTTGCCTCAATAAGACCAGACTGTAGGAAGGGCAGGATTTTGCCAGACAGAGTATGTCCTCGATTCAAAATTTGCATGCTGGGCTGTCCGAATAAAAGTGGCTATAATTTGAGCACTGAGGGCACACATACATCCTTAGGCTCCATCCACACAAACGTGTGTGTTTTGCGGATCCGCAAAACAAGGACACCGGCAATGTGCATTCCGCATTTTGCTGACCGCACATCACTGACACTCTCATAGAAAATGTATTTTCTTGTCAGCAATTGCGGACAAGAATAGGACATGTTCTATTTTTTTGCGGAACGGAAGTGCAGATCCGCAATTCCGGATCCGGGCGGGACATAGTGTGTCCCAATAGAAATGAATGGGTCCGCAATTCCGTTCCGCAAAGTGAATGGAGCCTAATTGTGCTCTGATCTCTAGTGACAGAAATAAACAAAGGAAGAGGAAGTTACGTGTACATGTAAAAGCTTATTTAACTTGCTGGTGTTTGGAAATGGAAAAGGCAACAGATTAGGTATGTAGAACAGGTACAGTGTATGTTTGTACTGTGGACCCTACAATGAGACTTCCACAGTGCCACTATGTAGCAGGGGGGGATTTATCACAACTGGTATAAAGCCAAACTGCCTTAGTTGCCCATAGCAACCAATCAGATTCCACCTTTCATTTCCAAAAGGAAATGAACAAAAGGTTGACTCTGACTGGTTGCTATGGGAAAATAAGCCAGTTTTCCTTGACACCAGTTTTGATAAATTTCCTCCTATGTGGACAACAGTGTGGGTAGAATTATCCGAATTACGAAGCTGGCCTGGCATCATAGAGGTCATTTATGAAACTGCCACTGTTGCCCATAGTAACCAATCACCATTGGGCTTTCATAGAGTACAGTGTTTTATTTATGTAAAATTAAAGATTTTCTTTTAGACAGTTTCCTATACCCCCATGTGTTCTATTATGAATATAATCAGCATTTTCTTCCAGGCATATCTAAGGGTTGGTTTAACCTCTTGACGACATCTGCCATACATGTACAGCAGATGTCATCTCTTTGAAGATACCGCCAACCCGTTTTACAGAGCAGGCACCTGGGGCTAATGTCTGTGATCAGCAATAACATTGATTGCAGACAGGTAACCCTTCAGATGCCATGGTTAATTTTGACCACGGAATCTGAGACCTGAAAACTAGAAAGACTCCTTCAGGGCTATCGGGGGAGCTGTTCATTCATTGCAGCAGCCTCTGTCCCCCTAAAGGATCCACGGCTGCCACAGTGATGTTCCTAAGATGGCCTCTAGGCCAACGCAGGTGTGAATTTAGGCCTCTTTCACACTTGCGTTCTGAGGATCCGGCGGGCGTTTCCGTCCCGCCAGATCCATCAGAACGCAAGTCGCCTGAAAGCATTTGAAGACTAATCAGGATCCTGATCAGTCTTCGAAATGCTTTCAGGTTACCATGGCAGCCAGGACGCTACTGAAGTCCTGGCTGCCATGGTACTCCGCAGCAGTGTACTTACCTGCGCTGCGGCCGCCGGGCGCTCCTTCATGATGTCACAGGTCCCTGCGGCGCAGGTCAATGTGGACCAGAACTTGAAAGACATCTTGATGCATCCTAAACGGATTTCTCTCCATTCAGAATGCATTAGGATTATCCTGATCAGTTTCTTTCTGTCCTAGAGCCCCGAGGACGGAACTCTAGGACTTAAAGCAAAAGCGCGAAAGAGCCCTTATCATAGACTTCAAACCCAATGCACTGGAGTCTGTAAAAGAAGCTAAAAAAAACAAACAAAAAACAAAAAAACACATTTTTAAAAACATTTATAAAAAAATAACACTATATATAAAAATACAAATCACCCCCTTCCCCAAAAATGAAGATACAAATAAACAACAAAAATAAACATTATGGACATCACTGTATTCCAAAATACCAATTATGTTTTTTTTTACATATTTAAAATTGGAAAATTGGGAAAGGGGGACTTTAAATTTTAATATTTTGCTATTTTACTATAGACCATGGCATCTGAGGAGTTGAATGACCTGTATTGGAGACGTCTCTAATCCTAGTGGGTGTGAGTACCCACTGAATATAGACTGACACAAGCTCTATACATCCTTTACACAAAAAAATGATGTATAAGTATGCCATTTTGCGTTAAGGGTTAAAAATGAGACTAGAATATTAAAGAGCAAGGTCAGGGGTGGGCATAAAATAAATACAATATGCAGCTGTAACTTCCTACTCTCTTTTAGATTTCAGCACATTTTGATAGCTTACAATTATTATCAGATTGTTATATGGTTGATAATTGAAGATTTTCCTAGCTTTCAGTGAAGGAAAATATAGATTTTTTGAAAGACAGGAGATGAACATTATGCTATAAATCTTTCTTTTTACTCCCAGCAGCAGAATAGTTAAACGTGTCACAGAAAAAATTTACATAAATATGCAAACAAGGTGTTGTCAGTAGCCAATAGCAACGTATGCCAGGTGATAAATGGCCTCTGCAATCATGTGACTCCCTTCTTTCTGGAGACAAATAAGGTAGATCCAAAACTCAATAAAGACAAATTCTCAGAACTTGAAGACGAATTGGAAACTCCGCCAGACATATGGCGTTAGATTATACTGAAAGAAAATAAAACATGAGCAGGTTATTTGGGGGGGATCATGTTCGTCTCCTGTCTTTCATAAAATCTATATTTTCCTTAACTGAAAGCTAGGAAAATCTTCAATTTTATTTCAAAGCAGGAGACTCCATTATGCATGTTTAAAGCTTATACTTCTAAAATATGCAACCAACAATAACCGTTAAGAAAGACAACGTATAATTAGCATCAGTCAAATAACACCATGGACACATGAGGGTCGGAGCGGAAATAAAAGGTTCTGAAGACAGATTCAGAAGCCCAGTTGGCTGCTTTCAGAATATCAGCAAGAGAGCCTCCTGCCTGCCTGACTTTAGTGGACATAGCCCCCCTGGTGAAGTGGGCTCTAAAGATGGAAGTATCAATACCAGCTAGAGACAGTCTGAGATATCCATCGGGATAAAGTAAAAGCAGAAACCAGAGCATGGGGCTTGCAGTAGGAGATATGGAGTTGCGAGCATGACAGATTCCTAAGAGGAAGAGTTCTCTCCTCATAGAATCGTAAGCAGCGGACTACACACAATTTCTCTTGTTGGAGAAACATCGGGTAGAACACTGAAGAAATATTGGTCTTGGTGCGACGGATAATAGAGAACTTTACTTCTTGAGGTAAGTATTGTCTGTAAGCAATATCTAGGCCACGAACATCTGAAATTCGCTTAACCTCTTAAGGACGAAGGGCGTACATGTACGCCCTTCGTCCGCACTTTAAAGATGGCGCCCGCTCCCGCACGGAGCGGGCGCATGAGCTGCGGGTGAACGCTTGATTCATCAAGCTGACACCCGCAGCTCATGTCCGTGACCGGCAGTGATGCCGATCGCGGGCATTTAACCCCTCAGATGCCTTGGTCAATCCTGACCACGGCATCTGATCGCGCAAAAACCGAAAGTTTCACTTTCGGTTTGTGCTCCGGCTCCCTGATGGCCACAAAGGGTAGCCGGAGCATGCATGTAGTAGCCTAGGTCTCTGTGAATGAAACCTAGGTTACTACATAGTATTCCTATGGAGCCTATGACTGTAATAGGCTCCATAGGAAATATGCGATTTTTTCATATATTCCAATACTATTGCATTGGAATATATGAGAATAGCAATCTGATGATGGCATCTTATAGTTCCCTATGGGAACTATAAGAAAGTGGTAAAAAAAAAAAAAAAAGTTTAAAAAATAAAAATAAAATAAAAAATATATAAAAATTCAAATCACCCCCCTTTCCCCAAAATGAAAATAAAATAAATAAAAAAATAAAAAAATTACACATAATGGGTGTTGCAATGTGCGAAAACGCCCATACTATAATAATATTAAAAAATATTCACCATACGGTAAACATAAAAACGGAAAAAAAGCGTCCAAATGGCTAATTTGCCATTTTTGGACGCTTCATTTCCTAAAAAAAATTAATAAAAAGTGATCAAAACATCATACGCACCCCATATCAATTAAAAGCTCAGATTGCCCCGCAAAAAATGAGCCCCTACACTGCTCCGTACGCATAATTACAAAAAAGTTATAGGGGTCAAACATGGCGACAAAAAAATAAAATAAAAAAAATTCCCACTTTTAATTTTTTTTTTCACTATCAAAACGCAAGAAAAACTATACATATTAGGTATTGCCGGATTCGTACTGACCTGAAGAATAAAATTAACCAGTCAGTTTTATCGCAAATTGAACGTTGTAATTTAAAAACCCGTAAAACTGTGGTGAAATTGCTTTTTTTTTGCAATTTCAACCCATTTGGAATTTTTTTCCCGTTTCCCACTACATCACATGCAAAAATAAATGGTAGCGTTAAAAAGTACAACTTGTCCCGCAAAAAACAAGCCATCATATGGCTATGTGAGCGGAAATATATAAATGTTATGGCTTTTGGAAGGCAGGGAGCGCAAAACAAAAACGCAAAAATCCCAAAACCCCCGGTCCTTAAGGGGTTAACAGAAATTAGGCATAGGAAGATTGCGAGTTTGAATGACAAAAATTTTAGGGATAGAGAATCATTATTTTCCCAGGAATTAAATAGATTGAACACAAGACTGACATCCCATGTAGACTGATATCTAGGAAAAGGAGGTCTGCGGAATCAAATTCATTTCATCAGTTTACAGACCAAGGGGTGTTTGCCTACAGGTAAAGATTGAATGGGAGAATAATAGAAATAGATAGCCGATCAATAGACGTTAATCGTTCGGTAGGCTTTCCGTGCTTAAAAAAGGCGGAAATTACGGGATCCAGATCTCGTTGATTGCACCAATCAGACCAAATTTTCCAGGCTGATCCGTAAGAAGCTCAGGTACTTGGAGCCCCGACATCAGAGAGGATGCTCTGAGTAGTGTGTGAAAGTTTGAAATCAGAGTTTGTTGGCTCGAGATGAGCCAAGCAACAAGGGACAAGGTCTCTACTTGAACCGGGGGTATGGATTCCCAAATGGGTCCAGAAGAATGGAATGATGAGATGGAAGGATGCGCGGAAAGTCTACCGCCATCTCCAAGATTTGGGGGAACCAGGTCTGGGTCAGCCATAAAGGAGTAATCAACATCAGGGTTGCCTTCTGAATTTTTGTCAGAAGAATGGCTGCCTGGATTAATGCAAAAGGAGGGAACACATATAGAGTCCCCGAAGGCCAAATTTGGGGGAGAGCATCGGTGCCCAGAGCTTCTGGATCTGGGCACCAGCTGAAGAATTGTGGGAGTTGTCGTTTCAGACGGGATGCAAAAAGATCCATCTGAAAAGGACCCCAAAGAGATTGAAAATGTTTGAAGAGGAGAGGATCCAGTCTCCAGTCGCTGTTGTCGACCAGGAATTCCAATCTGCAATAGAATTAGAAAGGCCCGGAAGATATTCCGCCTTGAAAATGTTCTTGTCTATGCAAAAGTGCCATAATTCTTTGGTAATGTTGGCCAAACGCTCTGATCTGGTGCCCCCAAGGCGATTGACATATTGCACTGCTGAGATGTTGTCCATCCTCAGGAGAATGCAACAGTGTGACTTGTCTTTTGAGAAACTCTTGAGGGCAAAGGATCCGGCCAGAAGTTCGAGGCAATTGATATGAAGAGATGCCTCTTCTGTGGACCACTTACCTCCTGTGGAAAGGGAGCCGCAATGAGCCCCCCAGCTCTGGAGACTGGGGTCTGACTCTATTATCATGTCTGGTATTTAATTAAAGATAGCCTTCCTATTCCAGGCCTGGATATGCTGTAACCAGCACAGAAGTTCTTCTTTGGTGTCTGGGGTTAGGGCTATCTTGTCTGAATACAGTAAACCCTCTTGTAGTGGCGAGTCTTTAGACATTGAAGAGCCCTGTAGTGTAGTGGAGCAGGAAATATGGCCTGGATTGAAGCTGACAACAGGTCCACTACAAGAGCGATAGCTCGCAGAGATACTAGTTTTTTGTTGAGTAGAGACCGGATTTCTCTCCAGATGATCTTCAACTTCCTGGATGGAAGGCTTAGGATGGCTGATCGAGTGTCCATCAGGAAACCCAAAAATTCTATCTCTTTTGAGGGATTCAAAATTGATTTTTCGTGATTTGTAACAAAACTCAGGTTCATTAGGAGAGATAGAGTCCATTGAATATGGAGTAGAATTATTGACCGAGACTGAGCCACGATGAAAATGTTGTCTAGATAAATAATTTGACGAACACCTCGGGACCTGAACATGGCAACCACTGGTTTTAATAGCTTTGTGGTAAAGCACCAGGAAGCCAAAGAGAGACCAAATAGTAGACTTGAGAATTGGAATTTCCGACCTTCGGAGGTAAGGTTGGGATAAAGAGTGCATAGGCACCGCGAGGTAGGCATCTTTCAGGTCTACTTTGGCAAGCCAATTGTGTTGTATTAGTAGGTCTCTCAATAGATAAATGCCCTCCATTTTGAAGTGGCGGTAGAAAATAAAATTGTTTAGAGCTCTTAGGTTGACGACTGGTCTGTGACCGCCGTCTCTCTTTTTGACAAGAAAACTATTGCTCAGATAACCCTGGGATTGCCAAGGGATTGCCAATCTTATTAGATTTCGGTCTATTTTTGAGAAAAATATAGGATGGTGTCTCTGCATTTGTACTGGAGGACATATGAAGTGTATTTGATAACCCACTACAGTGTTTAGAATCCACAAGTCTGTGGTGACCGTAGCCCAAACATGGATAAAATTAGCAATTCGGCCTCCCAAGGGAAGATGGGAAAAAAACTCCATGGGCGTCCTCTGGTGGGGAAGAAAGGAGTTGTTGTATAGGAGGCAGATGAGTGAGGGAATTTATCTGCATGGGGAGGGGGGGCATGGTAATATTGGCTTCCCAGGGGGAAACCGGCCCCTTCATTTCCCAGCCCTGCCAAAAACATGTCCTTAAGATACACGTTTCAAGGACGTCTGAGCCTTTTCTAAATATGAAAACAGTCCTTCAAATTTGTTAATTTCTTTAACAAAGCTATGTCTAAAGAGAGAGCCGTCGGATGGGGATGGGGGGGGGGGGGATGTCAGAAGTGGCCAGGTAGATCAGTTCTGGATCCATGCACATGAGGATTGACCTCTTTCGTTCTGTGCAAGTGGATGCATTGGCATTCCCTAACAGACAAACTATTCTTTGGGCCCAACCTTTAAGGTTCGGGAGATCAATAGATTTACCGGTGGCAGAGGCGGTCTCAGAGAGGTCCAGGACTTTTGTCAACGGGCCTATCCCATTAAGGAGTCTATCCTGGATGGTTTCGAAACAACTATCAACCCCTTTTTTGGGGTTCTTCCCTGATTTAGATAGAAATTTTACTAAAGCTGGGACCAACTCTGGTGTGTCTGCTATCTTTAGCGGAAAAGTGGGTTTGGGGCATTCGGAACGCAACTTATTTCTAGCCGTTCTGTCCAAAGACTTTTTTGCCGCAAGGATGAAAATTTGGAAACTTGTGGATGGGGAACCCACACCCCAGATCTGGGATGTTTTATCATCCGGGGGTCGATATTTATGTAAATTTTTTCTGTGACACGTTTAAATATTCTGCTGCTGGAAGTAAAAAGAAAGATTTATAGCATAATCTCATAGCATAGTCTCCTGCCTTGAAATAAAATAATTTAGCTAGAAAGATGCCCATATGCTGTTCTTGCATTAAATTCCTCTGCTGTCTCTGAGTACACTTGGATGAGACTTATGTCTGAAAACACTTGGACGGGTGGATGCACTATTTGTTTGACCTGTATATTTTCGGTATTTTCTGTAACTTTTATCTCTATAACTGTGTTGTGCGGGAGTGCTCTTTCTGTGTGGAACTGCAGAAATATATTGTGTGCTCTGACCACAACTCCTCCACCTTCCCCTCTCCTAGCTTATAGTCTCACACGCAACTTAACTCCCCCATGGTAATCTCCTTGTCTTCATTTACAATATGACGGAACGCTTGTACTGTAGGTTCTAGCTCCAGATAGATGATAGCAATAGTAAAGGTCAGTGCTTCCATCAAATTGCGCACCTCTATGTAGATCCTCGTTACAGATCCTCCCTCAAACTGTGTTCCTAAATGCTGTCTTTTTTTTTGTCACGTGAGCCTAAATAATTGCTGTTACAATTTTTTCCAGCTCCATTCAGTACATGCCAGCTAAAACAGATGCTTATCCACGCACAATTCCTTTGACAATTGTGCGTAATTGCTGTGCTCTCCAAGCTATTTCGTTCCACCAAAAAATGAAAACAGCTGCAAATCTGATTTCCGTGTGTTATATAAACAAGTGGAAAAAACTAAGATTAGTTTTGACTGTCTATTGAGGTATCATGACCGCTTCAGCACCAAGCTATTCATTAACAAGTCCAAATCAGCTTAGATATATTGGATCTAGCAATTAAACAGATGTGTTTACACATTCTTTTTTCGCGGGACCTTGATAGCTGTGTTTACGGCCAATTACAAGCTTCACATGCTTAAGATTTTTCCCATCAAATTTAATTTTTAGAAAAAATTGGCTAAAATCAACCAATCAACCAGCCACTCAGTCCTAGATTAATTTTTGATCATATTTACAAGAAGAAATAATTCATAGATCTGATATTAGGTTTTGAAATAGCAGTAGCACATTCGTTGAATATACTGAATATCACAGAAAAAAAGTTAATGCATATTCAAGACTATGAAACAAAGCATATATCACTGGAGGACATACCATTAGTGCAGCCTGTACAGAGGTCTTATGAACAAGTATGAGCTATACCATTATAGAAATGGACACCAAGGTTTTTCTTGGCTCAGATTTGAATGCATTAAATGAATGATGATAAGGAAGCACTTACTTTTTATAAATTAAAGGAGTATTCCAGAAGCTACTCTGAAACAGCTGATCAGCAGGGTCTGTGGTGTTGGATCCCTGCTAATAGGATATTGTTGGTCTATTCTGAGGACAACCCTTTTAAACAAGGACCTCACATACTTTGTGCATAGGGAACTCTACTTTCTATTCCTGCCCACAATAAAGTATATATGAAATGTTTTCATGAATGCTACCAGTTAAAAAGGTCTTACCATCTTATAGTAAAGTAATAAGCCATCCCATAGGTAAAAATTGGGATGATGTAAAACTTTCTAATATACTGTACATCCCATTTCTGTATCCTGCATGAGTTGTAGATCTTCAGTGCCTTGAAAATGTATTCATACCCCTTAAACTTTTCCACATTTTTTTGCATTACACCCACAATCTTAAATGTATTTTATTGGAATTTTATGTGATAGACCAACACAAAGTAGCAAGTAGGTGTGAAGTGAAAAGAAAATGATACATGGTTTTCTACATTTATAATAAATATAAATCTAGAAAGTGTGGCATGCATTTGTATTCAGCCCCCGAGTCAATACTTTGTAGGACCACCTTTTGCTGCAATTAAAGCTGCAAGTCTTTTTGGGGTATGTCTGTCACTGACATTCCCGTGACAGGTGAAAGGAAATTGGTGAGACTAGCAACATGTGGTTTGAGCTGACATATTTTAGTTTCGTTTGGATCAAATGATGTCTGTGTTGTTTCTGGTGCTTGCCGCACCTTCTTTTCCCAGGTGTGGCTATTGTGGTCATTTAACCTTCTCTATTAATTGTTGTTTTTCCCACTATGCTAGCTTCCATTTGTGTTGTGGATTGCTGGTGTGTAGATCTCGGCTGAGTTCCTGGTGCTTCCATTGCTCTTTTGAAGTTAAGTCTTTCCTTTCCTTCTTTGTATTTTGTTTGAGCTCTGTGTGTTGCATTTCCCTGTTATTTGTATTAAGGCCTGAGGGAGACCCCTGTTTGCCCTTACTTTTTGAGGAACAGGTTGTCTCAGTTCTGACAATAGTACCAGGGTCCTTTAGGGTGAGTTAGAACACTAGGTATTCCTGTGTATGAGCTCACCTACCTCTGGGGTTTGTTCATACTGGTAGTTAGTCAGGACTTTGATTAGGGTTTTACTTGGAGGTATCCATCTCCTTTCCCTAGTTTCAAGGCCTTTTTCCCTCACCCTTTTCCCTCCTATGTTCGGTGTGGTGTTTCCCTCCCACACCTGAACATAACAATGTCTCTACCAGCTTTGCACATTTGGAGGCTGAAATTTCTGCCCATTCTTCTTTGAAAAAAAACCTCAAGTCCATACAGATTGTATGGAGAGCATTGTTGAACAGCAATCAAGTCTTGCCACAGATCCTCATTGGGATTTAGATCTGGACTTTGACTGGGCCATTCTAAAACATGGATATGATTTGATCTAAGCCATTCCATTGTAGCTCTGACTGTATGTTCAGTGTCATTATCATGTAGGAAGGTGAGGCTCCACCCCTCAGTCTCAAGTCTTTTGCAGCCTCTAAAAGGTTTTTCTCCAGGACTGCCTGGAATTTAGCTCCATCCATCTTTCCAGCTTCCCAACTCTGACCAGCTTCCCTATCCCTGATGAAGAAAAGCAAAGAAAAGCATCCCCACAGCACAATGCTACTACTGCCATGTTTTACAGTGGGGATGGTGTGTTTCGGGTGATGTGCAGTGTAAGTTTTCTGCCACACATAGTGTTTTGCATTTAGGCTAATATATTGTACTTTGGTCTCATCTGACCAAAGCACCTTCTTCCACATGTTTGCTGTGTCCCCTACATGGCTTGTGGCAAACTGCAAATGGGGCTTCTTATGGCTTGCTTTCAGTCTGTCGATTTAGGAGGATAGCCATGTTTCGGTAGGTTTGCAGTTGTGCCATACTCCTTTCTCTTTTGGATGATGGATTGAACATTGCTCTGTGAGATGTTCCGAGCTTCTGATATTTTTTTATATCCTAACCCTGCTTTACACTTCTCCACAACTTTATCTCTGACCTGTCTGGTGTGTCCCTTGGTTTTCATGATGCTGTTTGATCCCTAATGTTCTCTAACAAACCTCTGAGGCCTTCACAGAACAGCTGTAGTTATACTGAGAATAAATTATACACAGGTGGACTCTGTTTACTAATTAGGTGACTTCTGAAGGCAATTGGTCACACTGGATTTTACTTAGTGGCATCAGAGTGCAAGGAACTGAATATAAATGCACGGCACACTTGCCAGATTGTTAGTTGTTGAAAATTTTGAGAACCATGTATCCCTTCACAAATACTTAGTACTTTGTGTTGGTTAATAACATAAAATCCCAATAAAATAAGTTTGAGTTTGTGGGTGTAACATAAAAAATTGTGGAAAAGTTTAAGGGACATGAATACTTTTTCAAGTCGCTCTAGGGGTAGAAGCAACACTGCAGATATAATGGAACACATCTTGGGAATACAGCCATGTCTGCAAAATGTATGTGTGAATCTAGCCTCAAAAGGTTATTTCCACCTGAACACCTAACATAGAATGAGAATGGGGTCCTGTCTCACGGCTATTTTTTGTTCATATTTATTTTAATATTTTTATGTTTGGAAAAGTTAAATAGAAAAATGTAAGTAATACACTTTTTATCTTGTATTCCACCAAACAGACCTCAACCACTATTCAATGACTTGATGTCTTATACCATATATTATAAATTCTATCAATGTATTTACTTTCCTGGAAATACAGCTAATTGGTGCACCTAGTGATGCTTGTAAATCATATTTATTAAATGTTAGATTTTCTTTCCAGCATCTGTACTTTGCAGTGATCTTTGCTAATATGTTTAAAAGTTCCATTAATGGAGTAGCAATGGAAACAATTAGATCATTTTATATTGCAACAGAAATCAAGCCAAAAGAGAAGGCCTATTCCTTTTAGATCCCATTGTGAATATTGGTAAAATGCAGCCCAGTAATTTAATCGCTCAGTTTATACATGTTTAATTGACTGTAAAACCAAACTTAACAACCATATACTCATGGATGTCAGTCGTATTTTATTAGTAATATGGTAAATGTATTTCTTAGTATATATATATATATATATATATATATATATATATAAAGGCAAACTCCAGCATCTAGGTGATATTAAAAAAAAATCCTTTATTTAAGCAAGGGTTAGAAACCACAATGTGCCCATCTTACCGGCCCTCATTCAAGTAATCTGAAAAGGAGGGCCTTACCAGACCTTTCTATTCTTGGCATACTCTAATGCCTTCTGTTTAGTGCTTCCTCCTCTGTGCATCACCAACCCCATTCTCCACAGAAGGACTGGTTAATTCTTCAGAGAGTGGTGAGCTGTTTTAATTTATTGTTCATCTGCTATAAATCAAAATTATATCATTCCTATTTCAGATGATAAAGCTGGATTTATATCTAACCAACCGAACTGAGAATACTGTTTAGTACTGACAATTGTTACTAGTAAATAGTCATTATTTTCTGAGCTGCCTGAGCGCCCATGCACGTTGCAGCCAAGCCTCGGTAACTACCCGTGGATTACTGCTAATTGCAGTGCTGCATCTGTACTTGCCATGGTTTCAAATTGCAAGTACAGATGCAGAATTTAAATTAGCGGTACTCTGCATGAGGTTACCACGGGTTAGCGGTAATGTGTATTGACAGCTCAGAAAATAATGGCCATCTACTAGCACAATTGAATCTTAAATCTTCCCAACGTAGCCACAGTAATTAGTGTGTATAATAAGAATAGTTATAGAGTTGAAGCACTGCTATATTACAAGAAGTAACCGGCCCACCTATGGAAGCCAGTGGCTGCATGATTTTTTTTAGGTAGCACCTCATTTCTTCCTGTCATTGGTCAGCCCACAGTATTGGCTATATGCATCAGCCACAGTATGTATGCCCACTCGGTGAACTCATAGTTAACCAGTTGTTGAATACATTGTTTCCCTGTGTGTGGTGTTTAGTTCACATGCATTTACTGCAGAAATTTCTTACTTAAAAATTAGTAACTTGCATCTAAATACAGTTTTTTTTCTGCAGCATATGCGCTGATTTCTGAAAGCGCCATTCAGATGAATTGGACAGTTGCTGAAATTTCTGCAACAAATTTGCAACATGTTAATATATCCCTTTGATGGTAGTGTTGCCATCATCAGAGTTTGATTAATGTGACATTATACTTTTTGTGCATAAAAAAAAGAAAAATAATTGAAGTTTCTGAACCACTACATGACCCCTAAAGTAACTGCATGTCAGCAGTGAGAGAGGGGTGTGTGGAGTGGGCTCTCAAGCTGATTTTGCACCATGTGCATTTAAAGAAACATTAACCTGTTTTTCTGTCGTCCCCTCATCATTACAATAATGAGGTCTTTTAGTTCTGTGTATTTGCAGGATGGAGGAATATTTTAACAAATCTAAAACTATTGTTTATTACTAGGGATGAGCGAATGGACTTTGGATGAAACATCCAAAGTCAATTCGCATAAAACTGTTGTACAGTATTAGAATGTATTGGGTCCGATGAGCCGAAGTTATTACTTTGCGAAGTCTCGCAAGACTTCGCATAATAACTTCAGAAATTGGTACCCTGGAATTGAACCCGAGTTTGGGAAATGTTTTTTTTTTTGCGAGACTTCGTGAAGTAATAACTTTGGCTTTTAGGAGCCAATACATTCTAATACTGTATGGAGTGCTCGCTCCGTACAGTATTGAAACAAATTATTATTCAAATCGACTCCGGATATTTCATCCAAAGTCAATTTGCTCATCCCTATTCATTGCCCTCGGCTTATATATTCCCTATCAATTACTCACTGATTGTACTAGAAAATGTATAACCTAAAGGGGAGGGAAATGTGCTGCTAATGTAAATAAGGGAAACAGATTATTGTCAGTTGAAATCTAAGCTCCACAATATGAGAATAGTGAATTGGCAACTGGAGAGTCCTCGTGCAAAACAGATTTTAGAATGTAAAGGTCAAAAGCATTATTTTCCAAAGACCTACAGTCAAGCCTGTAATGTCTAAGTAATGTGACCAGGTATCTCCATTTACCCGCCTGACACATTTGTCCTAATGGAAGGAAACTACACTTGGTCCATTCAGTTGAAATGATCCTACTTGATTGGTTAGTAGTAGTCCTAGTTAGTAAATTCAGAAGGATGTATCTAGAGATGAGCACATTTTTTTCAATTCTATTCGGCCGATTCGTTGAATGTTTTGAAAAAATTTGGTTTGATCTGAATTTATTTGCGGTGAATCCCATTAAAAACGGCCATTTGCTGGCTGCAGAGAGCCTTTATAGTGGTGTAGTGTATAGTGTGCCTTGCAATAACATGCATAGGGAGTCTGCTGTGGTAGTGAAATAATACTAGTGAGTCATTATGACATACAGATGACAAGCGTCGCTCTTAGAATTACTGCACACCTCACTTATTTGGGCAGTCACAAGGCCAAAACTGACCAAATAACTCAAGTATGAACTCAGCTTTACAGGTCGATGTTAGCGCCATGAACAAGAGCACTCCTTTTACACAGTCGCCAGCTGATTCCACATACATGTCTACAGAACCTGTTCTATTAAACGCTTACACAAAAAGGGCTTTAGAACATATAACTACACTGCTGAACGGCAAATATATTTTTCTTTTACCACTAATTACACAACAAAAAGGTCTGTAATTTAAGTCCTTTTTTCTCACTAATGCAAGCCAAAAAATGCTTTAGAACATTTAACTGAACCGCACAAGTAAGACTTAGAAATATTTCCTTATTATAAACCTTGCTAATGGCTGTATCAACCAGCACTTGCACCCCAATAACAAGAATGGTTTGCTGGAATTAAAGAGCTGTATAATGGCAATTTGGGTGGCCAGTCAGTGAAGCAAGGTGTAATAGGATTGTTCCTATTACCCAAGCTGTAACCTCCCCTACTGAACCTTGTTCTACATAAATCCTGTGGAATGATTCCTCCCTATCCTTTCCCTACAACTTGAATAATCTTTCCCTGAAACTTGTAAATCGTTTTTTTAGCACAATTAAGTATTTCCTAGCACTGTCCCTAGTGCCTGCTGATGTCTCTCCCTGCACTAAGTACACTGGAAAATGGCAGAATCCAAGATGGCTGAGGCTATTTATAGCACTGTGACATCACAAGGCTGACTGATTGCTGATTGGCTGCATGCATGGCAATATGGGTGATCGGGCATTCCCAGAGTTCCTTGCTCTCTATCCTCACACGTGCAGTAGCCATTTTAGGAAAAAATGCGATTCGTTACCACGAAGTCTGAGAAAATTCGGATTCAATGCGAATCAAATTTATCCTGAAATTCAGATCGAATTCCTCTTCATCTACTTCAATTCGCTCATCTCTAGATGTAACACAGCAAGAGATTTTAATTTACTCTGGTTACTGTACAGTTGGAAGCCTCCTTTCCTTTACTCTAAAAAACTATAAGATTGTCTTTCTAATTAAATTTATTTCTATGTGGGCTGCTTGAAGAAGCCAGTCATGCACATATAGACTTATCGAAATGCCCTTTAATCTTAGAACTGCTGCTATTGCAATTTTCTTTAAAATGTGAGGGACAGAAGAGGTTCTGAACCATAGAGCTGGGAACTAGAGATGAAATGGGCTCTCTTGAACTTTTTTTTGCTGTTCTCAGAAATGTTCTGTAGGCCTAATCTATGGGAATTTTAAAATAGCTGTCTTTCAGCTTCAGAGAATGACTTTTACAGAGTTAAACAGCTGCCAGCACTCGGTAGGGACTGGAGATAGCTAGCATAGCATATAATACCTTTTATGGAGCTTTTATTAGCAGGTGTATATTGAATATGATTTTTTCGCTCTGCTCCACTAATGCAAGTGCACCAGAGGTAGGGCTTCTCTGTGAAGTGTCTTCTGCACTGAGCTGCTTCACAGCCCTTCCACTCTGTTCTTAGTGACAGCTTTAAAATCCAACTAAAAGCCCTTGACAGTGCTCACTCAGAGCAAAGAGGGAGTGGCTGTGAGGTAACTCTGTGCAGAAAGAAGAGTATACTTTATAGTGAAGTTCCACCTCCAGTGCACTTGCAGAATAAAAGTTCATACTCACATTACTCCTGATAATAAAAATTCCACAAAAGGTTTATTTATCCAGTTCTTCTAAGCCCCTATCTAGTGCTGTCAGTAGTTTAGAATGGTAAAAATTGCTGACAAACTCCCTTAAAACCATATTTTTTAAAATAATATATAGCATCAAAGGTTCTATGATCACGGCCTTCTAAATAGGGAGAAATATAGTATTCCTTCTTTAGTAGATTCATGACAATTCCTGGAGTATCCTCTTTTAGAGAAACCAGAACATCTTCCTGTCTCCATATTTTATGGCAGGTCCTTATGGTTTTATTTAAATGGCAGACCTAAGGCTAGTTTCACACCTGTGGCATGTAGATCAGGTGCCTAATCATACAGACATTGCCGGGAATCGAACAGACACAATTTGCAGCATGCAGCAGTTTGTGCCCATCAGACTCTCTGCATTTATGCCAGAATGCTTAATGGGGCTGGCAGGAATTCTATTTGTATCCAGCAATCACAGATCCAGAGAATTCTGGCATTCTATTCTCTGCCGGAACAGCCTTCCGAAATTCACACCCCAGGTGTGAAAATAACCTGAAGGTTTATTTGTTTAACTATTTATTTATTATGACCCCATTGCAACCTATCTGCACCCAGCAATCACTTAGCAGGCATATCATGAGGGTGATAGTTCATCTGTTTAACCCATTAGATTCTGCTGTCACAGTTTATTGTATAATTTATGGGGTGAAATGACTGAGACTAGTGTTATCTCTGATCCCAGCTTTTAGGACAGAGTCTCAAACAACAAGAAAGGCATAAAAATGTCATTCTGTTAAGCCACACTCCTCTCTTGGAACAGGGGAGCCAAAAACATAAAGAGATAATAGAGGTGTAAGTAGTACAGAAAATCATGCAATAACAGTATAAAAAATCTCTTTAACTGTAGAGAAAACATAAAAGATAAAATTTACTAACCAGAACTGTATCAAAATGTAACTAACGGTCCGTGAAGCAGCCCAGCAGAAGTCCAATGATGCGCCTGATCTCTGAACTAAGCTGCAGAACAAGACTCTAAAAACCTCCTGCAAAGACTAGCAGAGAGGGAGTAGGCAAGGAATAACAAAAAAATTAATAATATTTTAGTAGAATAGCTCATCCCCTTAGGGCTCATGTGCATGGGCTTATTGAGGATTTGTACAAAGCCACAATATGGTACTGACAGAATTCTATTGACAATGCTGATTTGATGTGCATTGGTCACATGGCCTAAATGCAGCTTAGTTCCATTATAGTTAATGGGCCTGGGCTGCAATACCAAAACAGCCACTATACAATGTATGACACTTGAGGTCACAGTGCTCATATGAGTGCCACCGCCTCCTCAATCAGCTGATTGGTGAGGGTGCCTAGAGTGGGACTCCCACTATTCAGATATTGATGACCTATCCTCAGGATTGTACTACTGGAAAAAGCCTAAAGAACAGTAAACCATAAAAATCTTCACTTGGAATTGTGAAAGGAAATATTTCTGTCTGGCACACTAGAAAGTGATCCCATGTGTGCAGTCCACTTTGAGCAAATTGTTGCAGGTACTTAGATGTGAAAAACTCAAAACTAGCTCTGCACTGCCATGGTCAGGTCACCTATGCTTTACCGCCAGTACCAAAGCAGCAAATGGAGAAGCTGATGGAGACCAATAAATGTCAAACATGCTTCCAAATTCTTCTCTTGCAAGGTTGCAGTTTATTGCTTGAGCTTAAGTTTCAAAAAAGTGTCCTGGTTTTATTAGATTTTTTTTATTGCAGAAATGGGGCTAAAATAACCTATATAAATTGTTAAGCATTAATGTTTTCTAATACATTTTAATAATTTATGCATTTTATTATTTATAACCTATATTTGAAAGATGATGAAAAAAAATTAGAAAATATATATTTTATACCTTCATTGTTTTGAAATGTGTCTCTCTATGTCATAAAAAATTTTACAATGCTTTTAGCTATCAGAGCGATTCTGAGATTATTTTCTCATGACACATTGCACTTCATGATAATATATTTCCCTTTTTATTTATAAAAAAAATCCAAAATTGAATAAAAGTTTTAAAATTTGAATTTCTCTGCTTTCAATAGTTATTTCTTTACATTCCCCATATGGTTACTTTATGTCGGCATAATTTTACAAATGTCATATAATTTGTTTTGGATGTTGGATGGCTTCGAATTTTTTATGCAATTTTTAAGAATTTCCAAAACCCACTTTTTAAAGGACCAATTCAGTTATGAAGTCACTTTCTGGGGCCTAATAGAAACCACTTTTTAGAATCTACACTCCTCAAATTATTATTTATTCAAATCTGATTTTACTAAATTTATTAACCCTTTAGGTTTGCCATATGAATTCAAAGTAATTAGAGAAGAAATGTCAAAATATCACTTTTTCTTTGCATATTTTCACTTTTAATCACATTATACTGAAACACAGTAAAGGGTAACAGCCAAACAAAACTCAAGATTAATTTCCCTAATTCTGTAGTTTACAGAAACACCCGATGTGTGGTTGTAAACTGCTGCATGGGCATACAACAATGCTCAGATTGGAAAGAGCGCCATATGGATTTTGAAGGGTAGATTTCACTTGAGATAATTTTCAGGTGTCATGTTGCATTTGAAAACCCCCAGATGCACCCCTACAGTAGAAGCCCCCAGTATGTGGCAACTAATGTAATGACTTGTATAGGGTGGAGGCATCAGAGTAGCGGTTAGACAAATATATCAGCCTGGCTGCTGCATTCAGGATAGTTTTGAGAGGGGACAGTTTAGTGAGGCGGGACTGTTTAGTAATGAGTTGCAAAAATCAAGATGAGAATGGATCTGGGTAACAATGAGGGATCTTGTTCTTCCCATGGTAAGAAAGGAGCAAATTCTAGAGATGGTTCAATGGCGGATATGGTTCAATGCCATAGCAGTCCAGGTTTTTCATTCATAAGAACACTGCAAACAAAGGCAATGGTGGCTGGATGCCAATGGCTTCTCTCAGTCCAATGATGCACCCCCTCTCAAACTCAATTGGGCAAAATGTATTTTAGTAAGTCGTGGAGGCATGTCTAGCAGTCAGTGATCACTCACCCAGAGGTACACTATTCAAAAGTAGCCTCTGAGTGCCTTTTTACAGGGCAGAGGGGAAAGCACTTTTTATGGTTACTGGCAAGACCCAGTGTCTTATCAGACCAGTAATTATTTACATTTCCGCCTGATACATAACTGCATTCTTGTTCATGCAGCAATCCGATATTTTTATAAGGGTGCATTTTTTTTTGTCAATGAGTGTATTATCCAGTAAGAATATATATTAATTATTATTTTTACTTGAGGCAAAGTCTCAGATAACATCAACCATGTTACTGAGTGACTACCCGGCTACACAATTCTTTTTTTTTTTATCACTTTCCTCTCAACCACCGTGTAAGCCTGTAGTAAACCAAGATAGGATTATCTAGGTAACAATAGTTCCAGACAAATCTAAATGTCTTAACACTCAGGTGAAAAATATGTTACGATAAGGAATTATTATTTTGTCTTTTTATCATTGTGTAAGTTCTTCTATGGAAATCTAGCCTGAAGATGGGTTTATAAATCATGGCTGTATTGCAGTTTCCATTTGTATTTTCTTTAGGGGAATCTGTAACAATATATCACAGAGAAAAAAAAACATTGAGATTTAATCTTGGTTTCCCTGTAGAAAAGACACTAATGGAATTAACGTTGCTATCATAGTCTGTGAACCTGGCCTAGACTGGAACATCATGACAATGTAGTAATAAAAATCTACTAGTACCATGATGATATATGGGTATGGTCCTGAACTAAGGCTCTCCTTACGTTACAAACATTGTGCTCCTGCATAGCTCCATAAAGGTATCAAACACATTTATGGCAAAAGGAAAATATCTTTAGTGAAACATGGTGGGAGATTTATCATAAATCTGCATTGCTTTAATTTGCACCAAATTAGAGATTAGCAAACTTCTTTGAATCTGTCAAAAATTTGATTTTTGTCCGAATTCATTCTGTCTGAATCTAAATTGCTCCAAATTAGTCTGAAAATTTGTATATGACACTCTGAGTCTCCTAGGAGTCGCAGCCATACAGTATAGAATATGATGGTAGGCAGGCAGACAGCGGCAGTGGCAGGGGCCGGTGATAAATAGCCACCATCAGCAATGACATTGATCTCTTTTGGAGTTTCAATCTGCTTTGCCCAAGTCCATGGGGCCAGGAACAGGGTATGTGTCAAGGAAAGACCACAGTCATTTAGAAAATTAGAAAATTCTAAACAATATTTTGAAAAAAAAGGAGAGCTGACTAGAAGTACTAATATCCATTTTTATGTACACCTGCCTGGCAAAAAGTCTGACTGATGGCTTACCGAAACATTACATTTTGTTGAAGGTGCGGAACTGCACCACATTTCCATGATGATAAGACAAGTTTTATGGACAGCTGGACAGAGTTAGCAATATATTTTTAATGTAATTTTGGAGAAGGTGCAGAACTACACCACAATTACTACAACCAAGGGGTATAGCAAGAACTGTAAAGCCAACAACTTGACCTGGTGGAGGTTCAACTTGCACACAAGGTAATTGCTGATTGTAAATAATTTTCTCATGGCTACACATCCTGTTATGGGTGTCTAGCATACTAATGTAGTTATTGCAATTCAATGTGTTCACTAAAACTGCACGGTATCTTGACACAATACAATGCATCGAATGTACAGAGGATACAGTGCATTTGCAGCAAAATGTATGCTGTTGATGCTAATACTGGAGGTGCTAGAAATAAGTCTATAAAACACCTGTGAACCATAGAAACGTAAGGTTTTTACAAAAAAAAGTCTGGATGGCTGTTCTTTTATTAGAAAAAAATAAGATTCTTGCAAAAATTTTATTGTAGAATTGGCACTGCAACATTAATTTCTCAATTGCCAGCAGCTATGTGAAATCAGTATGAGACACAGAACTTTGTATGACCAGTCCCTCCTTCCTTATGCTTTTCCTGATAAAACCCTGATCTACCTAATTAAATATGTTTCTATACTTTCCTTATACTCTCCCTACCACACTTAGATTAAAGAGGTTTTCTGAGATTTTGATGCTGATGACCTATCCTCAATGGGGCTGAGTGTGATACCAAGCACAGCTGCAATACAATATACGGCGCTGTGCTTGGTAAGCTTTGAGAAGGACGTGGCCCTGAGAGGAGTGCCAGTACCTTCTCAAACAGTTGATTAGTGGGGGTGTCAGATCTCCTGAGCATAGGTCATCAATATCAGACTCTCTGAAAACCCTTTTAATGGCTTGTGTATGCAATTGCTTTTTGACACAGCCAAAACAAATGCTCTTAGAATGCAAGCTGTGCTTACAATGACATCTCTTCAGCAAAGAGGATGAAAGTCATTCCAAAATTGTCATGTGATCCTCCATCTTCATCCTTCTTGTCATTTTCCCTTCCAATTTTCACTGTAATATAGTGTGGGTTCCTTTTTGCATGATATGTTCAAAGTGAATTGCCAAAACTTCACATTCATTTGGCAGTAAAGTTTAGTAAAATTCATAACAAATCCGATTATTTTAGAATCAATTTGCTCATCTCTACACCAAATATATTAAATGTACATTATATTTGCTGTATCTTTGAGAGGCTTCTTAACTTTCTATACTAACGATGCATGATGGTCTGATTGTGAGAATTTTTGCACCTTTTTAAAAAGTTGCAGTTGATAAATCTGGAATGAAGTCAACTTTCCCACTTACTTTTCAGAACTGGAGTGAGTGCTGTAAAGATGCAAAATGTCACAGATTTTTTTATCTGTAATTAAGCGCAAAAAGTAGCAAAGTTCTATTTATGTGATGTTTTGATAAATTCCACTTATAGTTTATAAATATTGTTTGCTGGTCCAACAGTTCATGTATGGGAAAATGCAAAATATGTGATTTTCATAATAAATATAATCAGGGGCATACATAGATATTATGGGGCCCCATAGTAAAACTCAGAATTGGGCCCCTCCCCTCTTGCAATAAAAAATAGAATTACTATAGCTGATCAGTTTGGGTGTGGGGTTTAATCTGATATTGATGAGAAAAAAAAAACTTGGGAAATGTTTTTTGTGAGTCTTTTTTTTAACTTTTAATAAAATTGTATGTGTATTATGTTTGTTATGTCAGCACGCAGCATCTAAAAGTGTTACAATGACAGAACTGGAACTAACTCCAATCCTGCCAGCTGAAGCAATGTGTAACCTGCATGTTTTAACAGACACCAACAGGTAATAGTGTAAGCTCATCTCCTGTGTCTGCACCATGTATGTGCATGTACATAGCAGTAGCAGAGGATAATGAGGATTTTAAAAAAATTATATATATATATATATATATATATATATATATATATATATTAATGTTTGTGTGTGTCATTAAAAGATATTGACAGTATCCACTATAACAATGACATCTACAGCACCACGCCCCTTAACAGTGACCTCCAAAGCCCCCCACCCCTTAACACTGACCCTCCACTGTGCCCTGTCCCTCAACCCCTTAACCACTTGAAGACCACAGGTTTATACCCCCCTAGTGACCAGGCCCTTTTTTACAAATCCGCACTACACTACTTTCACCGTTTATTGCTCCGTCATGTAACTTACCACCCAAATGAATTTTACCTCCTTTTCTTCTCACTAATAGAGCTTTCATTTGGTGCTATTTCATTGTTGCTGACATTTTTACTTTTTTTGCTATTAATAAAAATTTAACAACATTTTTGCAAAAAAATTACATTTTTCACTTTCTGTTGTAAATTTTTTTTTAAAAAAACTACATTTCTATATAAATTTTTCTCTAAATGTATTGTTCTACATGTCTTTGATAAAAAAAAGTCCAATAAGTGTATATTTATTGGTTTGGGTAAAAGTTATAGCGTTTACAAACTATGGTGCAAAAAGTGAATTTCGGCATTTTGAAGCAGCTCTGACTTTCTGAGCGCCTGTCATGTTTCTTCAGGTGCTAGAATGCCAGGATAGTATAAATACCCCCAAATGACACCATTTTAGAAAGAAGACACCCCAAAGTATTCGCAGGGGGGCATGGTGAGTTCATGTATCATTTCATTTTTTTTCACAAGTTAGCGGAAAATGACACTTTCTGAGGAAAAAAAAATAATAATAAAGTTTCCATTTCTGCTAACTTCTGGCAAAAAAAATAAAAATCTCATACGGGCTCATTATGCCCCTCAGTGAATACCTTGGGGTGTCTACTTTCCGAAATGGGGTCATTTGTGGGGTGTTTGTACTGTTCTGGCATTTTAGGCGGGTCTAAATTGTGAGCAGCCATGTAAAAGCTAAAGGTACTCATTGGTTTTAGGGCCCTTGCGGACCCAGGCTGCAAAAAGTGTCACTCATGTGGTATCGCCGTACTCAGGAGAAGTAGGGCAATGTGTTTTAGGGTGTATTTTTACATATACCCATGTTGGGTGAGAGAAATATCTCTGTAAACTGACAACTTTGTATAAAAAAATTAAAAATTGTCGTTTACAGAGATATTTCTCACACCCAGCAGGGTATATATAAAAATACACCCCAAACACATTGCCCTACTCTCTGAGTACGGCGATACCACATGTGTGACACTTTTGCAGCCTGGGTGCAAAGGCCCTAATTCCAATGAGTACCTTTAGATTTCACAGGGCATTTTTACGCATTTGGATTCCAGACTTCTTCTCACGCTTTAGGGGCCCCTAAAATGCCAGGGCAGTATAAATACCCACAAGTGACCCCATTTTAGAAAGAAGACACCCCAAGGTATTCCGTGATGGGTATGGTGAGTTCATGTAAAATTTTATTTTTGTCACAAGTTAGTGGAATATGAGACTTTGTAAAAAACAAAATTAAAAAAATATATATATCAATTTCCGCTAACTTGTGCCAAAAATGAAAATTCTGTGAACTCGCCATGCCCCTCAGCGAATACCTTGGGGTGTCTTCTTTCCAAAATGGGGTCACATGTGGGGTATTTATACTCACCTGGCATTTTAGGGAACCTAAAGCGTGAGAATCCAAATGCGTAAAAATGGCCTGTGAAATCTAAAGGTACTCATTGGTTTTAGGGCTCCTTTGCATCTTGGCTGCAAAAGTGTCACTCATGTGGTATCGCCGTACTCAGGAGAAGTAGGGCAATGTGTTTTAGGGTGTATTTTACATATACCCATGCTGCGTGTGAGAAATATCGCTGTAAACGACAACTTTTTAAATTTTTTATACAAAGTTGTCAGTTTACAGAGATATTTCTCTCACCCAACATGGGTATATGTAAAAATACACCCCAAAACACATTGCCCTACTTCTCCTGAGTACGGCGATACCACATGAGTGACACTTTTTGCAGCCAAGATGCGCAAAGAGCCCAAATTCCCATGAGTACCTTTTAGTAGGGCATTTTTACGCATTTTTCTTCTCATGCTTTAGGGCCTCTAAAATGCCAGGGCAGTATAAATACCCCACATGTGACCCCATTTTGAAAGAAGACACCCCAAGGTATTCCATGAGGGGCATGGCGAGTTCATAGAAAAAAATTTTGGGCACAAGTTAGTGGAAATTGATTTTTATTGTTTTTTCTCACAAAAGTCTCCTTTCCGCTAACTTTTGACAAAAAGTTTAATTTTCATGGACTCACTATGCCCCTCAGCGAATACCTTGGGGTGTCTTCTTTCCAAAATGGGGTCACATGTGGGTATTTATACTCACCTGGCATTTTAGGGAACCTAAAGTGTGAGAATCAAATGCGTAAAATGGCTCTGAAATCCTAAAGGTACTCATTGGTTTAGGGCCCTTTGCGCATCTTGGCTGCAAAAGTGTCACTCATATGGTATCGCCGTACTCAGGAGAAGTAGGGCAATGTGTTTTGGGGTGTATTTACATATACCCATGCTGCGTGTGAGAAATATCGCTGTAAATCGACAACTTTTTAAATTTTTTATACAAAGTTGTCAGTTTACAGAGATATTTCTCTCACCCAACATGGGTATATGTAAAAATACACCCCAAAACACATTGCCCTACTTCTCCTGAGTACGGCGATACCACATGAGTGACACTTTTTGCAGCCAAGATGCGCAAAGGGGCCCAAATTCCCATGAGTACCTTTTAGTAGGGCATTTTTACGCATTTTTCTTCTCATGCTTTAGGGCCTCTAAAATGCCAGGGCAGTATAAATACCCCACATGTGACCCCATTTTGGAAAGAAGACACCCTAAGGTATTCCATGAGGGGCATGGCGAGTTCATAGAAAAAAATTTTGGGCACAAGTTAGTGGAAATTGATTTTTATTGTTTTTCTCACAAAGTCTCCCTTTCCGCTAACTTTTGACAAAAGTTTAATTTTTCATGGACTCACTATGCCCTCAGCGAATACCTTGGGGTGTCTTCTTTCCAAAATGGGGTCACATGTGAGGTATTTATACTGCCCTGGCATTTTAGGCCCTAAAGCGTGAGAAGAAAATGCGTAAAAATGCCCTCCTAAAGGTACTCATTGGAATTTGGGCCCTTTGCGCATCTTGGCTGCAAAAAGTGTCACTTATGTGTATCGCCGTACTCAGGAGAGTAGGGCAATGTGTTTTGGGGTGTATTTTTACATATACCCATACTGGGTGAGAGAAATATCTCTGTAAATTGCCAACTTTGAATAAAAAAATTTAAAAAGTTGTCGTTTACAGCGATATTTCTCTCACCCAGCATGGGTATATGTAAAAATACACCCCAAAACACATTGCCCTACTTCTCCTGAGTTCGGCGATACCACATGTGTGACACTTTTTTGCAGCCAAGATGCGCAAAGGGGCCCTAAAACCAATGAGTACCTTTAGGATTTCACAGGGCATTTTTACGCATTTGGATTCTCACGCTTTAGGACCCCTAAAATGCCAGGGCAGTATAAATACCCCACATGTGACCCCATTGTGGAAAGAAGACACTCCAAGGTATTCCGTGAGGGGTATGGTGAGTTCACAGAAAAAAAAAAATTTTGACACAAGTTAGCGGAAATTGATATATATATATATATATATATATATATATATTTTTTTTTTACAAAGTCTCATATTCCACTAACTTGTAACAAAAAATAAAATTTTCCATGAACTCACCATACCCCTCACAGAATACCTTGGGGTGTCTTCTTTCTAAAATTGGGTCACATGTGAGCTGTTTGTACTGCCCTGGCATTTGAGGGGTCTCCGCAATCATTACACGTATGGCCAGCATTAGGAGTTTCTGCGATTCTCCGTATATTGAGCATACGGGTAATGAGATTTTTTTTTTCCGTTCAGCCTCTGCGCTGAAAAAAAAAAAAAAATGAACGGCACAGATTTTTTCATTCGCATCGGTCAATGTGGATGAAAAAATCTCTGCCAAAATCAGTGACTGCGGTGCGGTGGGCTGGGCGCTAGCTACCTAACAAGTAGCTATCTAACTGGCGGTGATAGGGGACCCTTATGCCCCATTCACACGTCCGAAATTCTGTTTGCGGAACGGAATTGCGGACCCATTCATTTCTATGGGGACAGACTTTGTCCCGCTCGGATCCGAATTACGGATCCGCGCTTCGGGTCTGCACTTCCGTTCCGCAAAAATATAGAACATGTCCTATTCTTGTCCGCAATTGCGGACAAGAAAAAGCATTTTCTATATAGTTCTGTGCGGATCTGCAAAATGCGGAAAGCGCATTGCCGGTGTCCGTATTTTGCGGATCCGCAGATCCATGGATCCGCAGATCCATGGATCCGCAAAACACATACGGACGTCTGAATGAGCCTGTAGGGGGTGATTAGTGACAGGGGAGGTGACAGGGGGTGATCAGGGGGTGACATGGGTGATCAGGGGTTAATCAGTGATGGGGGTGGGGGTGTGTGTGTGTAGTGATTGGTGCACTTTTCCTATTTTCCTCTGGTGGTCCCAAACAAAGGGACCACCAGACGAGCAGACATTAGGCATATCAGACGCTGTTTAAAAAACAGCGTCTGATATGCGATTTAAATGCGTTTTTTTCCGCATCTACAGCCTGCCAGCGCATGATCAGCGCTGGCAGGCTGTAGTTTCAGTTGTCCCGGCTCCGATCACATGAACGCGCGCGCACTCATGTGAAATCTCAGGTCTCACGAGATGACGCCGATAGGCGTGACTGAGACCTGAGAGAGCCGCCGCGCTGACGCCCATCGGCGTTAGCGTGGCGGCAAGAGGTTAAAGACCGGGCCTATTTTCATTAAAAAAAACTTTTATTTTTCCTTCTCCTGTTCCAAAAGCCATAACTTTTTTATATTGCGGTCTACAGTGATGTATAAAGGCTTGTTTTTTGCGTAACGAACTGAAGTTTTTATTGATGCCATTTTTGTAGTATATACAATGTTTTGATCACCGTTATTAAATTTTTTTGCGGGAACAAAATGACAAAAAAAAACATAGCAAATCGTGTGTTTTTCATTTTTGTTCGATAACTGCGTTCACCGCACAGGAATTTTTTTAAAGTATTTTAATAGAACAGACATTTTCAGATGTGGCGATACCCAATATGTTTATTTTTTTATTGTTTATGTATTTTTATATTTAAAATAGGGAAAGGGGGGTGATTCAAACTTTTAATATATTGGTGTTTTTTTTTTACTTTTTTTAAAAACGTTTATTTAACTTTTTTTTTAACAACTATTTGCCCCCATAAGGGCCTCTTACATGAGATCTTTCAATCCCCTCTCCTATTCACCCTAATAGAGATTTATCAGGGTGAATAGTATTTTTACACTCTCCATTCAGAGCTATGCCTCGTACATCGCTCAGTATGGAGAAAGCCATGGCAGACCTGTATCGCTTCAGCAGCATCCAGGCTGCCATGGCAACCAATTAAAGCCCTGCGATTTCACTGCAGGGGCTCTGATCGGACTCACAGGTGCCTCAATCACGGCAGCTGGGGGGTTGAATGGCGGAAATGGCACGATCGCTGGTCCCTGTCAGCAGAGTCGGATGCTGGCTGTATTATACAGCCGGCAGATCACGCATATGTAGCGGGCTGCAAAGGCCTGCTCCATATCCCCGCGGGCACCTAAAGCCATACATTTACAGTGATTTGGGTTAAGGGGTTTTAAAATGGGACCTCCACAGCCGCCCACCCCCTTAGCATTGACCTTTAGAGCAGCCTTTCCCTTTAACAGTGAGTTTCACAGCACACCACCCCCTTGACAGTGACCTCCACAGAGGCCCTCCCTCTTAACAGTGGCCTTTACAGCAATCTGCCCCTTAACACTGACTTCCATAGCGAACCATTCCCTTAACTGTGACCTCCACAGCAGCCTGCCCCTAGGGTGGCCAGAGGTCCAGTTTTAGGCCGGACACTCCGGCTTTCAGACTCCATGTCCTCTGTCTGGCGCAGGGCCTGGACGAACACAAGAATGTCCTTTTGAACTGCTCACTCTCAGACAGCAGTACTGTGCTGTCTGAGCGTGAGCTGCAACGAGAAAGTCACCCTCACTCCCACCCATGCATTTGACAGAAGTAGATTTTTCGGCAGCGTAAGGGGGAGGGGGCATGGCCCAACCAGGTCAGGGTTGTGGCTTAGCAGGACCTAGAAGTTGATTTTTAACTTCATTTTTTTTTCAATCCCTGTCAGCTGAAGAGTGGGAGTGGGCATGGCCTAACTGGATTGGCAACCTTGCCTTATTAACAGCTCACCCTAAGACAGCTGCACTGTCCTGTCTGAGAGTGAGCTGCAGAGAGGAATTAACCGTCCCTCCCACATCTGCAGCTGATAGAAGGTAATTTTTAACTTAATTTTGGCAATCGCCTACGGCTGTGGCCTAACTGGGTCAGAGGTGTGGCTTAGCGGGTCCTAGAAGTTGATTTTTAACTTCATTTTTTCAATCCCTGTTGGCTGAGGAGTGGGAGAGGGCATGGCCTAACTGGATCAGGGTGTTTCCTTTTGAATAGCTCACCCTTATACAGCAGCACTGTCTGAATGTGAGCTGCAGGGAGAAAGTCACCATCCCTCTCACCTCTGCAGTTGACATAAGTTGATTTTTAACTTCATTTTTTCAATCCCTGTTGGCTGAGGAGTGGGAGGGGGCATGGACTAACTGGATCTGGGTTTAGCTTAGCGGGACCTAGAAGTTGATTTTTAACTTAATTTTTTCAATCCCTGTTGGCTGACTGGGAGGGGATGTGGCCTAACTTGATCAGGGGAATGTCCTATTGAACATGTCACTTTAAGACAGCAGTACTGTGCTGTCTGAATGTGAGCTGCAGGATGAAAGTGACCGTACCTCCCACCCCTGCAGCTGACAGAAGTTGATTTTTAACTAATAAAATCCCATTTTTTATTCCTGTCTGCTGAGGAGTGGGAGGGGGCATGGCCTAATTGGATCAGAGGTGTGGCTTAGCAGGACCTGGGGTGGGGTTTTAAGGGTGACTTGAATGGCCACCCTACCTGCCCTATGAACTGTAATCTCCACAGCACTCTGCTCCCTTAACAGTGTCATCCACAGAGTTGTTATGGAAACCTCAGGAAATAAGGTAATAGGTGCTATTAGGCCATGGCTTTACTCAATAGCGATTATACTGGTGACAGATTTCCTTTAAAGCTCATCTATAGCAGTGAAGAAACATGGCTGGGTCGTTATGGTTACCTGGAGTAAAACTGTGTGTGGAGACAAACTGCCAGTGAACTTTTATTGGCTGATAAGGGTCATGTGACTAGGCTTCTATTGGCTAATGCATTTTTTGGCAATATCTCAGGAACTGTACATCCCAGAGACCTGGTCTAAAACCTTCCCAGACACCTGATGTACCTGTGTGCCAAATGTCATGATTGTAAATGCGACGGTGCGGATTCCTTTAGCAGACATACATACACACTATTACACACATTTACACTCAGCTTTAAGTAATATATATATATATATATATATATACATATATATATATATATATATATATATATATAAGACTGGACCCCACTCAGAACTTATATGTCTATGGGGATTGTGCATAGTTGTATGTATAAACACCAGCACATCCACCAACCTCCACATTGCAGTATTGTGTGTCTTTTTACACTTACAGTCATTGTGATGTTTGCTTTGGATACAATGTGATGAATGCTGTAGTTACATGTCAGCCTCAACTCAGATTGTTGGATCCTTGGATTTAATCAGTTACACGGAGCCTAGGGCCACTCTGGAGCAGGAAGAGCCTTCACACGGTGCTCTTATTACTCCTGTAATGACGCTGGACTGAGGCACACCCCGCAGGCAAAGTCAGAAGCAGAGCCAAGAGTGGAGGTTAGGTGGCGCTACCTACAAGTCACCTGACTAGTCAGGAACAGAGCATCTCCATGCTTATTGGCAAGCTGACTGTTCTCACTGATAGGAGCTAGTGCTGTCGGTGGTGGCAAGTAGCAGGGAGCTTCAGGAGGAATACTTAAGAGGCCTGGCATTTATCTGTCCAGCATCTATATATGGCATGTATTCAGGTCGGAAAGGGGCTGGGACCATTCAACCTGGCCGGGCCCTCAAAGCTCACGGGCCCCATAGCAACTGCGTGTTCTGCCGCTATTGACAGTACACCACTGAATATAATCCTGTTCATCATCATTCCTCTGTCAACAAATTATTTCTAACATTCAGAACCATTTATTAATAATGATTCTTTCCAACATGTATTGTATCTATAATAACTCTATTCAATAGGTAATAAAGTCCTGAATGGGATCCTCTAAGGTGGAAAATGTGTTTTATTGAAGCTTTGCAATAGAGAAAAATGCCGTTCATGGGTAGAAAAGTATATGCAAAATAACTCTCAGTGAGAAAACCATAACTTTTAGGCTCCTGAGTAATGATCCCGCATATACAGTAAAAGGAATGGGGCCTGGCTCACGTTTCATTAATCTTTATACACATCAAGAGAGTTGCTTTAAGAGAGCAGCAATTCACATTTTACTGTTACGAACTGATTCCAGTAACAATAAGTTTTGCTTGTTAAACACACTGTGTAGGTCAGGCACCAAAATGTTATATTATATGACCGTTGAAGCTGAAAAAGAATTAAAACACCTGAGTTTTGCTAACGGTATTTAGCTCTAGGTACACATTTGTTACTCTGTATAATAATTGTTATGTCCATTAAGTTTGAAAATATCTATCTGTCAATCAATCACAGTGTGTCATCTTAATTGCGAATACCAACTGTAAAACATGTGCGCTTACCTGAGCACTCATCCAGTGTGAGATATGCCAGACAAATACTGAACAGAGTCACACATTTGCAAGGAACGGTCTTGACTGTGCATTATATTTCTTTTGTTCTAAAACTGTAATAAATGAGTCTTTTGCAGCTATTCCTTTTTCCTGACGAGGTCCTTGACTCAAGATTTATAGACAGGTAAAGATTCTACATGATAACCCATGGGATCATATCTCAATGGCACATTAATAGATCATGATGAAATTGCACACATTGCACGGCGCACGCGCAGTGACCTAAAATTCAAACGAAGCGGACCGAGTATGGGTCTTTTTCCATCTCCCAGTTCCAAAAATCTATTTACTACACAGTCCCAAACAGAGATTAAACTGATAGGAATAGTACTTAGTTAACACTAGTTGCATTGGTGGCAAATTCCATTGCAAGTGCCCAAAATTAGAAGGAAGCGCACATAGCAAGTTTTGTTCTCTATCTCTCCATGCAAGGATTCAATTCAATACACGTTCCCTAATAGGGGACTTAACAAAGATTAAAATGGTAGGGTTCACACTATTTGTATTGGTGGTACAGTACATTGCACGGCGCACGCGCAGTGCCCCAAATTGGAAGGAAGAGGACCAACCAACCATCTTTTTCCATCTCCCGGTTTCTAAAATCTATTCCATACACCGGCCCCTGATAGGGGACAAAACAGAGATTAAAAAGGTAAGAACAGATATTTTAATTAAAAAAAAGAGGACAGCTTCTGCGGAGCTGGGTATTTTTTGGGCGCGTTACTGAACGCTAATGCACAATGGCTGTAGGCAACATCATCGACCTCATTCCAATGACCCAAGGCAACATCATCGACCTCATCCCATATGCGTTTTTTTCTGGAGCGTGCCCTGCGAAGAGTGCTGGATCAGGCCGTAGATGAGCATGATAAGGAAGAGTTGTGGTCACCATCACCACCAGAAGCAGCCTTGTCGTCATCGATTGCTGGTCCTGCGGCAACACAGAGAGAGGAGTCTGAAGAAGAGTCAGAGGAGCAGGCGTCCCAGGGGGCTTGTTGTTACCTTTCAGGTACCCTTGGTGTTGTACGTGGCTGGGTGGAGGAAGAGACCTTCAATGACGTCAGTGAACACAAGGAACGGGACATGGCTAGCTTGGTATCCAACCTTATGCAAATGGAGAGTTTGCGGTTGTGCAAATGGGCTGTTTGCGGTTGTTTGCGGTGCGTTTAATGGGGAGTTTGGTCTGTCAGAGTTTGGTCTCTTACTGTGAAGTGGGTGTAACCCTTACACTACCTGATCAATACAACATCATACCTGATCGTATACACACACTGGATGTTTTAAAGCACGTTATTCCAAACAATTTAGGAATGTTAGGTGATTTTCCATGGGAGTTTAGCCATGGATCCCCCTCCGGCATGCCACAGTCCAGGTGTTATTCCCCTTTTCCATCACTATAGTGGCCAGAAAGAGTCCCTGTGGGTTTTAAAATTCGCCTGCCTAATGTAGTCTATGGCGGTTCGCCCGGTTCGAGAACATTTGTGGAAGTTCGCGTTCGCCGTTCGCGAACAGAAAATTTTATGTTCGCGACATCTCTAGTGACATGTTCTAAAGCCCTTTTTGGCATGTATTAGTGGAACAAAAATATATGTTTTTTGCAGTTCAGTGGTGCAGTTATATGATCTAAAGGATTTTGTGGCGTGTATAAGTGGAAAAAAATATTTGCTATTCATCGGTGCAGTTATATGTTCTAAAGCCTTTTATTGGGTGTTATAGTGGCAAAAAAATATATATTATTTGTCGCTCAGCGGTGCAGTTGTATGTTCTAAAGCCCCTTTTGCCGGTATTAGTGGCACAAAAAAAGTTCTTGCCGTTGTGTGGTGAAGTCAGAAAATTACAGCCCTTTTTGGCTTGTATTAGTGGCAAAAAATATATATTTGCCGTTCAGCGGTGCAGCTATATGTTCTAAAGCCCTTTATGGAGTGTATTAGTGGAGCAAAAAAAAGTATTTTCCATTGTTTGGTGAAGTATGAAAATGATAGCAATTTTTGGCGTGTATTAGTGTAAAAAATCTATATATTTGCCGTTCAGCGGTGAAGTTTGATGTTCTAAAGCCCTTTTTGGCATGTATTAGTGGCAAAAAAAAATATTATTTGCCGTTCAGCAGTGTAGTTATATCTTCTTAAGCCTTTTGTGGCATATATAAGTGGAAAAAAATAAGGACCTATTTACCGTTCAGAGGTGCAGTTAAATGTTCCAACGCCCTTTTTGGTGTGAGTTAGGTTAAAAAAAATGTCATTTGCCGTTCAGCTGTGCAGTTATATGTTCTACAGCCCTTTTTGGTGTGTAATAGTGGCAAAAAATATATATTATTTGTCATTCAGTGGTGCAGTTATATGTTCTAAAGTCATTTTTGGCGTGTATTCGTGGCACAAAGATATATATTTGCCATTCAGTGGGGCAGTTGTACGTTCTAAAGCCCTTTTTGGCATGTATTAGTGGCCAAAAAAAATATATTATTTGCTGTTCAGCGGTGCAGTTATATGTTCTAAAGCCCTTTTTGGCATGTATTAGTGGCACAAAAAAAAGTATTTGCTGTTGTGTGGTGAAGTGATAAAATTACAGCCCTTTTTGGCATGTATTAGTGGCAAAAGAATATATATTTGCCGTTCAGCTGTGCAGTTGTATGTTCTAAATCCCTTTTTGGCATGTATTTGTGGCAGAAAAATGTATATTATTTGCCGTTCAGAGGGGCAGTTATTTGTTCTAAAGCCCTGTTTGGCGTGTATTAGTGTCACAAAAAAACTAAGTATTTGCCATTGTGTGGTGAAATGAGAAAATTGCATCCCCTTTTGGCATGTATTTGTGAAAAATAAATTATTTGACGTTCAGTGGTGCAGCTATATGTTCTAAAGCCCTTTTTGGAGTGTATTAGTGGAAAAAAATATATATATGCCATTCAGCAGTGCAGTTATATGTTCTAAAGCCTTTTGTGGCATGTATAAGTGGAAAAAAATAAGGGCCTATTTGCCGTTCAGCGGTGCAGTTATATGTTTTAAAGCCCTTTTCGGCATGTATTAGTGGCAAAAAAATGCCTATTTTCTGTTTAGGGGTGCAGTTATATGTTCTAAAGTCATTTTTGGTGTGTATTAGTGGGGAAAAGGGGCTTATTAGCCATTGTGTGGTGAAGTGAGAAAATTGCAGACTTTTTTGGGGTGTTTTAATTTCCTTTTTACTTATTTATTTATTTGATCTGACAGTGTGTCAGACAGAAAAGTGTCAGGCCCTGCACAGGTCTCAGCAGAGTAAGAATGCGTGTCAGCAGGAGTCGCAACAAGAGGTCTGAGCTCCCGGTGTCATCTAGCGCTTGTGTCTTGACCCACAACTCAGCGGTTCCTGAATGGTTGACTAGCATTGTGCCACCCTTTGGCCTCCTCCTGATGCTGCAGCTGCTGCCACCTCTACGCTTTGTCATTGTGCCCCTCTGTGGTCTCCTCATGCTGCTGCTGCCACCTCCACACTGTCATTGTGCCACCCTGTGTCCTCCTCCTGATGTTGCTGCTGCTGTCACCTCCACACTCTCTCATTGTGCCACTCTGTTCCCTCCTGATGCTTCTGCTGCCTCCTTCACACAGTCATTGTGCCACTCTGTGGCCTCATCCTGATGCTGTCATCTCCAGACTCTGTCATTGGGCCACTCTGTTGTCTCCTCAAGCTGCTTCCACCTCACTACTATGTCATAGGGCCACTCTGTGGACTTCTTTTGCTGTTCCTACCCTCCCCACTTCTTGACTGAGCCACTATTTTGCCTTTGCCTTGACGTCATTATTTATTTGACCCTTCTTCTGATCTGTCAGAAGGAAGGAAAAATTAGACGCACAACGAATACTGTCTATGTAACAGCTGTAAGACCTGCATGGGATGGTACCTGTTTTCCACCAGAATTGGCTTATGATTTGGTAGCCAAAATCTGGAGTGTGTACAAACACAGAAGACATGCAAATATTCCATTCAACTGTCATCTATGTTTTGGATCCACTCCTGTTTTTTTTTTTTTTTCCGTTAGCAATACTGATGGATTACAGATCAGAGGAAGGGCAAAATAATCAGTGACGTCAACACCAACTTACTGCTAACACCCTCTGTAGGGGGGTCTCTACTTGAATAAGAGTTTAATAGAACAGGTTCTGTAGACATCTATTTTGAAACAGCTGATGATGGTGTAAAAGGAGTGCGCTTCTTCTTGACGCTAACATTGACATATAAGCCTGAGTTTACACTTGAGTTATTTGGTCAGTTTTGGCCCCATAACTGCCCAAATAAGTGAAGTATGCAGTGATTCTAAGAGCGACGGATGTCATCTGCATGTCATACTGACTCACAGTATTGTTTCACTACCATAGCAGACTCCCTATGCATGTTACTGCAAGGCACAGTGTTCTTCACCACTATGAAGGCTTTCAGCAGCCAGCAAATAGCCGCTTTTTAACGCAATTCGCCACAAATAAATTTGAATCGAACCACATTTTTTACCAAAAATTTGACAAACTGGCCGAATCGAATTTTTGAGAAATTTGCTTATCTCTACCTACGACTTCTGCTTAGTTAAGGCTCTATGGCTCCCTGGTTGTCTTTACTGGGCTTTCAGCTCTGGCATGTGTCTTATGCCACTTGGGAACACCTCACTAAAGTCAGTCATTAACTGCACCAAAGAATATGACTAAATATGTGCAGGAATTTTACATGCAGAAGTCTGGTGAAAAGAGCACAGGAGCTGCAACACTCAAACAGAATGATGAGGAGTAGTGTTGAGTGCGAATATTCGAATAGCGAATTTTTATTGCAAATATCGCAAATTCGATAATTCGCGAATATTGCGAATATACCGCAATTTTTTTTTTAGATGTTAATCCTTGCTGCTCTCTGGTTGTCTTCCCACTTTCCAAAAGCTGTTCTTACCTGTCTGGAGGATTCCTGGCTCCCTGCCCGCTCCAGTCAATGCCCGTTGCCGCTTTTGCCGACTCCCTGTGTGCATGGGAACGCCTCCATGCTAACATGTACTGTCGGATGTGAGAATCACGATCTCACAAATTTGACTAAGTTGTAATCGCAATGCAATTAATATAACCTGAATTATTCGCATTGCGATATTCGATATATTTTAGCAATACAACCATTAGGAACTCAGCTTTAAGTTGAATTCGCAATGCGAGCAACACAGGTTATATTAATTGCATTGCGAATGAAACTTAGAGTTGAGTTGATAATGGTTGTTGCTAGAATATAACGAAGATTGAGAATATAGTGCTATATTCGTGTATTCATGATATTCGTCGTCTTCGTTATATTCTAGCAATACATTCATTAGGAACTTAGCTCTAAGATAAATTCTCAACGCGAGTATATGTTCGCTTCACGAATAAAACTTTGAGCTGAGTTCCTAATGGTCGTTGCTAGAATATAACGAAGATTGAGAATATAGTGCTATATTCGTGTATTCGTGATATTCGTCGTCTTCGTTATATTCTAGCAATACAACCATTAGGAACTTAGCTCTAAGATAAATTCGCAATGCGAGTATATGTTCGCTTCACGAATGAAACTTTGAGCTGAGATCCTAATGGTCGTTGCTAGAATATAACGAAGATTGAGAATATAGTGCTATATGATATTCGTTATAGTCTAGCAATACAGCGATTAGGAACCCAGCTCTAAGTTGAATTTGCAATGCGTGTAATACAGGTTATATTAATCGCATGGCGAATTGAACTTAGAGCTGAGTTCCTAATGGTTGACAACCATTAGGAACTTAGCTCTAAGTTCAATTCGCCTTGCGATTAATATAACCTGTATTACTCGCATTGCGAATTCAAATTAGAGCTGGGTTCCTAATGGTTGTATTGCCAGAATATAACAAAGATTGAGAATATAGTGCTATATTCGTGATATTCGTTATCTTCGTCAATTATAGCAATACAAGTTACAACCATGAGGAACTCAGCTCTAAGTTTATTTCGCGATGCGAATATAAATTCGCGTAACATTCGCAATATATAGAATAATGACGAATATTCGATTTTGACGAATATATGACGAATATTCAATCAGATATTTGCGATATAACGCGAAATCGAATATGGCACCTCCTGCTCATCACTAATGAGGAGCAGGTAAGTATAGGTCTCTTCACAGGTCCAGCTTCGGGGGACATTTAAAATATAATCATGAACAACTCCTTTAAATATACAGTTCATTATCATACAGACATGGCCAACTAAATGTCCGTTTAATCAGAACTAAAAGTGCTTTTCCATGTCAGTATTACCAAGTGTTTTACTATTTAGTATGTGCGGGTGACTTGCATTATTACTTCCCATGTGCATAACCGTACATTTATCAGTGTTAAACCTCATCTCTGCCCAAGCCTCCAATCTATCCAGATCCCTCTGTAGCAGTATACTGTCCTTTTCCATTTTAATTACCTTACACAGTTTAGTGTCATCTGCAAAAGCAATATTTTACCTTTTAAGCCTTCTACAAGATCATTTATAAAAAATATTTGAGAGAATATGGCCCAATACTGACCCCTGAGATACCCTACTGGTGACGACCCCAAACTGAATTAATATATTAGACATTGGAAGCTTGTGTTGTTTGTCACTTGTCTAGATTTATTGGTTGTTTTGAACATTTGACTGTTATCTGTACAATAAAACTGTTTTATTGGCAGTCTATATCAATTTAAACTATGAAAATGCGGTTTTTTTCAAAATGTGGGGCATCAGTTTCTCTGCTATTTTCTAAAGGTACTACTTCCATATACTAAGCCAATTAGCTAGGCATTACAAATGGATAAAATTACATGCTTTCACACTTGACCTGGATTTTCTTTAATTAAACACTTGCATCCTTGCATCCATTTAAAAATCTCATTACTTTTTAAAACTCAAAAGTGTTTAGAAGCTTACCTAACTTTCTATAATTAGTTCTAAACCCACAGTATCTCCTTTATCTAGACTTTATATTAAAGTCTTGGTCTCTTAGTCATTCACCTCTTTGGTTCTATGCAATTAAACACTTGAAAAGTATCAAAATCATTGATTATTTTAGTGTGGAAGCTTACTGACCATTACTTCTCACCAACCAGTAAGAAAGATAATATAAATATTGTTGAACAATACTATAAGGTTCCCATTCACACTGCTGATTTTGCAAAAGTTTTTCAATGTGAATGCCATGACCTTCCTCACCAGATAAAAACTCTGTTTCAACGGGGACTTAGTTTAGCATACTTGTTCTACTATCTTCTACTTTTTCTTGGAATTTTACGATACCTTCAGATGATCAGAAATACGGACATCCCTTGAGTAGCAAATAAAACAATGGATCTTTCGTCTGCTGCTTTCATCTAAAAATAAAACTGTGAATGACTTGCGTGGTTTTCTTTACTCCAATGGCTTTGTGTAAAATGATGCATTTCAAAAGTGAACCTCTTTCTTCATTATGTGATAGTGCTAATTTACACAAATACATCTATTGGAATAAAGAAAACTACTTGAGTAACTTCCTGTTTAAACTCTAATGGCACCAGTTGATGGATCCACTGTTTTCTTTTGTTAATCCAATGTGATACCGGGCTGGTGAAATTCACACATTCATTCATCAAAATTGGTGCCTGTAGCAAAATGTTACAAGTTGGGTGCATCTTAATTTGACACTATATAATTGAAAGACACTTTTCTTTTTAAGATGTGCTACTCTTGTGTCTTCTTAATGAAGGCGTCTCTGGGCAAAGTGTCAGACTGGAGTGCTGTGGGCCCACCAGTAAAATTTGTTCTGGGGGCCCACTGTCCAGCTACATGTAAATATTATCTGCTCACACAGCGGCAGTCAGCCGCATGACCCTAAAGATGATTGATAATAGAGGCCCCTGCAGAGAGTTTGAGAAGGCAGGTCCCTGATGAAAAACGATTCTGACTGGCCTACCTTTGTACCTACAAGTCAACTCAGCCACCCAGTTTTTGATATGAACATAGGCTGGCTAAGATGCTGTATGCTGCCTACCTATATGTACTGCAGTCAGTCTACTTTGCCATGTGCCAATTGTGCAGAGGGTGGGAGACTAGGGACCAACCTTGCTCAGGGGTCCTCCGTGGGATTCACCTGTCCCCCTGTGGGCTTGTCCGAGCCTTCACACAGCCAGGAATCAATGAGTTCCTCTGACACCACACTTAGTTGGTATGGCGCAGGAACTGCCTCTGTGCCTCCATCTGTTCTGAACCTGCCTCTTGCTTTGCAGCTCCTTCTGGTAGCCAAGTAAGGTTTGCCGCTGACTCTGCTTCATTTTTCAGTGAGGATGATCTTTGTGAGGACAGTCAGCAGTTACAGGTCCCCTGCCGACTCCTCTAGGCGTGAAACTACTGATGATAACAGTTGGGTGGGAGCACATATTGCAAATCACGACCAAACAGATGTAGATGATGATGTACCAGATCGCATGTGGGAGCATCATCATCATCAGTATTGGGTGGCAGCCTGCCCATGAGAAAGTAGGGTGGAAGCATGTCTGTGAGACAGCAAAGTGGAAGCAATGACAGATTTGCAGTGAACTGCAGGATGGGTACACCGTCTGCTCCTCGAGAGAATACCTGTAAGGAACACACTAGCAGTGCACAGGTTCATAAAAGCAGCAGAAGGCATGCATCACGCAGTGATGGAGGGAAAATGCCATACTCGACAGTGTCGCTAGGGAACATTAACATGGCAGTATGTAGGATATGTGAGCAGAAGGTGAGTTGCGGCCAGGGTGCTAATGTTGGCATGATGGCCTTGCGTCAACACATGGAGCAACACCATAAACTGATGTGAAAAAACTGTGCCACTTATTTAGTATTACAGCCTGATGCAGCATCTCCTACTGGCCTGAACCCTGTCTCCAGCAGTCAGGGCTCAACAACATCAGCAGAAGGAATGAATGTGCACCTTCCCAAGTTGCTGATACTACAGTCTCTGCCTTTCCATGAAGTTGACTCATTTCAGACAACTGATGACGTGTGCCCACGCAAGGTGGAGAGACCCAAGCCGACATTACATTTCCAAAAAAGCTCTACCAGCCGTGCACACGTATGTTGAGCAGAAGGTTAGCCAGTCCTTGGTCCTCTCGGTGTCTGGTAGAGTTCACAAGAGCGATGATGTATGGAGTTGCATCTTTAGTCAAGTAGTCAAGGATAGTGTTGAGCGAACAGTTCGAGAATAGTTCGGGTTCGTACTGAATTTTAGGGTGTTCGGGACACGGACCCGAACTCGAACCCGAACATTTTCAAAAAAGTTCGGGTTCGGGTTCGTTGTTCGCCGATTTCTTCCCGCTTTCTGACAGCAGCCAATCAGTTAGCGTTTTACTTCTTGCCCTAAGAGCCCATCACAGCCATGCCTACTAATGGCATGGCTGTGATTGGCCAAGTGCAGCATGTGACCCATCCTCTATTTAAGCTGGAGTCACGTAGCGGCGCACGTCACACTGCTCTGATTAGTGTAGGGAGAGGACGCAGCTGCTGTGAGGGCGAGATTAGGCAGGGAAAAGTCAGCAAAAGCACCTAATGAAGTGATCGATCTACAGCTGTGAATGATTGAACTTCTGCTAGTTACTTGCTCACTGGTTTTTAGGCTGCACAGAGCGTTTTTTCTGTCACTTTTTTTCTGGGGTGATCGGCGGCCATTTTGTGACTTGTGGTGCATCAGAAGAAGCTGCCACCAAGTCCATCAATCCATCAATACTAGTTTTTTTTTCTATATCCTACATCAGGGGCTTGGATGTGCTTATTGTCACCCCTAGAAACTCAGGATAGCAATTTCTATATTTTATTCAGGGGTTAAATACAATTGCCAAAATACCAATCCCCTAACTCTGGTGTTCCAGCTTTGGCTAGCCAAGTATAATACTGTCTGCTGTCTGGCAAAGGATAGATTATTTTCTGTGGTGAAATTCAATTGCCAAAATAGCAATCCCCTAAATCTGGTGTCCCAGCACTGGCTGGCAAACTATAATAGTGTCCGCCAAAACATATATTTTGTTCTGGGGTGAAATTCAATTGCCAAAATAACAATACCATAAATCTGGTGTCACAGCTGTGGCTGGCAAACTATAATAGTGTCCGCCGAAACATATATTTTGTTCTGGAGTGAAATTTACTTGCCAAAATAGCAATCCCCTAAATCTGGTGTCACAGCTGTGGCTGGCAAACTATAATAGTGTCCGCCAAAACATATATTTTGTTCTGTGGTGAAATTTAATAGCCAAAATAGCAATACCATAAATCTGGTGTCCCAGCACTGGCTGGCAAACTATAATAGTGTCCGCCAAAACATATATTTTGTTCTGGGGTGAAATTTACTTGCCAAATAGCAATCCCCTATATCTGGTGTCCCAGCACTGGCTGGAAAACTATAATAGTGTCCGCCAAAACATATATTTTGTTCTGTGGTGAAATTTAATAGCCAAAATAGCAATACCATAAATCTGGTGTCCCAGCACTGGCTGGCAAACTATAATAGTGTCCGCCAAAACATATATTTTGTTCTGGGGTGAAATTTACTTGCCAAATAGCAATCCCATAAATCTGGTGTCCCAGCACTGGCTGGCAAACTATAATAGTGTCCACCAAAACATATATTTTGTTCTGTGGTGAAATCCAATTGCCAAAATAGCAATACCAAAAATCTGGTGTCCCAGCACTGGCTGGCAAACTATAATAGTGTCCGCCAAAACATATATTTTGTTCTGGGGTGAAATTCACTTGCCAAAATAGCAATCCCCTAAATCTGGTGTCCCAGCACTGGCTGGCAAACTATAATAGTGTCCGGCAAAACATATATTTTGTTCTGGGGTGAAATCCAATTGCCAAAATAGCAATACCATAAATCAGTGGTTTCAGCTGTGGCTGGCAAAGTATAATAGTGTCCGCCAAAACATATATTTTGTTCTGGGGTGAAATTCAATTGCCAAAATAGCAATACCCTGAATCTGGTGTCCCAGCTGTTGCAGGCGAAGTTTTAATCTGTCCGTAAAACTGTATATTTTGTTCTGGGGTGAAATTCAATTGCCAAAATAGCAATACCCTGAATCTGATGTCCCAGTTGTTGCAGGCCAGGTGTTAATCTGTCCGTAAAAGGGCATATTCTGTTCTGGGGTGAAATTCAATTGCCAAAATAGCAATACCCTGAATATGGTGTCCCAGCTGTTGCTGGCCAAGTGTTAATCTGTTCGTAAAAGGATATATTTTGTTCTGGGGTGAAATTCAATTGCCAAAATAGCAATACCCTGAATATGGTGTTCCAGCTGTTGCAGTCCAAGTGTTAATCTGTACGTAAAAGGGTATATTTTGTTCTGGGGTGAAATTCAATTGCCAAAATAGCAATACCATAAATCAGTGGTTTCAGCTGTGGCTGGCAAAGTATAATAGTGTACGGCAAAGGATATATTTTGTTCTGGGGTGAAATTCAATTGCCAAAATAGCAATACCCTGAATCTGGTGTCCCAGGTGTTGCAGGCCAAATGTTAATCTGTCCGTAAAAGGGTATATTTTGTTCTGGGGTGAAATTAAATTGCCAAAATAGCAATACCATAAATCAGTGGTTTCAGCTGTGGCTGGCAAAGTATAATAGTGTCCGCCAAAACATATATTTTGTTCTGGGGTGAAATTTAATTGCCAAAATAGCAATACCCTGAATCTGGTGTCCCAGCTGTTGCAGGCCAAGTGTTTATCTGTCCGTAAAAGGGTATATTTTGTTCTGGGGTGAAATTCAATTGCCAAAATAGCAATACCCTGAATCTGGTGTCCCAGCTGTTGCAGGCCAAGTGTTAGTCTGTCCTTAAAAGGGTATATTTTGTTCTGGGGTGAAATTCAATTGCCAAAATAGCAATACCCTGAATCTGGTGTCCCAGGTGTTGCAGGCCAAGTGTTAATCTGTCCTTAAAAGGGTATATTTTGTTCTGGGGTGAAATTAAATTGCCAAAATAGCAATACCATAAATCAGTGGTTTCAGCTGTGGCTGGCAAAGTATAATAGTGTCCGCCAAAACATATATTTTGTTCTGGGGTGAAATTTAATTGCCAAAATAGCAATACCCTGAATCTGGTGCCCCAGCTGTTGCAGGCCAAGTGTTAATCTGTCCGTAAAAGGGTATATTTTGTTCTGGGGTGAAATTCAATTGCCAAAATAGCAATACCATAAATCAGTGGTTACAGCTGTGGCTGGAAAAGTATAATAGTGTACGGCAAAGGATATATTTTATTCTGGGGTGAAATTCAATTGCCAAAATAGCAATACCCTGAATCTGGTGCCCCAGCTGTTGCAGGCCAAGTGTTAATCTGTCCGTAAAAGGGTATATTTTGTTCTGGGGTGAAATTCAATTGCCAAAATAGCAATACCCTGAATCTGGTGTCCCAGCTGTTGCAGGCCAAGTGTTAATCTGTCCTTAAAAGAGTATATTTTGTTCTGGGGTGAAATTAAATTGCCAAAATAGCAATACCATAAATCAGTGGTTTCAGCTGTGGCTGGCAAAGTAAAATAGTGTCCGCCAAAACATATATTTTGTTCTGGGGTGAAATTTAATTGCCAAAATAGCAATACCCTGAATCTGGTGTCCCAGCTGTTGCAGGCCAAGTGTTTATCTGTCCGTAAAAGGGTATATTTTGTTCTGGGGTGAAATTCAATTGCCAAAATAGCAATACCCTGAATCTGGTGTCCCAGCTGTTGCAGGCCAAGTGTTAATCTGTCCTTAAAAGGGTATATTTTGTTCTGGGGTGAAATTCAATTGCCAAAATAGCAATACCCTGAATCTGGTGTCCCAGGTGTTGCAGGCCAAGTGTTAATCTGTCCTTAAAAGGGTATATTTTGTTCTGGGGTGAAATTAAATTGCCAAAATAGCAATACCATAAATCAGTGGTTTCAGCTGTGGCTGGCAAAGTATAATAGTGTCCGCCAAAACATATATTTTGTTCTGGGGTGAAATTTAATTGCCAAAATAGCAATACCCTGAATCTGGTGCCCCAGCTGTTGCAGGCCAAGTGTTAATCTGTCCGTAAAAGGGTATATTTTGTTCTGGGGTATACAAGTGCTGAGAGGGTCATCCACATTAACTTCACACGCTACCGTGCATCTCCCATTGTATTTCTGTCCGTTAAAGGGTATATTACACAAAGTGTTAAAATACAATTGCTGAAGGCATAATCCTACATATTTTTTCACACGCTACTGTGCATCTCCAAGTGTAAATTTGTCCATAAAAGGATACCTTTTATCCAGGGCCTAAATACTAGCCCTACAATAGATATTCCCCTAAATCAGTGGTTACTGCTGTGCCTGGATTAGTGTAATACGCTACATAAATAAATAGGCAGATAGTGTTAGGTGCCTGTAAAAAAAAGGCCTGAATTTGAAATCAATACATTGGGCCAAATATTTTTTTTCTTATTGTGGTGCTTGGTGAACGGTAACAATGAGGAAAACATCTAGTAAGGGACGCGGACGCGGTCGTGGTGCTGTTAGTGTACCCTCTGGTGCTGGGAGAGGACGTGGCCATTCTGCCACAGCCACACGTCCTAGTGAACCAACTACCTCAGGTTCCAGTACCCGCCAGAATTTACAGCGATATTTGGTGGGGCCCAATGCCGTTCTAAGGATGGTAAGGCCTGAGCAGGTACAGGCGCTAGTCAATTGGGTGGCCGACAGTGGATCCAGCACGTTCACAACATTATCTCCCACCCAGTCTTCTGCAGAAAGCGCACAGGTGGCGCCTAAAAAACCAAGCCCATCAGTCTGTCACATCACCCCTATGCATATCAGGGAAACTGTCTGAGCCTCAAGTTATGCAGCAGTCTCTTATGCTGCTGTTTGAAGACTCTGGTGGCAGGGTTTCCCAAGGGAATCCACCTAGCCCTTCCTCAGTGGTGGAAGACATAGAATGCGCTGATGCACAACCACTGATGTTTCCTGATGATGAGGACATGGGAATACAACCTCATCGGAGTCCGCACGTCTCTGATGATGACGAAACACAGGTGCCAACTGCTGCGTCTTTTTGCAGTGTGCAGACCGAACAGGAGGTCAGGGAGGAAGACTGTGTGGAAGACGATGGAATGAAGGTAGTGCCACTGACTTTCATAGTTCAGAGGAAGAGGCAGTGATGAGACCAAGCCAACAGCGTAGCAAAAGAGGGAGCAGGGGGCAAAAGCAGAACAGCCGCCGCCAAGAGAGTTCGCCTGCTACTGGCCACCACCACCAGGGACCGAGCACCCCAAAGGCAGCTTCAACGAGTTCCCTGGCATGGCACTTCTTTAAACAATGTGCTGACGACAATATCCGAGTGGTTTGCATGCTGTGCCATCAGAGCCTGAAGCGAGGCATTAACGTTGTGAACCTTAGCACAACCTGCATGACCAGGCATCTACATGCAAAGCATGAACTGCAGTGGAGTAAACACCTTAAAAGCAAGGAACTCACTCTAGCTCCCCCTGCTCCCTCTTCTGCTGCTGCCTCGGCCTCTTCCTCTGCCTAGGGAGGAACGTTGGCACCTGCCGCCCACCAAACAGAGGATGTGCCACCGACACCACCACCTGCGTCACCAAACATCTCCACCATGTCACAAGGCTGCGTTCAGCTCTCCATCGCACAAACCTGAATTCCCAACTAGCCACTCTCGAGCCCTGGGCTGGGCCCTGGGCTGGCCTTTGAAATGCTTTTATTCAGGCTGGAGGACACAGAAAGCTTCAAACAGCTGATGTCCATGGCTGTCCCAAAGTATGTTCTTCACAGCCGCCACTACTTCTCCAAGGCAGCCGTGCCTTCCCTGCACAACCAAGTATCCGATAAAATCAAGTGTGCACTGCGCAACGCCATCTGTGGCAAGGTCCACCTAACCACAGATACGTGGACCAGTAAGCACGGCCAGGGACGCTATATCTCCCTAACTGCACACTGGGTGAATGTAGTGGCGGCTGGGCCCCAGGCGGAGAGTTCCTTGGCACACGTCCTTCCGCCGCCAAGGATCGCAGGGCATCATTCTTTGCCTCCTGTAGCCTCCTCCTCCTACTCGGCTTTCTCCTCCTTTGCTTCCACCAGCTCATCCAGTCAGCCACACACCTTCATCACCAACTTCAGCACAGCCCGGGGTGAACGTCAGCAGGCCATTCTGAAACTCATATGTTTGGGGGACAGGCCCCACACCGCGCAGGAGTTGTGGCAGGGTATTGAACAACAGACCGACGAGTGCTTTCTGCCGGTGGGCCTCAAGCCCGGCCTGGTGGTGTGCGATAATGGGCGAAATCTCGTCGCAGCTCTGGGACTAGGCGGTTTGACGCACATCCCTTGCCTGGCGCATGTGCTGAATTTGGTGGTGCAGAAGTTCATTCACAACTACGCCGACATGTCAGAGCTGCTGCATAAAGTGCGGGCCATCTGTGCGCGCTTCCGGCGTTCACATCCTGCCGCTGCTCGCCTGTCTGCGCTACAGCGGAACTTCGGCCTTCCTGCTCACCGCCTCATATGCGACGTGCCCACCAGGTGGAACTCCACCTTGCACATGCTGGAGAGATTGTGCGAGCAGCAGCAGACCATAGTGGAGTTTCAGCTGCAGCACGCACGCGTCAGTCGCACTGCGGAACAACACCACTTCACCACCAATCATTGGGCCTCCATGCGAGACCTGTGTGCCCTGTTGCGCTGTTTCGAGTACTCCACCAACATGGCCAGTGGCGATGACACCGTTATCAGCGTTACAATACCACTTCTATGTCTCCTTGATAAAACGCTTAGGGCGATGATGGAAGAGGAGGTGGCTCAGGAGGAGGAGGAGGAGGAGATGAGGGGTCATTTTTACCACTTTCAGGCTAGTCTGTTAAAAGTGGCACAAAGGGAGGTTTTTTGCAACAGCAGAGGCCAGGTACAAATGTGGCCAGCCAGGGCCCACTACTGGAGGATGAGGAGGATGAGGAGGAGGTGGAGGACGATGAGGATGAAGCAGGTTCACAGCGGGGTGGCACCCGACACAGCTCAGGCCCATCACTGGTGCGTGGCTGGGGGGATACAGAGGACGATGACGATACGCCTCCCACAGAGGACAGCTTGTCCTTACCTATGGGGAGCCTGGCACACCTGAGCGACTACATGCTGCAGTGCCTGCGCAATGACAGCAGAGTTGCCCACATTTTAACGTGTGTGGACTACTGGGTTGCCACCCTGCTGGATCCCCGATACAAAGATAATGTGCCCACCTTACTTCCTGCACTGGAGCGTGATAGGAAGATGTGCGAGTACAAGCGCACGCTGGTAGACGCGCTCCTGAGAGCATTCCAAAATGTCACAGGGGAACAGGTGGAAGCCCAAGGCGAAGGCAGAGGAGGAGCAAGAAGTCGCCAATGCAGCTGTATCACAGCCAGCTCCTCTGAGGGCAGGGTTAACATGGCAGAAATGTGGAAAAGTTTTGTCTCCATGCCACAGCTAACTGCACCACCACCTGATACTGAACGTGTTAGCAGGAGGCAGCATTTCACTAACATGGTTGAACAGTACGTCTGCACACCCCTCCATGTACTGACTGATGGTTCGGCCCCATTCAACTTCTGGGTCTCCAAATTGTCCACGTGGCCAGAGTTAGCCTTTTATGCTTTGGAGGTGCTGGCCTGCCCGGCGGCCAGCATTTTGTCTGAACGTATATTCAGCACGGCAGGGGTCGTCATTACTGACAAACGCAGCCGCCTGTCCACAGCCAACGTGGACAAGATGACGTTCATAAAAATGAACCAGGCATGGATCCCACAGGACCTGTCCCTCCCTTGTGCAGAATAGACATTTATAACTGCCTCCCCCTCAACCATGTATTCTTGTACTCCGGGGCACTTCTTTATTGAATTCTCATTTTTTTAACATGATCTTGCGGTGCAACCCAAAGTTGAATGAACCTCTCCTCAATTTGGGCACCAGGGCCTAAATAACTGAAAGTGGCCTTCTCCAGTGGTGGGTGATATGACGCATGATTCCTTCCTGTGAGACCTCTCTCCTCTGTCTGGGTGCTGGGCCTAAATAACTGAAAGTGGCCTTCTCCAGTGGTGGGTCATATGATGCCTTATTCCTTGCTGTAGGACCTCTCTCCTCAGTCTGGGTGTTGGGGCCGAAATAACTGAAAGTGGCCTTCTCCAGTGGTGGGTGATATGACGCATGATTCCTTGCTGTGGTACCTCTCTCCTCTGTCTGGGTGCTGGGGCCGAAATAACTGAAAGTGGCCTTCTCCAGTGGTGGGTGATATGACGCATGATTCTCTGCTATGGGACCTCTCTCCAATTGATATTGGTTAATTTTTATTTATTTTATTTAAATTCATTTCCCTAACCCCATTTGTTTGCAGGGCATTTATCTACATTTTGCTGCCTTTTGCAGCCCTCTAGCCCTTTCCTGGACTATTTTACAGCCTTTTTAGTGCCTAAAAGTTCGGGTCCCCATTGACTTCAATGGGGTTCGGGTTCTGGATAAAGTTTTGGTCGAGTTCGGATCCCGAACCCGAACATTTTTGGGAAGTTCGGCCGAACTTCTCGAACCCGAACATCCAGGTGTTCGCTCATCTCTAGTCAAGGACAATATATGTCATTGACAGTCCACTAGGTAAATGTCATTCTGGGCCAGGCACCCCAGCAACTTGGCCTGGTGATGGCAATTCTGCCTTTGCATTTAAATTAGAGGTGGGACGGCGAATCCAACGAATCCACGAATCCCACGAATCTTGCAGGATTCGTGGGATTCTTGGACTCGAATCCCCACCTCTTAAATGTCCCCTACGAATCCCAAGTACCGCGTCCGCACTGCTATTCACCGGCGGCAGCAGGGCCGCAAGTACTAACCTTTTTGCAGTGCAGGCGGCAACTCCTCCTCCCTCTAGGCGGTGCAGGGCAGGCGCCAGTGTGTGACGTCAGTTACTGAGCAGCGCGCCACTGCCTGCACCGCCGCCTGCGCTGATCCTCGTTCCTCCCCTCCTAGCAATACCTCTGCTGAGGTATTTATTCATCACAGGGGCCCTAATATGGCAGGGGATATGATGGGACATCTGTGGATGGTTGGTGGTGGTGGGTCTGTGGGTGACACTGGGGGTCTTTGGGTGACACTGGGGGTCTGTGGATGATACAGGGGGATCTGTGGATGACACTGGGGGATCTGTGGGTGACACTGGGGGTCTGTGGATGATACAGGGGGGTCTGTGGATGACACAGGGGGGTCTGTTGATGATGGGGGGTCTGTGGATGACACTGGGTGGTCTGTGGATGACACTGGGGGGTCTGTGGATGATACAGGGGGATCTGTGAATGACACTGGGGGATCTGTGGATGACACTGGGGGATCTGTGAATGACACAGGGGGGTCTGTGGATGACACAGGGGGTCTGTTGATGATGGGGGTTTGTGGGTGACACTGGGGGTCTGTGGATGACACTGGGGATCTGTGAATGACACAGGGGGTCTGTGGATGACACAGGGGGTCTGTTGATGATGGGGGTCTGTGAATGACACTGGGGGATCTGTGGATGACACTGGGGATCTGTGGATGACACTGGGGATCTGTGAATGACACTGGGGATCTGTGGATGACACTGGGGATCTGTGAATGACACAGGGGGTCTGTGGATGACACAGGGGGTCTGTTGATGATGGGGGTCTGTGGATGACACTGGGGAGTCTGTGGATGATACAGAGGATCTGTGGATGACACTGGGGGTCTGTGGATGACACAGGGGGGTCTGTTGATGATGGGGGGTCTGTGGGTGACACTGGGGGTCTGTGGATGACACTGGGGGGTCTGTGGATGACACTGGGGGGTCTGTGGATGACACAGGGGGGTCTGTGGATGACACAGGGGGGTCTGTTGATGATGGGGGGTCTGTGGATGACACTGGGGGGTCTGTGGATGACACTGGGGGTCTATGCACAGGATTCGTAAGATTCGAGAATCGAAAGATTCGAGATATTGGAGAACCTTTTCGGATTCGGTTTTGGATTCGGATTCGAAAAAAATATGGATTCGTCCCACCTCTAATTTAAATTGTGGGATTTCTGCATCAATGTCCTCCTCTGCCTCCTCACCTATGCAAAACTAGGTGTTGTCAAGCAGTTCTGCACCTTGTCAGCCTTGGTAAACAGAGCCACACCAAGGAGGAACATCTCTGTGTCATCAGTTAAGAAATTGAACACTGACTCTCTTCTCACAGCTGGAGAAAAGAACCATGGTTACTGATGACGGGAAGACAATTATGTCTATCCTGCATCAGAGAGGGTTGATCCAGAAGCCCAGCATGGCCCATGTCTTCAATCTCATTGTCAATAGGTACCTCAAGTCTTCCACTGAACTGGAAGAGCTGTTAAAAATGTCCAGGAAATTGTGCAAACACTTTTACCATGCAAAACACGCTCTCCTTGAGCTTCAAAAGCAAAATGCTCTCCCCCAACATCACCTGATATGCAACGTTTCCACCCATTGGAACTCCACGCTCCTTATTTTAGTTAGTCTATATGAGCAGAGGATGGTGGTCAACAATTTCTTAATGTAACAGACGGACAGGTCTACTCCCCGGGTTAACTTCCACATTAGCCAGTGGCAGGATATGCGTCAGACATGCTGTTTGTTCACGTCCTTTAAGGATGCCACATTATTTGCCAGGGGACAGAACTATGGGATCGATAATGTCATTCCACTCCTTCATGTCCTGGGGGGTATGCTGACAAATCTAGTGGACAGAAGACGTGGCACCTACATTTTATGTGTACTTGAGACCCAAGGAGGATGAACTGGCAGTGGAGGAGGAGGAGGAGGTCATAAACACCCAGGAATTGTATTCACAGCTAGGTGGTTTATCTGCCCAGGCAACAGGAGAGGAGTAGGAGGAACATGAGGAGCTGGAGGGCATCAATAAAGAAGATGCAGATGATCCTGACAGCCCTCCAAATCCATTGCACAAATGGCCAGTTGCATGCTGTCATGATTGTGTAGTGACAGCCCCATTTTTAGGATTCAGAAGAGGGATGACTACTGGCTATCCACATTGTTAGACATTGGCTACTGGTAAAAAATGGTGAAAGGGTTGCAGAAATAGAATACTATAGAGACCTGCTGTGTAGTCAGTTGGTTGCTGTCTACTAGCTTCCTGCCCAGCCAGTAATGTGGCATAGTTACCTCTAAGAGTACTTGCCTTTCCTTCCAAAATGTTGAGAGACTAACCTAATAAAGATGAATCAGTCATGAATCAACCCAGATTTTCAGATGCTATTGCCTGATGCAACAGAATAAATTATTCTGCCACCAATCATCATACTGTAGGGTGCTGCCACACCGGAATATTCTGCACAAGGGGCCATTACTTCTGACCATATGCTGGTGCCACCGTTCTGCTATCACATTGCTGTTTTTGCTACTACTATGATCTGCCACCATCTTGTGCTGTATGCTGCTGCTGTGCTGCACTCTGTTATGGGGCCACTATGGTCGTTGTTTGTCTGTGTTGACATCACTGTTTATTTTTTCGTTCTTCTGATCCGTCAGGAAAAAATAAATAAATAAGAGGATACTGTATTTTGAGCATTCATAAGTCATCTTTCACACTGTCAGAATTTGATTAGTATTTGTAAGCCAAAAGCTGGAGTGGGTCTAAAACACAGAAGAGACCCAAATATTTCCATAACATTTATCTCTGCTTTGGACTTACTTCTGTTTTTGGCTTACAAATATTGATCACATACTGATACAAAATACTGACCAAATGCTGACTGTATGAAAGAAGACTTATTCTCAATTTGCATCCATTTTGGCCATTTATATCTGAAATTAGTTTATTAATAAGGAAAATAAGTGCTGCATGCAGGAATTTAATGGCTTCTTTCATACGGTCAGTATTTGATCAGTATTAGTAAGCCGAAAGAGATGCAAATATTTCTATTACATTTTATCTCTGTTTTGGACCGACTCCTGGTTTTGGCTTACAATTACTGATCAAATACTGACCGTCTGAAAGAGGTTTTACAGATGCTCAAAATATAGGCTTGGTTTTTTTTTGTTCTCTGTTCTTCTGATGGCTAAAAAGAACAGAAAAATAAACAGTAATGTGAACACAGCCTTACTGTCACTGCTGTTGCCGCCCTCCCCCTCCCCACTCTTTAAGGGGGCCACTATTATCACTGTTACTGCTGCTGCTGTCGCTGCCATCCACCCCACTCTGACATGGGACCACTATTATTACTGTTACTGCTGCTGCCACCCTCTCTACTTTGTCATGGGGCCACCATTGTCACTGTTACTTCCACTGCTGCCACCCCCTCCAATTGGTCATGGGGCCACTATTTGAATCTTGGGACACTGCACGGTTAAGTCCAAGTTAGACCTGACGGTAACAGTGACCTGTAATACTGACGGACAATAAATCTACAGCTAACAGAAGGAATTAAAATGCATGTGTTTAGACTGCCAAGACATGTATTAAAATAACTTTTTTTTCTCCACTACTTTATTGACTCTGCCTCCATTTCTTTATTTGGTTGCAATGTAGGGATGTGCACGGATTTCTTGCTTTACTAAAGGGTGCTGTATGCTTTTCTTTTTATTTAACAGAAGGGATTAGCTATAAATTACACCTGTAATACTAATGGCACAGTGCCTACAGAATGGATTAAGTATAAATGTGGGTGCACTAAAACGTAATGCACACGACAATACTCTCTCCCTGCAGTTTGAGTTCCAAGCCTTCACACTAAGATTGGGCCACCAAGTGGGATCAATATGATTAGGCACAGTGTCATGGGTATACCTGATTCAATGTGATTAGTGACAAATTAATTAATAACTAATCAAATTTATTGTTGAAGTTCATCAAATCAACCAGCTAACTGTAGATATGGTCCAAGCTAATTTAAATAAGGTAAATGTAAACGAGGCTTCGGGTCCAGATGGATTACACCCAAGAGTTCTAAAAGAGCTCAGTTCAGTCATTGCTGTGCCCCTGTTTAAAATTTGTAGAGATTCTCTAAGAACTGGTACAGTACCAAGTGACTGGCGCAAGGCAAATGTGGTGCCCATATTTAAAATGTTACATCTAAAGTTGCTTTGTTCAAAACTTTGGATTGATACTGTACGGAGATCCGTCTCCATACAGTATTAGAATGTATGGGCTCCGATGAGCCAAAGTTATTTATTCGCGAACTCGCGTGTGACTTCTTTGAATAACTTCCGTAATTGATTTTTATAACTTAACTTGAAACTGAACTTGGCTCCAGTTACGAGGTACCAGTTGGAATCAAAACCGAGTTCAGTTTCAAGTTTTAAAGTGGTTTTCTTCTTTTTCACTGTATAGATACATCACGTGGCTGCAATGGCATCTAGGCACAAAGATAGGCCTGCCTATATCCTCCTTCACCAGGGACTTGACGTTTTGATGTCATTCATCTTGCAGCATCATGCTGCTGCCTGTCTTAGTGTGTGTTCCTGGTTCAAAAAGCAAACAGATCCCTAGTCCAAGACAGAAACCCATCAGTAGGAAACTGACTGGGTCTCCAGGACATGAACAGGCTGAGGCACTAGCAGGCTACTACTGGAAGAAACGTGTTGGTGCAGTTTAAGAGGGGAAGGGAGTCAGGTAATACTTGCATGTAGCTGTACACTGGGCCGCCATAATGAATTTTACTGGTGGGCCCTAGACAACCCAGTACAACACTGCTTGTAGATCATAGATTAAAAATCAGCATACAATGTAAATCAGCTGCTTCCAAGACTACCAGGATACCGAAGCATGGACTATATAATATTACCACTTTATAAAGCTTTGGTGCGGCCTCATCTGGAATATGCAGTTCAGTTCTGGGCAAAGGTGTTCCATATAAAATGACCTCAAAAGACAAGGGGGCACTGGCTCCGATTGGAGAAGAAAAAGTTCTGTCTTCAGAAGTGTTAAAGCTTCTTTACTGTAAGAACTGTTACAATAGGAAAGGGTTTAGGAAAGGGTTTAGATGAATTATCATAAGTAAATGACAATGCTTGTGAAAATGTGTAGAAATCTGAGACTCACTTCCTTTCCTAATTATTTAATTATGTAATATGGCTATCTTTTTGTGTTTTTTTATATTAGGCTTATATGTGTAGTTTGAAAATAGTAAAGTCTATGTGATCTTTTTTTAATTCTAGCTATTTTTTCTAGCTTTTTACCAGGAAAATAAAGTAAGAATCTTTTTTCACTGACAAGGAAGTGCTGTGGAATTTTTCGGGTTATATTTTTGTGGACATAGGGGATTGTCCTCTCAGCCACTGGCACTCCATTTCTTTACTGTGGAACTTGCTGTGCGATCTAGTGCATTTTTTCTATTTTTTCTAGTAGCCATATGAACCAAAATTAATTACACTACAATTAATGACACTAAAATTAATTTTATATTTTTGTTCGCTGTTATTTAACATTTGTTTTGATAACTCACATGTGCAGTTTAGAGTAATTGGACCAGTGGAAGCATTTCATTATTATTATTTTATTTTTGTTTATTATTTATTTATTTTTATTTTTCTTAGTTTTTATTGTCTTTTCTAACAAGTCAGTAAAGACTTTATCATTTTACAATTTAATTGTAGGACCTGGTTTCCTACTGTAACTGTGGCAAAACAAGCCAGTTACTGATTGTTGTCAGTGCTAGTGATCTGCTCACAGCTACTGGTCCCATGTGACCAATCAGCCCAAAGGGAAGAGTAGTAGTGTCACATAAAGATGTCCCCAACTATTCACCGGCGAACAGTTCCCGGCGAACATCTCATGTTCGCGTTCGCCGCGGCGGGCGAACATATGCGATGTTCGGTCCGCCCCCTATAAATCATCATTGAGCAAACTTTGACCCTGTCCCTTACAGTCAGCAGACACATTTCAGCCAATCAGCATACCCTCCCACCTCCTATCAAAAAGCAAGGACAGCATCCATCTTAGATTCATTCTGAAGCTGCAGTGTTAGTTAGAGCAAAGAGAGTGCTACTGCTGCTGAAATAATAGGAAAATCATTAGCTAGGCCAGTGTTCTGTGTCCACTCCAGTCCTCAAAGACTCATCTGCTGTAAGGACAGCTTCCTGACAGCACCCCAAAAAGCCATTTTTAAGGCTGGTACATCTGTCTGCTTTTTATATATATATATATATATATATATATATATATATATATATGTAAATATTGCAGTTGCCTGCCCGTATTTGAGAGGCCGCAGGCCCACAGACTGTACTGTGTGCACACCACTCAAATAGGGTGGCACAGTACCTTGCAGATAAAAAAGTCATTTAATTTTTACCCTTTTATATAATTGCAGTTGCCTGCCAGTGTGTGTCAGGCCCACTGACTGTATTGTGCCCACTGCCCACCACTCATATCGGGTGGCACAGTACCTTGCAGATAAAAAAGTCATTTAATTTTTACCCTTTATTATAATTGCAGTTGCCTGCCAGTGTGTGTCAGGCCCACAGACTGTACTGTGCCAACTGCCCACCACTCATATAAGGTGTCACAGTACATTGCACTTCACACGTGCAGTGACCTAAAATTCAAACGAAGAGGACTGAGCATGGGTCTTTTTCAATCTCCCAGTTCCAAAAATCTATTCGTTACACTGACCCTGGCCCTGATAAGGGACAAAACAGAGATTAAACTGATAGGAACAGTACTTAGTTAACACGAGTTGCATTGGTGGTAAATTCCATTGCAAGGGCCCAAAATTAGAAGGAAGCGGACAGTGCAAGCTTTGTTCTCTATCTCCCCATGCAAGGATTCAATTCAATACACGTCCCCTGATAGGGGATTTAACAAAGATTAAAATGGTAACAATAGTAGTTCACACTATTTCTATTGGTGGCACAATACATTGCAAGAAGCATGCGCAGTGCCCCAAATTGAAAGTAAGAGGACCGACCAATCATCTTTTTCCATATCCCGGTTCCTAAAATCTATTCGATAAACGTCCCCTGATAGGGGACGTAACAGAGATCAAACGGATAGGAATAGTACTACTTAACACACCACACATATAGGGTGGAACAGTACATTGCACGGCGCACGCGCAGTGCCCCAATTTGGAAGGAAGAGGAACGACCAACGATCTTTTTCCATCTCCCGGTTCCTAAAATCTATTCCATACACCGGCCCCTGATAGGGGACAAAACAGAGATTAAACTGGTAAGAACAGATTTTTTGGGCGCGTTAATGAATGCTCATGCACAATGGCTGTAGGCTCATGCGTCCTTTTGTGGAGGTGACAAACATGATCAGTCAAACCCAAGGAAACATCATCGACCTCATCCCATATGCGTTTTTTCTGGAGCGTGCCCTGCGAAGAGTGCTGGATCAGGCCGTAGATGAGCTTGAAGAGGAAGAGTTGTGGTCACCATTACCACCAGAAGCAGCCTTGTTGTTGTTGACTGCTGGACCTGCGGCAACGCAGAGAGAGGAGTCTGAAGAAGAGGAGTCAGAGGAGGAAGGTGGCTTTCAGGAGGTGGAAGACCAACCACAGCAGGCATCCCAGGGGGCTTGTTGTCACCTTTTGGGGACCCTTGGTGTTGTATGTGGCTGGGTGGAGGAAGAGACCTTCAATGACATCAGTGAGGACAAGGAAGAGGACATGGCTAGCTTGGTATCCAACCTTGTGCAAATGGGGAGTTTGCGGTTGTGCAAATGGACTGTTTGCGGTTGTTTGCGGTGCTTTAAACAGGGGGTTTGGTCTGTCAGAGTTTGGTCTGTCACTGTGAAGCGGGCATAACCCTTACACTACCTGATCGATACAACATCATACCTGATTGTATACACACACTGGTTGTTTTAAAGCACATTATCCCAAACAATTTTGGAATGTTAGGTGATTTATGCCCTTTATGGATTAAAACCCGACTCTGCATCAACTACGTAATTTTCCATTGGAGTTTTGTCATGGATTCCCCTCCGGCATGCCACAGTCCAGGTGTTAGTCCCCTTGAAACAACTTTTCTATCACTATTGTGGCCATAAAGAGTCCCTGTGGGTTTTAAAATTCGCCTGCCTATTAAAGTCTCTGGCTGTCCGCCCGTTCGCGAACATTTGCGGAAAATTTTTAGTTTGCGACATCTCTAGTGCCACATGCTTTATTCTATACACAGTGCTAATTGGGCACAAAATAAGAGACTATAACAGTAAAAAAAAAAAACAGAAGCTGATTAAAAGCTGTTAGTAAGAGTAAAGATGTTAACCGGCACTGCAGCACTGTAATGCAAGGATCTACACAGCAGCCAACTCCCACCAGACTTTTTGATCATTGTAAAGAAGTGTATTGGTGGTTACTAAGCAGTTATATCGATGTATATATTTATACAGCTGTTATTCAAAACAAATACATCAAAATCTTCATGCAATAAAATCTCCATAGTGATGGCTAATGGAAGCTGCCAAGATAGCTGGCAAGCAGGAAAAGCTGTCGTATGTCATGTCTTTAGGGTAAGTACATAGTTACCAACATTACTGTTGGTAAATTCAGGGTATGTATGCCAAAACCAAGTGTGAATGCCCATTTATGGGTGGGGCATAGACAAGTCCCACTCATTTCTGACCTGGAATAAGGCAAAATGTCCAGGACTGTGTCTGAAAATTAAGTACAGTTCATGCAATTTTGGGACTGTTGGCAACTATGAAGGTACTGTACGCCACTAAGTTTATGCAACCTTAAATACAGTTTATATGAACATGAACTTCTAAAACATTTTTTAAATTTAACAACATCTATACAAACACAATCTACTTATTTTTCTAAATTCATAGTTTAGAAGTCTAAGACTACATTTTATTTTAAATATAACTTGAGATAATAACACAGAAACATTTCCTTTCTTACAAAGGCGGTGATTTTTGGCCAAAATGATTGCTCTAAGAATATGATTATTCCTGAAGAATTTGAATTTTTTTGCTTATGCTTTTTACACATATTTCTATTAGATAAACACCTATGCTGTCACAATGGATATAATTGAGGGTATGATGAGGACTAAATAGAGTCAGTTTTAATAAAAATCTTAAGCTTGTTTGGTGTTGACAGTTTAAAATAGATATTTTGTGAAGTTGATCCCTCCACTGTATTAGAAAAGAATTGGTCTTTGTAAATGTTGCAGATTAAACTCGTTGACAGTCACTCAAAGGCAAAGGGCATATAGAAATCATAGATACGACCCTTGCTTTGGCCACACGCTATGGGCCAGAAAGGAGCAACGCTCAGAGTAGATCTCTAACAAACTCGGCCTGTCCTATAATACATTGACTGACATACCTATGACTCCTTTAAAGGGTTTTCTTCTTTTAGAAAAGCAAGTTTCATATATTCTTTAGGGGAATTCTATTGAGATATCCGTAGGCCAGAGTGAAAAGCAGTTCCAAAAAGCATCTCAATCTCTATGTTAACAGAAGATAAATGCAAGGCCATGCTCTCACCAGGAGGACAGAGTATAAACACTTTCAGTATGTACAATCCTGGGTTATTTTATTTCAGTATAACATGTTTTAGGATATTCAACAGCCCATTCATAAGATAGTACAGCAGATCATTTGGAGGACCTGTTCTGTCCTTCATTACATAGACAATTCCCTGATTTGAATGAACATTCCATAATATTTAAGTTTCCTTGTGCTGACCACTACATTTATTTATAGAATATAGTTAATCAATGAATGTTCTAGCAGGGGAACTGATCAACCCATTTAAAGAGACCTTTCTAAACACGCATTTACATGCCCAGATGAGCAGCAGATTATTGGGAAGGAAGTGTCCTTCCCCACAGTCGGCTGTTTGCTCAGTGGGGGTGCAGCACTACATTTACATACAATGATCACCTCCACAGTGTAAGAGCAAGGGATTGCTATTGCAATTAGAGATGAGCGAACTTCAAAAATGAGTTCGGTGTTCGGGTTGGGGTAATCGCCGCATCCCGCTATGGATTCCACTACCGCGGACTATCCCGGCATAGAGAAACCATAAGGGGCGGCTTCCACGAACCCGAACTCTGCAAAAGGCGAAGGACCTGGGGTGACGTCACCATCATGTGATCAGTGCAGGGGGCGTGGCTCAGCACTGGATTTTGATAATCCCTGACAAGTAGGAGAGGAGGATGAGGCAGCTCTTTACCTCAGTGTTGGGAAGTAACTTGTCCTCCTGTGTGATTAGGACAGGTTTTGTGTGTACTAATAGGACATCGGCCATTTTGTTTCTTCTAACCATTGCTCCCTAGACAAAATGGGCCATTATAACTAATGAAAGGTATTTGGGAATATATTTATAAAAAAGTAATATTTACACATTTTACTTTTCTTAATTCCCAGAGAACCCCTTTAACATTTATAAAGAATCACAAAATAAATAACTGATCATCAGGGGAAAAAAATGCTTCATTTGCCTTTTAAAATACTGAACCAGTCTAATTAAAAATACATTTGCATTAGATACAGATTTAGATGAATGAATCTTAACTTTAAAATGTTAAAAAATAGTTTTTGTATATAGAAAATATTTAGATAATAGTATTATCTCAGCATTGGCTTCAAAGGATTCTGCTCATTTTACCCTATTCACCTAAACATAGTTCCATGTGGTGCTTATGTTGACAATTAAAAGTAAACCTTTCAATTGCAGTACTGTTGCCACATCTTGGAGAATTTTTTTTTTTTTTTTTAATATTCTAATTATGTTTTGAAATTGGAGCACTGTGGGCTGGCCCTTGTCTCTTGGAGCACCATAATCTTGTTCCTCTAGTCTGAATATATCTTTATCCACTTTTAGATTGACAGAGCCAAACATCTGTATCGTCCTCTTGCCTGGCCCTATAACCTTGCTCCTGAGCCATGCGCAGGAATTTTGGTGCATGAGCAGTAAAGATTTTGAGTTCTGGCCAGGACCGAGACTCTATACTGCACATGCACTTACATTTTGGAATATGGAACTGGCACTGAATTATAGAGTCATGTAAGAGGACGATACAGATGCCTGGCCCTGTTAATCTACAAAGTGAAAGAGGGGCTTTTAGACTAAAGAGACAGAAGTCTGTTGCAGCAAAGCCTAATTTGCATAGTAGTAAACTGTGATTTTACTTTGCCAGCTGTACTGGCCATGCAAAAGAAAAGTATGCATTTTACTGTCAACAAAAGCACTACATAAAACTATGTTCAGGTTAATAGTATAAAACAAGCTCACAGACTCCTACAAAAAGTGCACACAAATTTGGAGAAAAAAATAAATTAAGATGAATTGTCTGATAAAATAGTTCAAAATATAAACAGATTTATTTAGATTTAATCAATAATCTAAACTGTATGTACAGTGTATACATATATACAGTACATAGCGTACAGTATTTTTTACTCCATAAGAAACACTTTTACCTCCAAAGGTGGGGAAAAAATAGCAGTGCACTTTATGGAGCGAATACTAGTGAGCTCTTCTATTATGGAAGTGCTCACTAGGACACAGTAAGATCGGATAACATTGAATACAGCGCTTCTGGTTCTAGCTATATTTGCTGCTCCCTGGTCTTCTCTGGGTGCTACACTGCACTGTCCTGACTGACTGCATAGAGCATCAAGACTTAGTACGCGCACTATGACCTGATGCTGTGTGCCATCAGGTCACAGTGCAGCGTGGTGCCCAGACAAAATCAGGGAGAAAGAGCCACTGTATTTATAGAGTGGCAATGCAATCCAGAGCAGGAGAGGTAAGTTTATTTATTTATTTTATGCCAGATGGTGGTCTGATCTGAGCTCTAATAAGGAATGCGGGTCTGATCTGAGGTCTAATGAGGAATGGGCATCAGATCTGAGGTCTGATGACGAATGGGGATCTGATCTGAGGTCTGATGGGAATGGGGGTCTGATTTGAGGTCTGATGAGGCTTGGTAGGGTGATGAAGATTGGATGTCTGATTTGAGGGTCTGATCTGACGTGTAATATAGATTGGGGATCTGACCTTAGGTCTGATGAGGAATGGGTATCTGATTTAAGGTCTGATAAAGATGGGGAGTCTTATTTAGAGTCTGATATAGACTGGAGGTTTGATTTGGAGGTCAGATAAAGATTGGTGGCCTGATCTGAAGTCTGCTAAAAAGTTTTTTTTTTTATCTTCTTCTTCTAAATCTTAGGTGCGTCTTATGGTCTGGTGCGTCTTATGGAGTGAAAAATGCAGGATATGTTTACTAAAGATTACGAATAATTAACACTTTTTAAAATCTATAGAAACTAATTATTTTAAAGCAACTTTTTCATCAAATGCATAAACTGCACATAGACCACTAAAAAATAAGAATAACAGCTAAACAAAACATTTAATTGAAAAAAAAATCACTGACTAATCACCAAAATAAATAAAGTTTATAACGAAAGACCTAAACAATCTAAAAAAAGATAAAAGTCAAATGTAGGAATAGAAAACAGCTGTCATTAGCCTCTCTCATAATTTTAGTTGTATAATGTTGAAGAGATCAGAAATGTGTGAGATGCCTAACAGTTATTTTTAATTAGATAATATAAAAACAAAATGTTCCATCTGCGTTCTTGATCTTTAAATAATGCTTAAAATGTATTGCAATTAGATTTATCTCTGGATGAAGAGCAGGACCCTCCTGACACTAAGGGCTGCTACACAAATATGTCCATCCCCACATGGCATGTACTTTCCTAACAGCTTATACGTGATGTGACTAAGATTCTGTAAGAGAGTCAAGTATTCCTAAGCCTTTTCTTGGATTACATTTCTTGGAATTATATTTGTGAATAAAAAAGGGAAAGAAATCAGTGTATACATGAACTAGTGTATACCTATAAACATCTATTCACATAGGAATACAATTTTATTATAAGGGCTAGAGATGAGCGAACACCTGGATGTTCGGGTTCGAGAGGTTCGGCCGAACTTCCGGAAAATGTCCGGGTTCGTGATCCGAACTCAACCTGAACTTCACCCCGAACCCGAACCCCATAGAAGTCAATGGGGACCCGAACTTTTGGGCACTAAAAAGGCTGTAAAAGACACCCAGAGGGATAATATACCACAATAAACGCATTGCGATTACAACTTTGAGCTAACGATCACCATGGGAACGCCTCCTCCAGTAGAATGTACTGTCGGATCTGAGAATTAAGTTGAAATCGCAATGCGATTCTTATATATTTGCTTAATCGCATTGCGATTTCAACTTAGCATTGCTAAATAATTCCATCCATATCGTTAACTTACTGAGTCAGTAAGTTAACGAATATGGATGGAATTATTTAGCAATGCTAAGTTGAAACGGCAATGCGATTAAGCAGATATATAAGAATCGCATTGCGATTTCAACTTAATTCTCACATCCGACAGTACATTCTACTGGAGGAGGCGTTCCCAAGGTAATCGGTAGCTCAAAGTTGTAATCGCAATGCGATTAGCAAATACATAAGAATCGCATTGCGATTCCAACTTTTAGTACTCAACTTTTAAAATCGTACACCACTTTAAGTTCCAAAGTTGCAATCGCGTTCGAATAGAACTTAAAGCTGTCTCTTAGTTAGTTTTAGTATTGGTGTGCTGTAATAGAAGTTACATTCAGTGCGTATTCATGGGATTTGCTATCCAAGTGGGTTACTTTCAGTTTCACCACTGATATATTAAATATATTGGCAGTTAGTAGGGGTGACACAAGCACAGCCAAACCCCTGATGTAGTATATCTATGAAAAAATCGACTATTACATGAGATTAATGGACGTTGTGGCAGCTTTTGCTGTAGCACCACAAGTCCCAAAATGGCCGCCGCCTATCAGCCCAGTAACATGTGCCAGAAAACAGTCTGCCCAGCCAGAAAAAAATTGACTTTGACTGAGCAGCTGAATCGCTGTTGTTCTGATTCACAGGTGTAGATGTTTCACTTCTTTGGAGCTTTGGTTTAGACTCTGTGGCAGCAAGTGCTGGCGCACCACAAGTCCCAAAATGGCCACCGCCGGTCAGCCCAGTTACATGTGCCAGTAAAAATCGCTCTGGCCAGTCTCAACAAAATAGTGACTTTCAGTGAACAGCTCAGCTGAGTTGTTCTGATGCACAGGTGTAGAAAGGTAGATCATTCAATCACTTCTTTATCCCTGCCTATCTCGCCCTCACAGAAGCTGCATCCTCTCCCTACACTAGTCAGAGCAGTGTGACGTGCGGCGCTACGTGACTCCAGCTTAAATAGAGGCTGGGTCACATGCTGCACTTGGCCAATCACAGCCATGCCATTAGTAGGCATGGCTGTGATGGGCTCTTAGGTCAAGAAGTAAAACGCTAGCTGATTGGCTGCTATGCAGCCCTTCAGAAAGCGGGAAGAAATCGACGAACACCGGACCCGAACCCGAACTTTTTTGAAAATGTCCGGGTTCGGGTCCGTGTCACGGACACCCCAAAATTCGGTACGAACCCGAACTATTCTCGAACTGTTCGCTCAACACTAATAAGGGCTAATATAACATGCCTCAATATAAGTATGCTTTAATGTATATTAGTAGTAAATAATCAGAGCACATGGACTTGTAGTTTGTCTGGAAGAACAGGCTTGGGAAAAGCTAACCAGATGACTAGCGAAACAAGAGAAAATGCAACAAGTAGGGTTGCTCTGACTAATTACTTCTGATATGCTATGGCTTAGATGAATGAGAACCTTCACAGACATATGCCCTAATGTGGTTTCTATTCCTACAGTTCACCCACAGGTTGCAAAAATGTCGTGGACTCTCTACAGTGGAATTATGTGAAGAAAATCCACAGCAGCGAAGTTGGTGAGATTTCAGAAATCTCATTCACGCGCTTCAGATAAAACCAATGTTTTATGCCAGTCTATGATATTCCCTACACTGCTGGAGGATGAGTGCAGGCCTCATTATAAATCCTACTGCAGTTTGTGCGCCCAGACTCAAATCTATGGCAGCTACTTCAGTCTTTTTTTATGCCAGAAAACTACCATAAAAGAAGATAAATGTGCTTGGCCCAGTAGGCCACACCCTCTCCCTCACTACGCCCTCTTCTCAGAAGCTGATATAGAAATGACACTTGCACCTAAATTTAGGCTCAATGGCATTTAAAAAGTACTAAACACAGGTTTTACAACTTTTTTTTACACCAGAAACGTGGAATATGGGGAATGATAAATTCCTGCATAGTTTTTTGTTTGTGTTTTTTGCTGTTGTAGCATTTTATTAAAGTGTTTTAGAGACATCTATATTAAACATCAGTAGGTATATTTAAGAAAACGCCAGATGTTATGTTTTATTAATATTTAATATGGGTACCGAAAATTGAGAACTTGTGAACTTACTAAAGAAAATTCCTGGCCATATAGTATTGTTTAAAGGGGTGGCCAATTGTAATACCAACAAATTACCAAAAGTTACTTTTACCACTGTACAGTTTGAGTACAGTATTTCAGACAGAATGGTTTCCAGAGATAAACTCCTTGTTACAACTTGTGGATAGATTCAGATTGCATTTGCTTCATCCAATCTTGTGTCAAATGGCACCCTTTAGATGTTCATATCCAGGCTCTTAATGGTTCCTCCATACAGAAGCCTCCTGCTGAGACCTATAGTATTCAAAGCACTTGATCTTCTATATCAGCTGTCTCTGGTATACTACACTGAGACACTTCTGGCAACATCTTATCTCTTGGGAGAACAAAAGGAAAGGGAGAAAATATTCACGTTGCCTAATCCATTTCTCCTCCAACATCAACTCTCAAGGGAGAGTGAGGAACTCCCCATAGACATTAGACTGTTGACCTTAAAGGGGTTCTCCAGTAATAATGACATTTTACAAAATGCCAGCAGCATGCGCCCTAAGCTGAGGATTCATACCTGCTCCCTTTCACTTCTTTCCTCTGTATTACCTCCAGTGTCTTCATGTTCCAGCCCCCACACTGCTTACATCCTGTGCATCATGAGCATGGTCACATTCTCTGCTGCAGCCAGTCATTAGAGACAATGTAGAGGATTGGAGCGTTGGGGAGTCAGTAAGTATGAATCCTTAGCTTAGAGGGACAGGCTGCTGGTACCTAGTAAAATGTTATTATTACCAGAAAACCACAGTTAAAGTTTATCATTCCCATTTACTTTTATCCACATTCTCTCCTTTCTCACAAATTAGGTAAGATGGAATTGTGTTTTTTCAATTAGACTAATGATGTAGCTATATAACGGAATGTCTATTTATAAACTGCAGATCTGATTTACAGCTCTTTTTTTGAGAAACTGTATAACCCTTTAAACTATAAGAAAGCTATAACAATCCCCTCTACCCAGTAAATATGCAGGTCCTTTGGAAACGTGGATATCCAAAAATGGCCAGCCATTATAGGCAGTGAGCTATAAACAAATGTCTTCGTTTACTTCTGCCTCCATGTCAATGACAGAAGCACGGTGCCTACGTGGTTTGCACTGATGCTATGCAACTCTGGAGTCCTGGCTTCCAATCCAACCAAGGACAGCATGCCAATCCAACCAAGGATAACATGCAGTTTATAAGTTTTCCCCATGTTTGAGTCCGTTTTCTCCCACACTTCAAAGACATACAACTTAAATTGTGAGTTCCTCTGGGACAGTGAGTGATGGTAATCTCTGTAAAGAGCTGCGGAATATATCAGCGCTATATAAGTGAGTAAAAGATAAATACATTTTGAGATCAGTTATAAGATTGCTTCAGTGCTACTCAACTGATAAAGTCACAGCACGAGTTCAAACCTTGATCTTGTGTCTCAATGGACTTTCCCCTGAACTGGCATATTAACCCCTTACTGGGATATACTTATGTCCTCAGTAAAAATTGACAACCAATCACAGGAAATAAAGTACAGCAAATAAATATTCTCATTACCCCGGGGGAACAACACAAAGCAATATTTCTTTCCCTCTATCTATTCAGTTCCCATGTGCCTTTTATCTTAGACAGTGGATGTGAACCTTGCATGAAAGGTTATATTTTGTAAAAATACAGTTAATGTAATCTATTGCAAGTTCATCCCCCGTGAGATAGTGTATTGTGTTTTCGAAAGAAATGTATTGAATTGCTTATTGCTGTTTTCTTTAGCACATACATCTCTTTTATTTATTACATTTAATATGTCTTGTCCTTGTAGAGTCTCGAATATTTCCTGTCCAATGGTTTGCCCTAATCTCTAAGGACACGCTGTTCACTATATTTTGTGTAATTGTGCTTATATTATTACTAAGGGGGCTGTCTGTGATTAGAAAAAAGGGTACTTATTTTTACCAGAAATAGCATCATTCTTGTGTATGGGCACTGGCTGGTATTGCCAGAAATCATTATTTACTTAAAGGGATTCTCTGGAAATTATTTAAAATGTCTGCGAGCAACCTGTCCTTGAACGTGAACAGGACTAGTTGCCACAACTTTCAGAGCTGGCTATGGAGTGAAGGGGTAAGGCCTCACTACACTCTACACTGCTCTACATAGGATGTAATTATGTGATTCTGCCTATGATATGCCATCATGGCTGAGCAGCCTGACAGGAAAACTCACTAATGTGTATTATATGCTAGTGGTAGAGCATAACGTGAGCCCTCAGGCAGCTCTGCAAGTGGAGGTAACCAGTTCTGATCACATTTAGTGTTGATCGCGAATATTCTAATTGCAAATTTTTATTGCGAATATCGGCACTTTGAGAATTTGTGAAGTTCTAGAAAATAGTGATATATCGTCATAATCGTGAATATTCTAGTTTTTTTTTTCAGCAGTACCATCACTGCTTCTTGCTTGTAGGCCAATGAGAAGTCTGCAATGTCTTTGTCTGAGCTTAGCAACATCCCTAGCAACCAATAGGAAAGTTGCCTACCCCTTACTATATAGGAAACTCCCCAGCAGCCATTTTCTGCTGTTTTTTGCAGTTCTGAGCGAGACAATAGTGTCATTGCTGTGCTCTGTGCTTTGCTGATTCATGGATGTGCAATGTGCATGTGAGAGATATTTCTCTGCTGTCTATACATACATGCTAAAGACATAGTGCTGTGATGTCACAACAATACTTAGTGCAACAATCAGTAATATCTACTCAGACCTGATAAAATGTGAAGTTGCACGTATCACACAAAAAATATCTGCATCATTAGTGCCGATTTGCTCAATCGCGAATATATTGGAGCACTCTATCTGCATATAAAGCTATTGTTCTGCCATGCATGCGAAATATAATAAAAAACAGTGCTGTACTGTAAAATTACTTACAGTGATCAGCAGTTCTTCCTCACAGTCACAAAAGTTGCTGCCAACCATTTTCTTCAGTTTTAATAAACTGAGCCATGCCTGTATTGTGCGCACGATACGTTCATATTACATTGCCTATTTTCGCAATCCAGAAGATAATGACTGGAGATCATAAATTCTAGAATTTGCTAATTTATGGTGAATATTAGGACAAAAATTCGTGAAATATCTTGAAAACAAATATTACCTTGGCTGCTCATCACTAATCACATTCTAGGACAGGTTTCTGATGGCCTTTAAACAGGGCTGAGCTACAACATCAGATGCAGCCCATAGACTAAAGTAAAGTTGTTTCTTATTACAGACAACCCCTTTAAATGACATCACACTCATGTTACTTACCAGTTAAACAGTGGCGGATTTTAACACCATGCAAACAATGCAAATGCTTGGATCCCTGCTGGCTTCAAATTATTGACTGAAAAAAAATTACTAAAAGGGCGAACATACCGCATGTGCAGCCCATTCATCTGCATAAGGCCCTTCCTAAATGTAGACCAGTAGCATAAATGCCCAGGCTGCAGCTAAAGCCTGTATTTTCAAATAAAATACAAATGCCAGTACATGTGTATATTTTTTCAGTCACTCTTTATTATACTGTAATTTGATACTGTTACATTACTTGATGTTGTTGAAAACGAAAAATAAAAAAAATACTATCTAAAGTGTTTATTTGGAAAATGACTTATCTTCTAAAAGACTCTATTTTCTAAAACATTATATTATTCTATATTGATATTTTATGGGCTATAAAATAATTGTACTTCTTCGTGACAAAGGCATATAAATTTATCTGATAATAATGTTACAAAAAAACAGTAATGACTGAGTTTTATAGTTACTACACATTTCACAAGCTATGTCTCTTGTACTTACTTAATGGATTCATGGCCTCAAAGTGGTATTCTACTTTGGCATTAGCTTCCTTGAAAATAATAATTTATGAAGGTAATTGTAATCTGTAATGTATTTCCTTTACCTTTATTGCTCCTGTCTTCCATTCTGGGCAGAGGTCACATGACCCTGTCCATCCAGCTTTTTCTTATTTCCCATTATGTTTTGTCCATGGGTGTTTAAAATTAGCAATGGGGGCAGCAATAGGGGAGTGTCTATGTAACTAGCTGATAGGAGGAGCTATAAACTAGCTGGGTGTTTTAGGAGCAATAGTAGGGGAGTGTCTATGTAACTAGCTGGTGGGAGGAGCTATAAACTAGCTGGGTGTTAGGAGCAGTGATAGGGGAGTGTCTATGTAACTAACTGGCGGGAGTAGCTATAAACTAGCTGGGTGTTAGGTGTAGTGATAGGGGAGTGTCTATATAACTAACTCGTGGGAGGAGCTATAAACTAGCTGGGTGTTAGGGGCAGTGATAGGGGAGTGTCTATGTAACTAGCTGGTGGGAGGAGCTATAAACTAGCTGGGTGTTGTTAGGGGCAGTGATAGGGCAGTGTCTATGTAACTAACTGGTGGGAGGAGCTATAAACTAGCTGGGTGGTGTTAGAGGCAGTGCTAGGGGAGTGTCTATGTAACTAACTCATGGGAGGAGCTATAAACTAGCTGGGTGTTAGGGGCAGTGATAGGGGAGTGTCTATGTAACTAGCTGGTGGGAGGAGCTATAAACTAGCTGGGTGTTGTTAGGGGCAGTGATAGGGCAGTGTCTATGTAACTAACTGGTGGGAGGAACTATAATCCAGCTGGGTGTTAGGGGTAGTGATAGGGGAGTGTCTATGTGACTAGCTAGTTGAAGGGAGCTATAAACTAGCTGGGTGTTAATAGGAACTGTGCTGGAGCTGTGGCAGAGAAAGAAAAAGTGCATCATGGGATTGATTGAATACAGCAATAAGAGTTGCTATATACAGGAGTCCAAATTGTAAAAAAACATGGGTAAGATGTATACGAGTCATCTCTCTGAATGGATCAGTAGCACAAATGTCTCCTCAAGTCTAATAGAAGTGGATGGAGTGGTGGACCAAAATATGTACTAAAGCTCCATTCTTGGGATCACTCAAGGTACTATTGCCATCTGATATTGATCACCTTCCTGAGTTGTTACCTTTTCTGCATTTTTTATGGCCAAAGTCTATAATGAAATATAAAATGCACTACATAAAAATGACTATGCTTTATGGTGTTTTTGAGGCATTTTAGGGTTATTAGTAGAGATCCCGTGCTGAGCCACGCCCCCTGCACTGATCACATGACAGTGACGTCACCCCAGGTCCTTCGGCTGTGCAACAGTTCGGGTAGGTGGCAGCCGCCCCTTATGGATTCCATATGCCACTATAGTGGAATCCATAACGGGATGCGCGACTTACCACCACCGCCGAACAACGGACTTTTTTTAAATGTTCGCTCATCTCTAGTTATTAGCCGTAAAGACACAAGAAAAATGCATTATATAAAAAAAATGTTTTATATGAGCTTTTTTTCATGGAATTTAAAACTTCAGAAAAATAAAAATAAAAAACATGTGAATGAGGCCTAAGAGGGGACTAAAAAAAAAATAAAAAATTTCAATCCCCTTTAAAAATGACTAAAATAAAGTATTTTATTATAGGCACAAACCTTGATCTGTTGCACTTGTCTGCCTATTTGTATAGATTACATTTTGTGATTTCATTATTATTTTTATTTGTTGCTGTTTTTCTTAGCAAGTTAAACACTGTGCGCTAAGCTAAGATATTGAAATTCAATAGAATTTAGATAGAATCATTCACACTAAAGCAATTATGTAGTGGAAGCACATTTGCAGGTAAAGATTCTAACACTGTTTATCAATTTAATATGAACCTTGCAAACTGCTATGATTATCAATTAGGGAGGTGCAATTCTGCTAATATTTTAAGAGTACAAAACTGTGCAAATTCACTTGGTTCTTATATTCTCTTTGCTATGCATCGCTGGTTTTAAGCAATTATTAGAGTAAGAACTACATATAAGAAGAAATATAAACTTGAAGGTCATAATGCAGAACAAAAAAAGTACATTGAAAACATAATCTGAAAGAACCATTGAGAAAAATCTGATCATTGTTTGTAAATTTACTTTTTACTGTGTATTACATGAATATTACTGTTTGGTACTGTTCGTAGTAGAAGAGTGTTAGACTCTGTCCATGTTCATTTTAATATTGCATTGAGCATATGCAAAATATATCCATAGGGTCCATTGACCCGATGTATGTCAAAATATTATCCTTTCTGCATATTATGGAGAGTTATGCATCCACATACCTATATTTACTGAATGGAATATTGTTGATACAGAGGCAAATAATAGAAAAAAACATTCTTACTATTGTGTCTATACAGTAGAATATGTTGAATCCTTCTTTTGGAAGTACGTCAAGAAATATGTATGCCTCATATTGAAGGGTCTAATGTTATGTAAAAAAGTCAAGCTAGATTCACATGCCAGTGAAAAAAGTGAACCTTTTTTTTTTTTAAACAGTCCCATTCCATTGTATGGGGGCTGTTGATCAGTGAACATGGACAAGAAAGAACATGTTCTATTCTTTGGCGTCCTTTTTTCTCTGGCCATCTAAAAAACTGCGGTGGGAATAACCGTGTAGACTACTAGTGTCCTTCAAACAGATGTGGGAAAAAATGAATGCAAATGAGCTTTTAACAAGCTCTGCCTCTAATGCCACCAGATGTAAGGAAGCTATCCTTTAAGTCAATGTTCGACCCTTTAAATAGTCCTTGAGACATGACTTGGATATTAAATAAGCTAGCACCTCATCTGCAGACCGCTGTTTAGGGTGATTGCCCCTCATCAGTGCAGAACAAAGAGTACTGGCTTAACTGATGAGTGGCAATCACCCCGAAACAGCTGCCTGCAGATGAGATGCTGGCTTATTTAACATCATTCTCAAGGCCTATTTAAAGGGTCAAACATTGACTTACAGGATATGTGCCTTACATCTTGTAGCATTAGAGGCAGAGCTTGTTAAGAGCTCATTCGCATCCCTTACTTCCTAGAATTCCTGAGGAGCATGTATGGCTAAGGAGAGATATTACCTCCCCAAAAAATTAAAACAAACATGTCAGTCTCCTGTCGTCTATTTTTCATTGTTGTGTGAATGTAGCCTTAGCCATCCATAGAAACAAGAAATATAGCAATCAGTTATCTACCGTATCTCTGGCATGACATGGTATAGAAACTAGTACCCACAGTAACAGGGTACTTTTCAATTTCACAAATATTTCCAAGGGCGTATACACCATAGAGACAGCAAATGCAGCTGTTTCAGGGATTTGGAAAGATAAAGGCCAGCCTTGTTTTGTCCATCCCATTTGCTATAGAGTAGAATATGGAAGAGCTGACATGAGATGGTCTACATAATACTCTAGCAGTTCTGTAAATCATAATTTAGAAAAGCCAGAGGGTATGCATTCCATGTGTGCTAAGTAATTTTTTTTAATATTATTTCATCAAAACTACAGGTAGGATAGATATCCTAAGTTTATATATATAAGAGAAGAATTGAGCAACATAGGTTTACATACCTACAGCTACTGGCTTTATGCCTTAACAGAGAGACATGGCTGCAGTCCTTAATTTTTGAAGAAGAACTCTGTCAACTCCAAAATGTATGATTTGACTGAGCTTGATGGCCAGGTCTTCTGAATGGTTGATGTTACAGTTTAGTAGCAAGCAAGAGTAAATCTTTCAAGGGTACAAATAAGGGGGGATTTCCTACTACCCCCATGCCCTCACTGCTTGGGAGAGACAGCTATATACTTATATTTAAATGATTAATCTCAGAGGAAAAGCTTGCCGGAGTTTTACAGATCTGTAGTTTTACAGATTCGCCACAGCTGGATAGTGCTGCATGCCTGCTGGTCCCATAGACTATAATATGATCTGGTGGGAATCCACTCGCTGCCCAGCATAAACAAAAATTACTGCACGAAGGCTGGCTAGGCTGGATCTGGAGAACTCTGGTAGGCTGTTCTTCTGCCAGAACAGCCTGCTGGATTGTTTTAGCGCAAGTGTTCAACTCGCGTTACATACAAATATAAATATCTATGGTTAAGTTCAAATGGAGCCACATAAATGAGTATACCTTGGCCTATATTTACTAAAGTGAGTTCATCTAGACATTGTAATAAATGACATCTACTGTAGGTTTCGAAAAACCCACTGTGCCTAGGTTGGCCTGAAAGTTGCGTGTCTTAGCAGGAAAAGCAGTGGCTTAAGATGCAACATTTTGCACCAAAATTGTGCCACAATTCTGACGTAAAATTCTGGCACAAACTAAGCCAGTTGGTAGTTGACATAAAGTTAGACAAATGTGTCTAGTCATTCACCAAATGTATCATCCAGCATGAGCCACCGTGATAAATCTGATGCATGTTTAGGAAGCCTAACTTTATTTCATCTGCAGGATTAGTAAACTACAGCATACAGACAGATTTTGAATATGTAACTATGACTGTGCGAATATAAGTCAATTTCAAACATTCTATAAAAACTCAATTATAGCATATTATTTAATAAAAACATAATTTTAGTTTTTTTTAAAAATAAACAGCTTTTATGTCACTTTCATATTGAAGGCCTATTCTTATAATAGGCAATTAATATTTGTATTATAACTAACCCCTAATTCATCTTATTCAGAATGCAGTCACTCGGGTGATCATCTGATCACTTTGGGTTTTGGGTCCTGTGGAACCTTCTATATGATACCTTAATAAGACACATAAAAAGGGGCTATCTTCATAACATAGTCCATTTAAATAATCAGATAGATTCTTTAATAGTGGGTCCCACTGTCGATAGACAGTCATTCGATTTCCCAACATTCATGTTAAAAACAGAAAAGATTAGTCGGTGGATGGATGCTGGTGCTGATAAACAAACACAGGTTGAGAATTGTATGTGTTATGCATAATTTTGTTGATACCCTCTTATTAGCATTCATTTTATGCTGAATTGAAAATACTTAACCATTTAGCACGCTGCAGAAAGTAGCTTTGGCAGTTTAGGCCAGGAACTCTTGTTAAAGGTTCAGTAGTTATAACAATCAAGGTTGTCTTGTTCTGGCAGCAAAAAATATAATGAGCAGATTCTGACTTGTAATGTATATTTATGAGGTACAGAGGATGATCTGATAAATAAACTTTGCATGAGTAAAACAACAAGGGTTCAGATGTCCTTCAATATCACACATAGATATTTTTTATCTGAATCAGCAGTAGACAAGTTCAGTTTAATGCTTGTTATTTTTCTGTTTCAGAGCTTTCCTATCATTAGTAGTGATGAGCGGCAGGGGCAATATTCGAATTCGTGATATTTCGCGAATATTTGGGTGAATATTGGCCATATATTCGAAAATTTGCAAATTCGTAATCCCCAGTCATTATTTTCTTGATTGCGAAAATTCGCATATAAAAATTTGCATTGAATTTGCATAAAAATTTGCATAAAAATTTGCATAAACTGGTATTTAAGGGACTTGCGTTATTCTTTTCCGGCATAGAGTTGTGTCAAAAGGGCTCTATGCCGGAAAAGAACCGATCAGGCATATTCCCATGCAATCTGAATGGATAGAAATCCGTTCAGTTTGCATCAGTATGCCTTCCGTTCAGTCACTGTCAGGCGTATTGGGCGGACATAATACCGCAGCATGCTGCGGTATTATGTCCGTCCAAAATGCCTGATCAGTCGCCGGAATGCCGGATCCGGCACTAATTCCCATTGACTTGCATTAGTGCCGGATCCGGCATTGTGAAACAACTGAAGGGCGGATCCGTTCATCCGCATGACAAGCGGAGGGACGGATCCATTTTTGCAATGCATTTGTAGACGGATCCGGGTGCGGATGCTGTCAGTTGTCTCACTGAACGGTGGATCAGGCAGGCAGCCCGACGACGGAACTGCCTGCCGGATCACACTAACGCTAGTGTGAAAGTACCCTAAAAGGTATCTTTTAAATGCCAATTTATGCGAATTTTTATGCAAATTTTATGCAAATTTTTTATATGCGAATTTTCGCAATCAAGAAAATAATGACATTATTTCCTTGATTGGCGAAAATTTGCATTTAAAAATATTCGCATAAAATTCGCATAAAAATTCGCATAAACTGGTATTTAAAAAAATGAATATTCGCGATTGCGAATATATTTCACGATATTCTAAATATTCGCGAATTCTCGAAGTGGCGATATTCGCAATTAAAATTCTCAATTCGAAAATTCGTGATCAACACTAATCATTAGTCAGTACAGTAATAGAGAAAAAGCATGTCACAAATGCCAACCCACTTACCAAATCATATATTTTCAGATTGTTCACACCTAAATTGAGAAGCTACTAGCTAGCATCATTTATTTGCTATTAATATTAAAAAAAATAGTTAAGACCACCTTTAACAGAACTAAAACTTTAATAGATTCTAAATTCTGAATATGAATTAACTACAGAACTAAAATAAATATGAATAAATCGGAGAATAACTCAGTAATAACACATTGTCGCCGGTTCGTGCACTTGTGGTGGGGTCGGCAATGACAGACTCAGGGGTTAAAAGTCTGATGTTTATTTTTCCATCCAACACAACACAATACAATACAAGGAATCTTTATCTGTCACACAAAACATCATATAAACACCTGCCCGTCTGCAAGCTAACTATATAGAGATTTTCTTTCTGTCATGTATGCTTTCAGCATGTGAGAAGGGATCAGGCTTTATACAGACCATGATACAAAGTCTAACAAAACAGCTCCAGCAGACTACATTTTGATGAAACAAACAGCTTTCCGGATTCTTTTTACTCACCCAGCGGAGGACCCCTTCCAGAACTTTACTACATACATTCTTACAACATTTATATGAATATATGCAATTTTCTAATGATAAGTTATTGGTTGTATGAGAATTTACAACTGACAACACATAGTAAATACCATAAGTGTAGCAGACCATGGTGAGCCTCATCGAGGAGATATCACTAGTATCAATGCTACAGCATAAGACACGAGTCCCTCTTACAAATTTAATATGGTCCAGGTGCTTCATAAAAAGATGTCAGTAATATAAAGGGCACATAATAGGTGGGGTACTGTTAAAATGATACCTTGCTCTGTCAATAAGGGGGGTAGAGGGAATGGCAAAAGAAAAAGGCAGCTTTGAAGCAGTGCTGTGAGGGGCTAGCCCCTTAGTGCACTGGGTACCTCATTAACATAAATACAAGTATGAACTGCTTAAAAATTACCTATTGGATTGCTGCAAGAGAGGGGTTGTTACAATCAGCATCATGTACTGTGATGTTAAGGGGGCCCAAAGACACCAGAACTATGACTCTCACTTGGTAGACAGGATGACTTGTAAAAGATGTTCAGAGGGGCCCATGATCACAAAGTTATACTTCTGTTTATTCAATTGTATAGTACTGTAATTTGGGAACCATACCATATGGCACTTATAACTTGGCTTTATATGCTATGGTTAAATGTATAATGAATGACATTAAGCCATATTATGGGAGGTATGTAACAGAAAATACTGAACAGAAACCCATTCTACTTACTAAAGACATCTGTCCATCAAGTTCAACCAGTGAACAGGAGAGGATGGGAATGAAGAACTATGAGTTAACTTTGGTGCCTCCTATTGATCAAGACAAGGCTAAAAAACAAAAAAGAAAAAAAGAAAAAACTAAGACTTCAGTCAACTGGTCTAAAAAAAAAAAAACTCTTATGAAGTGGTGATCAGACAGGATCAACATTGAAACAGTAATTCTATACCCTTAATTGTTCTAAAAATTAATCTAAGCTGTATTCCACAGATCCACAGTTCAGAGTCATCCTGTGGTATGTATCTTTTTAGTTCAATTGCTCTCCTTCGTACTTTTTCTAGCTCCAGGGGATACTTTCCATGAACTGCTACCCAGCACTGAACTGCATATTCCAGATAAGGCAGGAGGGCCTGACATCTTACACACCGACTGAACAGCTGTTTTTGGCAGCGGCCAGTGTCACAAGCAAAGCAGTGGAGGGAGCCAAGAGCAGAATGATCCGTCCATTTAATTGTGACTGTGTTGGGCTAATGCATCTTAGCTTCCATTCAAATGACTGGGACCTGTGCTGCAGTATGCTGCAGTCAATGGCATAAACCACTTAACCTTTTCAAATCATGTAGTTAGTACCATATACAGATAAGACCTTTTAAGTAAGATTTAGCTGAAAGATTTGCAGCATTCTTTTGTAGCTGAAGCTAGATTGTGTTTCTTAATTACACTGTAGATTAATCACAACTATCACAGTAAATCATTGTACGCAAGAACAACTTTCTGGTCTCTGTACAATTGTTAGAATCCTGTGGTTATAATTCAAATTTGCATTTATGAAAACCAGGGAATTCCAACAAATGTGAAACCAGTCTAGCATGTAAAACAGTAGCTTATGAATATCAGCTATCAGTTCTTTCCTCCATGATGGATGTGTCTGTAAACTTAGAAAATTAGCTTTTTGCACACATTTTGAATATGTTATGTGAGCCCATCGGTCCCAATAGTAACCTCATTAGATGGGATGATACATTAAACAGTCTTATCTTTCTTTGGCCTAGGCCCCCAAAATGAACTCAGGACATGTAAGATTCAGCTAGATTCTGCTCTAATTAACAAACGTCTTGGTCTTTCTGGGAAGTGCAGGACTAGGATGGAAGCAGCCACAAACCCAAATGTACATTTGCATTGTGCATTTCGGGATGTACCTGCCTCTATCTTGATCATACACTCAGTATTGTGCCAATTTTTTGTTATTCCCCCTGGAACCCAGGCATGCTTACAATGATTTCCCCGTGAAAGGTCGGATTGCTGCATAAATGAAAAAGAAGCTATGTCTCAGGCAGATATGTAAATGATTAAAGGTGTCTGATTTGACAACAAGAGGGCATAAACGTGCTTCCTTCACTACCCTATAAAGAGGCTCTCAGAGTCTATCTTTGGGTATTGTACCTCTTGGTTAGAAATTGTTGAGTACTAAACATGCATGTATGACACACTCAAAAACAGTTTTCACAGTTGACAGACTTTGAGAGACAGCACAGCTGCTTTGACAAATTGCCTGCCATCTAGGTAGTGTTGACCTAGCTTTTAGGAAATGTTGGGAGCAGTGGTTATGTGATGGCACTCACACATAGTAAACAGTCTATGGATGGCCAGGTAGACCACCATTAGAGATTATTGTTTGATCCACCGACATGCATGAGCAGCTCCCACAGTTTTGTTGTCCACCATCCAGATACAAGTGGCACTTTCATTACCTTAACCTTTTCAAAGCGCTTAGCAGAAATAAACTAGGCGTCATAGCACCAATTATGTATCCTGCGATTGACAGCCAGTCACCATGATTTTCGTTTGCAGCGGTGTTGAGAAGATAAAACTTGGAATGCTACTGACTTGAACGGTATCATTGTTAGTGATGAATCAAGTTTCTATTTGAGATCAGCGGTTGGGTTTGAGTATGGATGCCTTGAGGTAAGCACTTCATTCCTGTCTTTGCTGTAGAGTGATACACTGCCCCAAATGCATCCATGATGATCTTAGGGGAGGGGGGGGCATCTCATGCAACATTCGCTCAAACCTCAGTAGTGTTATAAGTGACACTAACAGCTCAGCAATATGTGCAAGACATCCAGCAGCCACATGTGTTTCCTCTCTTACACTTACATTCTTCAGAAGGATAATGCTCGCCCACACGCTCACAAGGGTTTTCAGGGAATGTCTCCACCAGATTACAATACTTTTTCAGTCAGTCTGGTTGCCAGATTTATTAACAATTGCGCAATTATGAAACCAGCTGGGATGCCAGCTTTGGCAACCAATGAACGTGCCAGATCTAGAGCCCAAGCTGAAAAATCTGTGGGCAAATGTGCCACAGGAAATCATACGAAACCTGCAGTCCTCCATGCCCAACCATATCTTATCTCATATCCAGCCTAGAAGAGGCAACCTAACAAAGTAGTAGGCCCTCCTTTCAATTGTACAGTTTTCCCCAAAAAACATACTGTGATCACCTACATATATCATCAAATTCCAGCTTCTGGAAGCAAACATAACACCAACTGTAAAAAAAAGTTTAAAAGAAGATGGCTTCTATAAGTGGAATGATCCAAAACACATCTCAAAATTCACTGTAGACTACCTGAAAAGTTTCAAACTGAAGGTTTTACCATGGCCCTCACAGTTCCCTGATCTGAACATCATTGAAAATCTATAGATAGACCAGTGCATGCATCCCATCCCATCTTACAGAACTGGAGGACTTTTGCAGGAAAAATGGATGAAAATCCTTCAAACAAGAAATGTAAGACCGTAAACTGGCTATTAAAAGTGTTCACAAGCTATAATACTTGCCAGTGGGAGTGCTACTAAATACTTAGATAATAACCATGCAGGGCGCCCAAAGTTTTGCTTTTGGGCCCTTTTCCTTTTTTGTTATTTTGAAAATGTAAAAGATGAAAGAAAAAAAAAGTTTTTGCTTAAAATACAACTGTAACTGTATGCCTTTTGGAGATCATTTCATCTTCAACTTGCTTAAAGGGAACCTGTTACCACCAAAAATCATCCCAAGACACCAGCAGTACCTGACAGTAGCCTGCAGTGTGTTTCTAATAAATACTTTCTTTCAGCAGTCCAATGTGGCAAAAGCTCTGAAAATATTCTTTTATCCCCTGCCAGTGCTATTTCCTAGTCATGCTTGAAGTCAATGGGGCAGTGGCCCCTTCCCTGCCCTTTGCCTGTGACTGACAGCCGGCAGTTCGGCAAAGCCAGCCGAGCTCTCATGCATAAGCGCTGTCAGTCACAGCGAAGGGGCAGGGAAGGGGGCGCGGTTACCTTGACTTGAAAAAAGGAGGTCGCTGCCTCTTCATTCATGAAATTTAGACATTCAAGTACAAAATGTGTGATATGAACTTAAAGCGTCTGAATGTTTTTTCCTTTTCAGCTAACAGCTGTGAGCTATTTCACAATGCAAATATACTTATCTCACAAGGGATTAACAGAAAAAAAATTATCAAGAAAGAAAACACCATTAATTCTAAGTCTTTAGTGACTCTTGTATGTAGTAATTCCTGTATCATAGTGATTACATCTATGCATGAATTCCAAATTAAGCAGTTGTAAAGCTAAAATCTATAGAACCAAAATGTATCATCATGATTCTGATTCATTATGGCAGTCATGTGATTTCCCGTTTAGATATTCCACAATCTACTATAATTGACACTTTTGCAAAGCAGAAGTTTTTAAAAACCACATCAACTCAGTTATGAATTGTCAGACCACGTAAGGTTACAGAGCAGGGTTGTATAAAAGTCACCAATGCTCTGCTGACTCAATAAGGGCATGGCCACAAGGTCAGGCTTCTGCATGCATTTTTGGAAGCCAAAATGAGAAGTAGATCATAAAAGAAGAAAACGTATAAAAGACACATACAACTTCTCCTTATTTTTTTATTCACTCCTGGTTTTGGCTTCCAAAACTGCTTGAAGAAACCTGACCATGTGGCCGAGTTCCAAACCTCATTTGGCATTATAATTAGCACATAAACTGTGCGCGTAGAGCTTTGTGGCACTCTGGAGCAGTGTAAACATGTTCTGTGGAGTGACAAATTCTGCCTTTCTGTCTGGCAGTCTGATGCCTGACTGCATTAAGTCAACTGTAAAGTTTGGGGAGGAGGGATAATGATATGGGGTTATCTTTCAGGGGTTTGGCTAGGCTGTTTAGTTTCAGCATATCTTTTAGTTTTATCATATCAAGCGTACAATTGTATGACACTCCAAAATCTTGTCGAACGTCTTCCCAGAAGAGTAGAAGCTGTTGTAAATGCAAAGGGGGGGGGGGGGGACAACTCTGAATTATTGTCTATGTTTTTAAAATGGGATGTCATAAAAGCTCTTGTATGTATACTGAGTATGTGTTGCAAAGGAGAAAAATGATTAAATAATTCAGGGCAGATACTACTCTTTTATAAACCATTCCTGGTTTTCACCTTAAAAAATGCATCAAAAAACCTGAATGTGTGGCAGCACCCTGTGACTTTCTGGAACAATACTGATTGATTTAAACTGAGTGAGGTTGTTGGCACATGTTCAGGGTTTTTGATACAGTTATTAAAGGAGAAACCAGGAGTGGATTAAAGAGAAAAAAAATGTCCTTTATGTGTTCTCTCCTTTTATGATTCACTCCTAATTTTAGGTTCTAAAACTGAATAAAGTAAAACTGCATTGTGTAGACTGCTGCTGTGGCTAAAAATCAATTTATTGTGCTACTACAAAAAGTCTCCATGTATCCCTGGCCTTATGTAGCCTACTATTAGTGGTGCCACACTTGTATCCAAAAATGCAGTTCAAGTCATAACCTATGGTCTATTAATATAAAATAATAAAAGAATAAAACATGAGACAGCAGTGAGGTAATTTCATTAATCTAGCACCCAATGGGTCCAATAGGTGGATATAATAGATAATTCAATAGATAGATAAAGGGATTGTCCAAGTTTTTTTTAAATAGTGCCTAAAGCCACTGAATGTGATGAAATAATAAAAGAAAGCATACTCCTCAGTAAAATCTCTTCCATTTTCAGTGTAAAATAGTGCTGAGGTCAGTGACTAGCAGCAACGCTAAAATGGAGTATCAAGCAAAAAGCCAGGTGGAAAACTCCAAATCAGTGGTACTGGAAATAGCAGGGGATTAACTAATGGATATGTTTTTTATTATCACATTTAGTGGCTCTGGGCACTTTTTAAAATGGAATCTGTCATCATGATTTTGGACTATTTTCTGCAGTGTAGTATTGCAGATAAGAAGTGAAGATCACCATCTTTTACTTTCTACTACCCTCTGTTCCACCACTGTCAGCTCTAAAAGTTGCTCTGATATATACAGTCCAGACTGTGGTGCTGTGCAAACAAAATAGACAGGACTGCTCAACAGTGCTAACAACACAGCTATGAGTGCTGACAGTGGAAGAACAGGGACAGTATGAAAATAATAGTGATATGGACTCCTTACCTGGAGTACTACCCATATATTAAAGCAGATTATAGTCCCAAACCAGGGAAAAAGATTCCCTTTCAATAACTTGCATAACCTGTTTAGGACTGCTTCACACTGCCGTTAATTCCAGGAGGCTGTTTCAGCAGAGAACAGCCTGACAGAACTATCTGGATCTGGCATTAGCGGAGAAAAATGCAATGTAAAAAAATTAACTAGAGCAAGAAATACACTGAATTTTCATTATCTTTATTTTATTCAGACACATTATTTTATTATGTTTGTCTTTAAGCTTTCAACATTTGATTCCAGACTTGTGAGATTCTGTTTTATTGAAAATAAATGCCAGATTGTCAGTGTTGTGGGGTCAGATTAAAAAATTATTCTTTACTTAGTATTCAGAATATTTAAAGTCATTACACTTATATACATAAAACATAAAGTGTAACTAATTTACATATGAAAGAAATGGAATGCATGTACCTTACATTTACTGCTCTATATATAGCAATATCCAGAATGACACAACAATCCATATCAACCTGGGAGACGGGGAGCTGAATTAATGCAAGTGCACTAGTCAGATATGTCGGAAATTTGTTCTTAGTAAATTCTCAGATGTAAATGAGGTCATTAACTCCATTCCAATTAATAGTATTACCGTCACAAATTTGAAAATCAAATTAGCCAGAGTTCTTTATCTGGTAAAATAAAACAAACTGCGAAAAACAAACATGTAGAAAGGCCATTAAGTAACATTTGCATAGTGAAAGCTGGGGAATTTCAGAAAATGGAATGCCAGCCTTTGAAATATATATTATGCCCTATTCACTTATCATTTGAATGCGTTCTATCAGATATTAATAAAGCGGCATGATTCTGTTCATAAAAGATTAGAAATTTAGGTAAACAACAGAGTAAAGACAGACACCAAGAAGTGAATGAAGTTCTTTATAGAAGTGCCAATTAGGATAGCATTAGACAAAATTCGTATGTGTGCTACTTTGTGGCCGAGGACGCTCCCTAACTTCCCTAATATATCTGCTCTGTAAAACATTTATGTAACAAAGTTAAAATTTTCATTATTCATGTTTTTAGCAAATTGTTTATTACTCATTCTATTTTTTTCTGTATTAATCAGATATTGCCTGGTTGCAGAAGGGGCAGACCCCAAAGCCTTGTGCCTAAGGGCTATTAAGGGTTATATTAGATGAGTAGATCGAGGCTATTGTTGGGAAGGAAGAGTTCCTTCCTGGCAATCGCTTGCTTGTCAGTGGAGGAAACCGCTGTTATTACATGCAGCGATCTCCTTGTCAGTATGGGGAGATGCGATCACTGATGCCATCACTCGTCCCTATACTGAATCATTATTTGCCGCCAGCAGATATAATTATACAGTATGATCTGCCGCCAGCAAGCAATAATTTTAAATCATTAGGAGCGAGGGCAGCCTAATAAGCTTGTTGATATGATGGAGTAAGAGGAGGAGGATGAGAAAAGGGAGATTAAACCATATACCCTTTTTAGTGGTGGAAGAGGTGCATGGGAATACAGTGTATTCAATACACCATAAAAGCCACATTTAGAGTGTCTTTATGTTTGGCCGCTTTCCTCTGGTGGAGTAGAGAAGTCAGGGGCAATCCAGGCCTTGTTCATTTTTAAAAGAGTCAACTGGTCAGCATTTTCAGTTGACAGGCAGATCTGCTTATCAGTTATTATGCCCCCAACAGCACTAAATACAAGCTCTGACAAAACGCTGGCGGCGGAGCAGGTCAGCACATCCAAGGCGTAGAGTGCCAGTTCGTGCCACGTGTCCAACTTGGACACCCAATAGTTGTAAGGCACAGAGGGATCACTGAGGATGCTGACACGGTCTGCTACGTACTCCTTCACCATCCTCCCAAATTTTTCCTTCCTTGTGACACTAGGCCGTGCATCAGGTTGAGGGTGCTGGCTGGGTGTCTTAAAACTGTCCCAGGCCATGGAGAGTGTTGCCCTGCCTCTTTTGAAACTGCTGTGTGTTCCCCTCATCTCCCCTCCTCGGTTGGCCAAGGAACTACGTACTCTGTAGCCAGCGTTGTCAGCTAGAAATTTTTGGAGCAATTTTTCCACAAGGACCTTCTGGTATTGCAGAAAAAATTACAGTCAATGTCACAGATATTTAGGATGAGGAAAAGTTATACAGGAGATGTAGCACAGGTAATGGCGCTGCAGTCAACAGCGGCAAAGAAAAAATTACAGTCAACGTCATAGATATTTAGGAGGCGCAAACCTTATACAGGAGGTGTAGCGCAAGTAATGTCACTGTCACCACCGGCTAATAAAAAATTATTGTGAATGAATGTCACTGATATTTAGGATGCACACATGTTATACAGGAGGTATAGTGCAAGTAATGTCGCTGTCACCACCTGCTAATAAAAAATTACACTGAATGAATGTCACTGATATTTAGGATGGGCAAACGTTATACAGGAGATGTAGCACAGGTAATTTTGCTGCCGCCAGTAGCAAAAAAATTTGACTGAATGTCACTGATATTTCGGATACGCAAATGTTATACAGGAGATGTAGCGCAGGTGATGCAACTGTCCACAGTGGACACCATCTACAGAAAATGCTCACTGGATATCACAGATATTTTTAGGCTGCCCACATGTTACACAGGAAATGTAGCGCAGATAATGTCGCTGTATGCAGCGGCCAAACAATTGAAAGCTATTTAGCGCACGTTGCACTAAAAATATATATTGCTGCCAGATATAACTATAGTAATTAAAAGGACTTTTGGGTCTCTAACAAGTTTTAGCAATTTAGCGCAGGTTGCGCTAAAAATATATATTGCTGCCACACACAATAGTCCATAAAAGGACTTTTGGGTCTATAAGTATAAAAAATAAAATATTCTGATTTCTCTCCCTACCCTATCTCTCCCTTCTACTCTTCAGCTCTTCCTGACTTGAAACAATACTGCAGTCATTACAACATGTAAAATTACCTGGTTAGGCCGCTAGAGAAGAGGTAGAATAAGGTGGAGTGCGACTGAGCCGAACACATGTCATTGGGTGCTATATAGCACCCGATGACGGGTTTTGGCCAGCCAATCACTGTAATGCCAGCGGCCAACATACCTATAGCATTACAGTGAGTGGCAGTACTTACCTGCTCAGGCAGTATAAAGGGCTTTTAGGGCCCATTCACACAGCAGGTTTTACAGTGGGATTCTCTCAGTGTATTAATTTAATAAATTTCAATGGGAGGCAGTGTTGACTATTGCAGATGGGTGGCTTATAGTCGTGGCCGAGAAGGGACATGTTAGTTCTTTTCACTGCCGAGGCTTTAAGCCACCACTCTGCTATCCTCAGCACCTACTCCCATTGAAATTAATGGGAAACAGATAGGAAGTGGCTGAGGGAGTGTCTGTCAGCTGGTTTTCAGCAAATATTCTGCCCGGCTGTCCGCACCAAAATTTCATAGCAAAACCCACCGTGTGAATGGGCCCTTAGCAGAACTTTCTGCGACTAAAAATCAGTTCCCTTCACTTGAATGGGGCTTGCAGAAATCCTTTTGCTTGCTGCAAAAACAACGCCATTCAGATGAATGGACCTGATTTACACTTGATTAAAGGTTCTGGTGGAGCTGTGGTTTGCATGATTGTATTATAAGAGATTCTGCAACTCCCCCTTACTACAAACTCTAAGCGTATTCAGTCTGCAGCCTTGTGAGTTCATTCATATAGATGGTCATGGAACTCCTTGGAGATTTCTAATAGTCATATCATTTATAGCCAGCAAAAGTCTGAACCAAGCTTTTAATGTAGAGTTTCAGCATCCTCAAATACACTCTGCTGTGACAGTTCTTTAGTAAAGTAGTGAAGTAGAAAAGTAGCGCAAAGACTTTTTCTTCACATTTTCTGTCATTACCATAACAGTTTTCTGTCAATTTATCATGATATAGCCTAATATGTGGTAAAGATATTACAGGGTGATTCAAAAAGGATGGTGCGAAAGTAAAAGCCTATCTTTAAATTAAGCAAATTCTGCTCTTTGAAAAATGAAGGCTGTGCTGTGATTGGTCGCTTTGGCCAATGCCACAGGAAAATCTAGCAAATACAGGATAGTGCTCCTTCTCATTTCCAGTTGTTTCACCGATACCTGACTGAAACGCTACTGGAACACTGGAGTTGGAATAAACAATTTACTGGCCTTACCAGATCAAACACACTGAGTTCTTGATGTGGGGCTACATCAAGAACTCAGTGTTTCTGTCCCACCCCCCAACCCCCAGCCACCGAGGCATCACTGTAAAAGTGTAGTCTAAATACTGGCATGCGTCTTGACAGAAGTGGCATACAGCCTAGACATCTGCCATGTCACTAGTAGTCACAGCGGCCATTAGTAGTCTATAGATAAAAACCAGATGATAAGCAGTGTGTCATTTTATGTTAATAATTTTGTGCTACGTATGTTTTTTCAGTTTTGAATACCAAGGCTATACTTTTGCACCATTCTTGTTTACTCACCTTGTGCATAGAAAATGAAGATAAAAATGTTATGAAGGCAACTAAGTACAGATAGAGCTAAAAAAAAAAAAAAAAACTTACTAAATGTTGAATATATCAATTAGGTGTCTAAAAGATCCATATCTTAAAAGTGGTATTCAGGGATTTTTGTACTGATGGTGATTAGCCCTCAATATCTGATCGGTGGGGGTCCAACACCTCTCACCCCCAACCCGATCAGCTGTTCTGCAGTAGTTCTGGAGCCAGAACTTGGCACCAGAACTACACTGCTCCATCCATTTCCAGAAAAGTTCTAGACCTTAACAGCTGATCCGTGGGAGTTGGGGGGTTTGGAACCTGTTGATCAGATATTGATTGCTTATCCTGAGGATATGCCATCAATATTAAAATCCTGGAATTTCCCTTGAAAGAGGTAGACTAATTCTTGTTTCTGGTAAATTTGTAAAACCTAAAATCCAACAGCGCAAAGTGTCACTGCAATCCTGATAGCTTGTTAATATTTCCTCATTTCCTCACATATACTTGTTCTATCCAGCATTCACATCAGTTCACCCCCTCAGATTCTTTTATTCCAGCGGGACAAATAACACGAATGAACTACGTAAGCAGTGCTGTTTTAGGTGGTCTAGATCATCGCCTGTATGGAGAACAAACAGATACATTGCAACTTTTAGCATAGTACCACCAGAAAAACACTTTACAGAAATGTTTTTTTTCAATGTGTAACAGGTTAGCAAGGTTAGCAGTTGTCCGTTGGCAGGTAAAACTACAACTGTAACTGTTCTGTGACCAATAGAAGTTTGTGTGATCCATGGTTACTGTGTAATATACCTTTACGCTATCAATGATCTAGAGCTTATTCACACAAATGTATTTTCCATTTGTCTGTTATTCATGTTCACAGCGAACTGCACTTGGACAGCATATGGCCCACAGATGTAAATGGAGCTATTGATTAGTATTGGGTGCGAATATTCGAATCACAAATTTTTATCCCGAATATTGCAACTTCGAGAATTTGCGAATATTTAGAATATAGTGATATATATTCGTATTTTAGAATATTCGCCTTTTTTTTTCATTAGTAAGCTCTCCTTTTGCTTGTGGCCCAATGAGAAGGCGTCAATGTCTTTGTCTGAGCTTAGCAACATCCTTGGCAACCAATAGGAAAGTTACCTACCCGTCATTATATAAGAACCTCCCCACAGCCATTTTCTACAGTTTATTACAGGTCTGAGAGAGACAGCAGTGTTATTGCTGTGCTCTCTCGTTTTCATTTGTCACATTACATTAGTTAGTTAGTTAGTTAGTTAGTTAGTTTATATATAATACAGATAGTCAGTGTAGGTTAGATTGTGATATAGTGTAGTTGATTCAAGTTCTGCTGTCCATACATACATGCTACATACATAGTGCTATATGCCTGTATTGAGAGCGCATTACGCGAATATTACATTGCTGATTTTTGCAATCTAGAAAATAATAGCGAATTTGAGAATATATGACGAATATTCTACCAAATATTCGGGAAATATTGCAAATTCGAATATTGCCCCTGCCACTCATCACTACTATTGACAACATCATTTTTTGGAACTGGACCAAGCGTCCTTGCCAAGAAACTCAGGGCATGTCCTATTCTGGTCCATTGAAGGGATGTGTACTCTGCACACCAGTGATCTGTTCCTGGTGCCCGTGAGAGATAATAAACAAATGTAAGGTTAATCCATGGCACTCAGTAAGTATGGTCCTGGATGTCACATCTAGGACCATAATTACTGTGCTGCCACTTCAGATCCCGCTGAGGAAGGTCACTAAAAGACCAAAACATCCGGGAGTTATATTATATATGGCTACATACTAATTTCTTGATCTGGATGTACAGTATACAACAAAAATCTGTACAGAAATAAAATGTAAATAATCCCACAAGAATCGGAGTGCCGTGGATTAACCTTACATCTATTCTGGTCCATGTCTCAAAGAGCATGGACCCAGAGACCATTGTAGATAGTCTTTGATGGAATCCTTGTCTGTGTCCTATATGGACATACGCACCTCACTGCTGTATTATAAATGTTCTGTGTGGTGGGGCCACAACAGACACGTGAAACAGCTTTTAAAGTTATAAACTTTATTACCTTAGTCAGTAGGACACAGATAACCTCAAAACATGTAGTCTAAAGGTGGGAATATAACTTAGATAGCTGTTGGCTGAAAAACTGTTCTGCCAACAGCATTTTCCTTTTAATCTCCATACACATGCACACTTGGCCCGGTTGAGTGTGCATGTATTTTCAATAAGGTGACGATGACTTATTTTCCTTGAGAACTAAGCATTGGACCCTTAATTCCACAACATCTCCAATCTTTGGAGAGTCAGGACACCCCCATGCACATGAGAAGGTTGGCTGGTCCTGCTACAATCGGCACGTGCTGCCAACATTTATTTTCTTAAACTCTTTAAAAAGGACAGCTACAATATTCTTGTACCAGGACATCACTGTTGTTATAATTCATATACTGTTTGTTAAAGGAGGACTTCTAAAAAAATGTTTATCACGTGGCACTTTAGTGTAAGAGATTTAAATAGCAAGGTGGTTAAAAGTATTATTGAAGCATTTATTTTTGCTCGGTATCTGTCAGTACCTTGCTGCATCACATGACCTGCACTTTGATTTGCTAAATCTTACAGCTTCTTTGGCTGGACCAGAAATGGTCTATATTCATACATATGAGACTCATATTGAGTGTCTTATAGGAATATGTTCTCAATGTGACTTTTTGGCTTTGCCACCTTTTACCACAGTAAACCTCCAAAGGATAAAAATGCTTTCATTCAGTAACAGACTTACAGATAATGTTTTACGTGTTCTACCAAGGCTGGATTGCATCACTGGGGTTGAGTTCTTTTAGAGGTCAATTCAAGGGCATCCCTAGTGTTGCAGATAATCGTTTAAAAAGAACATAACAGCAAACTTATATAACCCGTCTACAACAGAAACATAGAACTAGCATGATTTAATATATAGGTGTCATTGTGCCACCTAACTTCCTACAGTTTTCAAGTCTTATATAAAAAAGTGTGTGGCTAGGAATCCACTGCATTGCAACGTGTGTCACCTTGTAATATGCAACAGATATACTTGTCAACTTGTCAAGTTGCTAACACTGTGACAATTTAGCATGGCTTTAAAAAAAAAAAAAAACCCTTATCAAGCAACCTCCGATACTGCAGTTATTGTGAAATTACAATTCAATGCATGGTCCATTCATGTCTATGGGAGTTCCTATAACAGATTAATGTGGTTTCACAACTGGAAATTTGGGCTCGATTTGGTCAAATTGGTTAACCACTTTGATTTAGGTCCGAATTGATTCCACCCAAATCGAAGGCGCTCCAATTGGCCTGAAAATGTGTGTCTGACATCCTGAGATCGCCTACTTTTTTTTTCTCTTTAGTCTCTCATTTCTTATTTATTTTCTTACAACTTTTATTTTTCCCACACACCCTCTTTCTCTCACTCATTCCCCAAATCAAAACAAATAATCCAAAATTTAGATTAGAACACAGCTTGCATTTTTACAAAATTTGGGTCAAACTTGTTTAATTTTATATTGATTCGCTCATCTCTATTCACTACAGCTAGAGTTTCAGGTAGTTGCTGACCCCTGTCCTAATGCGTTACATTAAAAAAACTGGTGCAGAAAAAAGTGAAATGGTTGTCTATAGAAGCCCAAAAGGTTGCAGGGTTCATCTAAAGGCAGGCCCCTGAAAATTGAGAGCTGAGTAAGCTTTGATAAATTCACCCCAACATTTCAATGTAAAATTTCACTACACCTTTATATTTTACTGCAATTCAAGCATTTATGTGTCATGGATTTTGGCTTCAAGGTCATACTGGCCAATCAGAGTGTCAGTGTCAATGAGCACAGGCTATGGAATAAAAATGGACCAAAAGGTCCTACTTAGACCAAATATGGTGCTTATTACTTGACTATCCCACAATACCCCCACACATGCTCTTTTATCTTTTTTTTGACAGTGTACATTGTAAATTAGTGAAAGTGTATACCAGATGCCTATGACGACCATAACTATTTATTTGGTAAGCAGCCAGATTTCACCTAGCAGAACAAAGGCAACTAGTGAATAACATGACTACAAACGTCACTGTGAGCAAATTGATATGTAAGTAATAGTAAATTGGAGCTTTTCTGTAACATGATAAATAAAAGAGCAGATCTTTCCAGGGCAGAGGTGTAGCAAATTACAGAGCAGCAGGATTATTATTACAATCAGGACAGTGAACAGCCAGTTTAGCACTGACAGAGCAAGTGTCCCCCTGTGCAAGGAACAGATGGTAATGCAGCAGACAGCAAGGCCATGGATTTAGAGAAAAAAAAGAAATAGAAAGTCACACACTTCTGAAAGTCTTTCATGCAAATTACACAGTAGGTTGCATATGAATCACATGAAACTCCATAGGGAAAATAGACACAGAAGAAAATTGCTTTGAAATGTTGTACCAGCATCTTTTTCTCCACCTTGAATTCTCCTTTGACAACCCATTTAATTTCAGCAGCGAGAAGCTGGACTTAATTTAGCCTGATCTCGTCTCATTTCAATTACTTGTCAATATTTAGCCATTACATGGACTGGTTTTATTACATATCCTTTGATATGAATTCATTTTGCTTGTCTTTTGCAAAATGTTTTAACTCTTTGAGGATAGTTTTAAAGTACTTTAGTATTATCTATACTTTTACTTTAAACCCTAAATATGGATTTTTTTTTGTACATGAGGAAATATCTCTTAGCTACATAAACACACATTTACTATGCTGGATGGAGACATACTGTATTCAGTAGCACATTGTCAATAGAGGTTATGGCACTCCCACCCTCTTTTGGGCGCTATTAGGATACTTTCACACTTGCGTTGTGAGGATCCGGCTGGCAGTTCCGTCGCCGTAACTGTATCTGTATACAAATGGACAGCATTTGTAGACGAATCCGGATCCATCTCACAAATGCATTGGAAAAACAGATCTGTCTCTCCGGTTGTCATCTGGAAAAATGGGTCCATTATTTATTTTTTTACATTTTTAAAGGTCTGCGCATGCTCAGACCGGAAAAACGGATCCGTCAATGCAGTATTTTTAATGCCTGATCTGGCACTTATACATTACCATATAAATTAATGCCGGATCCGGCATTCCGCCAGATGTTCCAGAATTTTGGACGGAGATAATACCGCAGCATGCTGCAGTATTTTCTCCATCCAAAAAACGTGCAATGACTGAACTGAAGACATCCTGATGCATCCTGAACGGATTTCTCTCTATTCAGATTGCATTAGGATAAAACTGATCAGGTTTTTTCTGGTATTGAGCCCCTAGGACGGAACTCAATGCCGGAAAAGAATAACGCTAGTGTGAAAGTACCCTTAGGAATCCCTCTAAAGATTCATGGTTCAGCCCCTACCCCCTTCAGTGTCTGGTCTCAGCTGTGCTGTAAGGAGTGTGTCTTCTTTTTTTATGAAGTTCTGGAGTCGGGACTGATATAAAAGGAAAAGGGCCTTCAGCATTCTGTGCTTGAAGATACCCCTGTGTATTTAACATTTGTTACTCTTTTGTTCAAGATTTTACTTTCTGGGTATTGAATCCAGGACCTACTGTATAGGATATAGAAACCTTGCTAGTAAAGTCACAGGCTTAACTGCGGTCAATAAAAGGATTTTCTTTGACTAAAAACCTCACTACACACTATGGTTGTCAGAGATCAACGTGCACTTGTTCTGTGTCCAACCTGACCGTTGCCCAAACTCATTGAAAACACATATCTAGAAGGGGCAAAGTACTATATTAAAACATAACTTTTAATGATTACTCAAACCGATAAAATATCGCCCCACAAAACATGTAAGACATCTCATAAAACCATATATACCATTGACCTCCTGATGTAGTGGTGCATACAATATACAAGAACCTATTTATCCCTACTTGTTGCAACCTTTATAGATGTAATCACGAGGTCCAAAAAACCCCGCAAGGGGTGGCCACGTGCCGGAACCTAACCCTACTTAACTGTCCCTAAATAGGAACGGTAGGAGTCAGGGGTCAAAAAGCACAAAAAATCAAAAAGATGTAGCCAGCTAAGCAGAACATGAACAGGTGAGCTGAAAAATCACATAAAGGTGCAGTGACGGCGTCCCAATGCGTTTCCTCACTCTCCAAACCTATGACTCACTGAGCACTAGATTCATCAGGGGACGCTAGGCTCATCATTTCAAAACATTATCAAGACAATAGCCTGTACATCATAAACAACAAGTGACCATGTCTAATACCAAGGATATACAAAGGATATAAACTCCATCAGACAGATGGGAAGGTACAGCGTATGGCAGCAACCTCCTGAGGGACACAATCTAAAGGTAAAGTGGATAGAGGAGTCCGCCTCATGCACACCAACTGCGCGCCTTGTTCCGGCGTCACTACACCTATTTTCGAGTCCCTTGAGGGTCATAGGTGTGGAGAGTGAGGAAACAAAAAACACATGCAATGGCAATATAACAAAGAAAGGATGGACAACCAACCAAAATCTGCATGCATTTAGTGCGTATTTTTGCAACATTTTGTCAAATTATGCAACATTTAGTCAATTTAGTCACTTTTAGGAGTAGAGTGAAAAGTTGGTCGAGGTTAGAGCAGTGTTTTGTCTTATTCATGATGTGTGACTTTTTAAAAAGACACAAAAAGTTGCATCTCCACACCAGGCAACTCCCTGGCGTACTTTCATTGACAGTCGCTAAACCACATCGTTATTATGCCAAATTTGATAAAACCGAGCACGACTTCATAAACTTGGCACAGCAACACAAACCAAAGACAGACTTAAAACTGACACCAAAAAACACTGCAAATGATAAAGCTCCCCCTCCTCCAACAAATTATTAAATTTTATTGAGTTCTTTATGAGCTGTGGTTTTTACAAGAATACTAGGTTTTAACATAACATAGTGATTTTCATAGACTACTACTGTAAAATTTGTCAGGAAGTAATATGAAACTCTGTGGAGGATTATAAATCCTTCCAGTAAACCCTATTAGTTCTGATTATCACCTACAATGACACTGGCAGAGATTTGAAGAAATCCTAGAATCCATTTAAACTCCATATATATTTCTGTGTTTCTTGAGCTGGGGGATTATCTGTATAAGGTCATCATTGCAATCACAACAGCTCCTCAATCTCGACTGCCTTCTTTTTAATCAACAGTGATTATTAAATATGAAACTGATACCTTGCCTTCACATATGGGACATGGTATAAAATTCACACAATAAAACAAGGATTCAGATGTTAATATCGTCTGCTAATAAAAATACCACTTACTGGTATTGCAAAGAAGACACCATCTCAGTGACATAAACCTTTGGACAAGTCATTTTATTTCTAATATCATATTTATTTATAGATCCCTCAGATTAGGCATCCAATATGCTTGCATTTGATATACAGTATTCCTCACTGGGCTACATAAAATCAGATAGCTAAACAAAAAGAAAATAAGAGTCAGCATTTCCGGGAAACTCACCTAGTGTATTTGTATTGCCATGCTTTCTACAGTGTAGCATAAAATAAAATATCCTATAAAAAGGAACCGAGGCGCTACATGGTATGAATTCCAATGACTGCATACTTAGTGTACTAGAACATAAAATAAAGGAACTCTATAAAATTGCAAATAAAAGTGAAATACATAACCTAGGTGAGCGATGCCAACAAAACTCAGAAACATTCAGTAACATCTAACAAGTTGTTGCTGTTAACATAAGAACTCTATGTTTCTTTGGTCTGACAAACCTAATGTTAAGTGCCCTAAATCTTTGTGCTGGCTATATTGTTTGATATACAAACATACTGAAAGCAAGCTTGCCTATTTGACGATCTGTGTACAATATATAAGGTCTGTAATTTATATTCTGGATTGTACATATTGCTCAGAAGATTTTAAAGTTCATTTATCTCAAAATCTTTAAGTAGATGTCCAGTCTTGAAAATAATTTAGCTTCAATTTGAATAGGTCCTGCAGAGACATAAATGGTTTTTCTGGGATCCTTGCTACTCAACACAGTGAAGAGGCCATGTCACTTACTGTGCTTTACATTGTTTACATAGGCACAATGGGGGGAAGGGGGTCTATACAACAGGCACTTGAGACAATCTTCACTACCAGACACAGCTATTCATACAGATAAGCCACTGTACCAATGCAAACAATGAAGGAATTATTCATACAGTCTGATTTATATTGTATGTATGACTAAAAAGAAATTTATAGTAGACACAATTACATTCCTTGACAAATAAAAACACACCAAGAAAAAATAGTTGGAATCAAATGATATTTTCTATGTGTGAATGTAATGATGATAAATATTAGTAGTTACAATATTAGAACAAAATGATGTTTATTGGGGAAACTATGCAATTTACAGGAGTCTCTAGTACCCATTTGTAGTGATGAGCGGCAGGTGCCATATTCGATTTCGACGAAATTCGCGAATATTCGAATGAATATTCGTTTCGTATTCGTCGAAATCGAATATTCGTCATTTTTTCTAGTTATCGCGATTAAAATGCGATTTAAATAATCGCATATTGCGATTTGTACTTAAGGCTACTTTCCTATTGGTTTCATATCTAGAATTAGCGAGGATGACGAATATGACGAATGTATTCGTCATATTCCTCAAAACGAAGATAACGAAGTATTCTACATCTTCGTTTTAGCAACCTATTCGTCAACCTCGCTAATTCTAGCAATCAAATAGGAAGGTTGACTTACCAGACAGCTGTGTTAAATTCGCTATGCGATTTTTTTTTTTTTTTAATACAATAATTATATTACTTGATATGATAATATTATTATAAGTATTCTATTTATTAAAAAAAAAAAAAAAAAAATCGCATAGCGAATTTAACACAGCTGTCTGGTAAGTCAACCTTCCTATTTGATTGCTAGAATTAGCGAGGTTGACGAATAGGTTGCTAAAACGAAGATGTAGAATACTCGTTATCTTCGTTTTGAGAATATGACGAATACATTCGTCATATTCGTCATCCTCGCTAATTCTACCAAGCCAACCATAACTTCTGTGCTCATGGAGCGTCCCCATCACCATGGGAACGTCTCCATATACTCAAAATGTACTGTCGGATTTGAGGAATTACGTTGAAATCGCAATGCGATTAATTCAAGTTATATTAATCGCATTGCGATTTCAACTTAGAGCTGGGTTTATAATGGGTCAGCTTGCTAGAATTAACGAAGTTAACTGAATATGGAATATAGCAGCAGTGCTAAGTTGAAATCGCAATGCGATTAATTTAACTTAAAGTATTCAGCATTGCGATTTCAACTTAGCACTGCTAGTGCATAGCTATATATTCCATATTCGTTAATTCTAGCCTATGTAAGATAGCAGTGCTAAGTTGTAATCGCAATGCGATTAATATAACTTGAATTAATCGCATTGCGATTTCAACGTAATTCCTCAAATCCGACAGTACATTTTAGTATATAGAGATTTTCCCATGGAAGGGGACGCTCCATGAGCACGGAAGTCGGCAGAAGCGGCAACGGGCACTGACTGGAGCAGCCAGGAAGCCAGGAATCCTCATGACAGGTAAGAACTACTTTTGGGAAGTGGGAAAGAAAAAAATATAACTAAAAAAAAAAAAAACGAATATTCGAAATAGCGAATTTATAGCGCTATATTCGAAATATTCGCGAATTAGCGAAGTGCCGATATTCGCTAAAAAAATTCGCTTTTCGAATATTCGCGCTCAACACTACCCATTTGGGCTGCCTCTAGACTGAATACTACATAAGATACTGTCCGGCATGGAAGTATACAGGTTCCATATGGTATCCTGCAGCACATTTGCCCACAGATGTTGCAGCTGGGCCTGTAGATCCTGCACACTCATAGGTAGCTGGCATCCCAGCTGGTCCCATAAATGCATGCTTGGCGATGTGGCGACTTGGCAGGCTAGAAAAGTGTTGGAATATGGTGGAGGCATTGCTGGGGAATGATTGTTGCATTTCGTTGAGCAATAACTGAAATATGCCAGTCTGAAGCCCTGTCATGTGAGGCAACATACAGTATGATGTAATACATATATAGCTGACCTGTTTAAGTTCCTTGTATTAAAACTAATGTGAACGACTATCATATGCGATGGCTCGCCAGAATATCACACCAGCAGTTGGTGCACTGTGTTGCTCCACAGCAAAGGCAAGATTAAAGTGCTCACCATGAGGCCTCCATACTCAAAACTGCCCATTGTTAGATCCCCAAAAAAACTGGATTTATCACTATAGATGATACAGTTCCAGAATGTAGCAGTCCAGGTTTTTTGTTCATGACATCTCTGCAAATAAAGGAGACGGTGGCTGGCTGAAGGTGGCATGACATGTAATGTGTGACCTGACGCCAAATTTCCTTCTATTAACCACCTGAAAATGGTCCAGGCAGAGACAGGGTTGTGTAATGAAGGTGCCCCCTGTATGTAGATGGTGAACAATGAAACTGTGGGAGCTGATTATGCTTATCAACAGATCAAACAATCCTTTGTATTAGTGACCATTCACTGTGTGTATGTGCCCCACATAACCACTGATTTTCTCAGTCCAATGATGCATACCCTCTTAAAGTCTTTCAATGGGCAAAATGTCTTTGAGTGCGTCATAGAAGCATGTCTAGCAGTCATCAATCCCTCACCGAGAGGTACACTACCCAAAAGTTTCCTCTGTGAGCCTTTTTATAGGGAAGAAGGGAAAGCAGTTTTAGGGTGCCTTTACGTTCAGCAAATTTTGTGGCAGAAAATTCCGTGCGTGAAAATCAGTTCCATTCATTTGAATGGGGCAGCAAGCACATGAATTTCTGAAAGCTCTGTTAAGGTGAATGGAACAGATTTTCAGTTGTGCAATTTTCTACTACAAAATCTGTTGCATGTGAAGGCACCCTTATGCTCTCTTGTGGCAAGACCCAGTGACTGACCCTAATCAGCTCACACTTGAAATCATTTATATATCTGCCTGAGACATAACTACATGCAGAGTTTTGTAGCAATCCCAGCAGTGGTAAAACTAGAAATGGGCTCCACAGCAAATTTTTCAACGGGCTACCTGCTTCCTCAGAAACGTCTTTGCAACTCACTACTCCTGTGCAACCCCCACTCCTATGGCTAGTCAAGATCATTCTCTCAAGCCAAGCTTGGCAGCCATCCTGTTTCCTACACGTATATAATGTATGTCATGTCACTGTATATACTGTCACTGTATATAATGCTATTGTATAATAATAGCGAGAGAGTCCCGACAATAAAGTATTTTAGTTTTCCTCCTGGATGGGCCCCTTCTGAGTTTGGGCCCTGTAGCAACTGCATCCCCTACTTCCCCTACAGCTACATCCCTGAATCCGACATCTCCATCTGGGGGCTTTATTTACTTAGTCAGTTAGTGTATTTGAGGCATAAGGTGAGATCTGTTGGGCATTTGTTCAGTTGTGCATTTACAGTGCTGTGAAAACATACCGTATGTGTTTTCTTCCACATTTAACATATCATTATATATTTGTCACATTAAGTGGTTTCTTAATATGAAAAAGTGTAAAATTAGACAAGAATTAAATCCAAAAGATTGTTTCAAACTCTTATTTAAAAGAACAACTTTTTTATGATGTAAAAATCAAAAAGTAAAAAGTAATATTATGATTCACCTAGTCTAACAGAAATGAGTGCAGCCAAGATCTTTTGTCAGGATTGATTTTAGGGCATGTTTACACTAGAAAAGAGCGAATCAAAAGTGCCCTTGCTCTACTAATTAGAGCAGCGGCACAGGCAGAAAATATTAAGATTTAGGTTAAATGTCTGGCACTGTCAATCTTATGGCAGGTGGGTGCTTCTTTACTTGCAGGGACAGCCTCACACAGGTGAAGAATTACTGCTGATGAGACAAATCAACTCTTTAGAATCTATTCACTCATCTCTAGTTCACACCAAGTTTGAGGATTACATTTAGAGTGCATATCTATAAAACTGAAATGAATGAGGATTAGAGGAAAATATGCACATGGGGAAGTGCATATTTCACTCAGGCCTAGGAAAAAATAAATAAATAAAAATTACCCCAACCCTTATGATCTAAGTTCATAGAGCAAATTCAAATTTCCTTGACTTTCTGATCCAAGTTACAGATTTGATAAATCATCAAGAATACATCCTCTGTGCATCTCAGTGCATAGGGAGATTATTTTCAAGTGGAGTCATAAAGGGGAGCAATAAAAAACTCATTCAGGGACATTCATCAAGTCCCATAAGCCACAATTGCGGTGTGAAAAAGTTGTACATTATGGTGCTCGGAATGCTTGCGCCATGATTTGTGACTTTTTGAGCTTCTCAGCACTTTCTGTAGCTGGCGTACACTTCAGTTTTTTGGTGCAAATAAGTTGCATCTCACGCTAACGCAGAGAGATCAAGACTGGCGGATGGATCTGAGTTTTCCAATTAGTTACACTTAATCTGTCACATTATATCACCATTTTATGTGACCTGTTTCCAAGCCACCACCATCCTTTCTACTAGACATTCTTACCATTATAGGCAACATCTCAAGTAAGACTTTGATGGTATGTCCTTATATTATTCCAACAATGCCAGATCGGTGGGAATCTAATTGCTGTGATCTCCACGGATAAAGACAATAAAGTGGCAGTAGCACTATAAAAACACCATGCTCTTTTGACATTTCCATTTTTCTGGAGTTAGCCAATAACATGGACAATAATAGGCTGATCATGCCAGCTCTAAAAAGACCATGCTGAGCAAACAAGCAATTGCTAGGATACGCCATGTATTTAGTTATGTAACCCCTGGGGTTGTCACATGGCCAGTGCGGGGTAACTGCATGGACAGCAGTTCCTTTTCCCAATGATAAGAGCTTATCTCATAGGGTTTTGGAAGCTAGGCCAGAATGATCTACTGATCACCGAGGTGACTTCAAATAAAAAAGGGATTGCCATGGTAACTTAACCTCTTTTAAGATGTCTTACCTATTCTCCCTAACCTCAGGCATGATTATGATAAATTTACATTTGCTTATTTAAAAAAATGAATACATAGCATTTTATGCATTGCTTTTTGTGCACATTTGCTGCCATCTATTACAGACACGTTAAAAAAAGAAAAACTGCTTATATGCGACATGCTATCAACCATGATAATTGCATCTAAATGCAATCTCCGATTAGTCAAGCCAATTTCTTTTCTTAATGAACCATTAACACACATTGATATGAGTTTGTTCAACAAGCTGTCAGTAGTGGATACCTGTAAATGTATGCAGGAAAGAACACTCATAATGAGTCAGAAAGTACTGGAGTGGAAAAGAACCATTACATTGAAAAACAATAGTAGACTCTGCTACCGGGGATCAGTTATAATCCGGTACTACTGGTAAAACGTGAGCAAGGTATAGTTTTGCCTTAATATATATTATTTTAAGGAACCGTCCCAGCTGAAATGCAAAGAAACGTCTTGAATAAAAGGAAATTATCAACACCATCCTGGCAATCATAGAAAAAGTTTGTCAGATATAGCCAACATTAAATGTATCATTCACACAACATATTGTAACACTAATAATGCGATACTTATAAGTAGTAGGTTGCGAAAGACAGCAATGAATATGATATTTTCCCATTTCAAAATTCACAATGTATTCTAAAATACTCATCCCTCCTATAGGCGATACTCACCGTGTCCCCGGCACCCTTGTCCCTTCGGATCGCTGCATGGTGGTGATTAGCCTCCCTAGCGTTACCTGTGATGCTAGGGAGACTGGTCACCGTCATGCCCTGATATTGGCTGCTCCCCTGTCGCTGGATGTTTTGATCCACAGATTTTGCGCAGGATCTTCAAGTTAGATGGCCGCGGCAGCCTCTTCGCGCTTAAATGGATGAGGTGACTGTTTTTTTTGTTTTTGTTTTACAGCCATTTCAGGGAAACTTGATTGGTTACCACGAAGCACAAGGAAATTTGGCTTCACGGTGAAACAAATTTTCCATAAAATTCGGATACAAGTCCACTTCGGATACTTCGATTCGCTCAACACTAATTGCCATACAATTTAATATGAAAAAAAATGAATATGGTAAATATTGCTTATAGGCAGAGAGATTGTTCAGGATACTTTTACAGTAAGACTTCAGCGTGCAAGGATAAAAATAGGTGTTAAAGGTGTTGTGCCAAGTTTTTAAGTTATCCCCTATCCATAGGGTAGGGAAGAACAAGCTAATCACTAGGGGTCTTACCATGGGGACCCTCAACGATTACGAGAACAGAAGTCCCATTTTCCTGTTGGGATGCGCACTTCCACTCGATTCATTCTCTACGGGAGTGTGGGACCTGGATCCCCATTCTCATGATTGGTAGGGGTTCTAGTGGTCGGCCCCCACAGAAATCATGCAGTTATCTCAGTATATTGCTGTTACCTTATATTTCCTGCTACGATCTTGACAGTAATGTGCCACAGAGGTTATGCAATAATAAACAGAATCTCTGTGTGCCTTTGGTACAAAGTCACAGTACCCCAAATACAACGTGGCTCCATACGCCATCTGCCATATTGCCATCTGACTAAGCATGACACAATTTCCTTCTGTTCTTTTCATATTGAATTATGAAGAAAAGACTTTGGAGGCATAAATAATAGCGCCTAACAGATGTTTTACGTAAGGCCTACTGTATTCTGATCGGTATCACATGGATCATAAATATGGCATCTATATCCATATGCCATTCATATAATGGGCCCATTTTTTTAAATCTGTGCCTTCAAGGAGGAACACAAACCCATACGTACCACATATAGAGATCCAAGCACATGCTATTACCAAGCACATGCTATTACTAAGACCTTATTCTCTGGTGTCTTCAATTTCACATCTTCACATTAGACAAACACCTGCATCTCCCTGGAATGCAATGCAGTCTTCTTTTAGATCTGTCCTAGCCCCATAGAAAATAGTCCCTTATAAACAACCCCTGTGATTCTGCTAATATATACAGTAGCACTGTCTAGAGAGAGATATAGGTATCATATTTCTTCAATCTAGAAATAGGGATGAATGAATGAAAGGTGTCTGGGCTGCTGCATCCAATTCTTTATGAGATCACTATACCTGCAGTGAGAGGAGGAAGGGAGCAGGGAAGCTGCTGAGCATTGTAGTGCACCACTGAGAGGTGGACCAGAATTTAAGGCACAGGAGAAACAGCAGACCATAAAGAAAATGTAATGTATATAAAAAACAAACTTTATCTCCAGCTATAACAATCTTGTGCCTGTGCCATTGCTTTGACTAGCAGTGCAAGGGCAGAAGTTCAGCTTCTACTGCTGTAGCAGCGACGCGCATGCACTGCTAGACTTCCTGATAGCACTGTACCGCTTGTGGTAGCAGCCTCTGCACATGAGCTGCTATTTGGAGAAGCATCTTAGGTGTGAGATTGTTAGGGCCAACCAAGATGTCCTGCCCTGTCAATCAAATGTCAGGGGCAGCATCATCAGCTTCGGAGACGCCCTGTGGCAGGTGTAGAACTCTTAGATGATTTGATTCTTACAAATCGATTTGCTCATCTCTAATACTGACAAACACATAGCTTATTAAATGGCATGGAAAATTATGATTGAGAAAATAACACAATTCCTTTAACTCAATAAGATAGGGAACTGTCTATTTTACATTAATGAATAATGTCTGTTTTCAGCATGTTGTTACCTTTTAATGGTCTAATATGGGAAAAGTACATCACAAGAATGAACTTCAAAGCAGAATTCCAACAAAAATAAAAACCAGAAAGGAACTTGGTTGGTACATTCAAGCATATGACTGATTATGGTTATGTTAATCAAAATAGAACAGTGATAGAACATATCTGATACTGACACACAGAGCAAGGGTTATAAAATATTGTATTCAGAGATAAAAAAAAAAAAAAAAAAAAGTAAAGAGCTGGTTCAGAGGAGGGCAACTAAAGTAATAACTGGAATGAGGGATCTACAGTACCCTGAAAGGTTATCAAAATTATTCACTTTAGAAAAAAGACGACTGAGGGGAGATCTAATAACTATGTATAAATATATTAGGGGTCAGTACAGAGATCTGTCCCATCATCTATTTATCCCTAGGACTGTGACTGTGACAAGGGGACATCCTCTGCGTCTGGAGGAAAGAAGGTTTGTACACAAACATAGAAAAGGATTCTTCACTGTAAGAGCAGTGAGACTATGGAACTCTCTGCCTGAGGAGGTGGTGATAGTGAGTACAATAAAGGAATTCAAGAGGGGACTGGATTTATTTCTGGAGTGTAATAATATTACAGGCTACAGCTACTAGAGAGGGGTCGTTGATCCAGGGAGTTATTCTGATTGCCTGATTGGAGTCGGGAAGGAATTTTTTTCCCCTTAAGTGAGGAAAATTGGCTTCTGCCTCACAGGGTTTTTTTGCCTTCCTCTGGATCAACTTGTAGGAAACAGGCCAAACTGGATGGACAAATGTCTTTTTTCGGTCTTATATACTATGTTACCAGGGGCGTAGCTATAGGCTCATGGGCCCCGGTGCAAGATTTCAGTTTGGGCCCCCTATTAGATAGTTTAGCTTTATGACAGTGTCAGTGACACGACATATGATCATAGGACTGTGTACACACTGCTATCCTCACAGGTGCCAGTCACACAGAATAATGCTGACCTATCTGTCTGACCCGTCAGCTACCAGCACCTAGCTCTGTTAAAGAGCTAGTGCCAATGCTGGTCTATAGGGAGCAGACAGATAGGCCAGCATTATTCTGTGTGACTGGCACCTGTGAAGATAGCAGTGTGTACACAGTCCATATGTTACTGTCATAAACCTAAACTAAGGCTACTTTCACATTAGCGCTAGTGAGATGCGTTCAGAGGGATCTCACTAGCGCTGGCCGAACGGAACCGATCGGTTACCATGCATTCTGAATGGATTCGGATCCATTCAGAATCCATCGGAATGGCCTCCGCATAACCCCCGCTCTGTTCGGGGGACCGAGACCAAAACCCTGCTTGCAGGGTTTTGGTTTCCGTCTGGCGATGCTAAGCCATACGGATCCGTCCTGACCCCCCATGTAAGTCAATGGGGGTGGATCCGATTGGTGCATTTGCGAGCGGATCCGTCCCCCATTGACTTTCAATGGGGGGTCAGTGCGGATCCGTTCTGAACGGATCCATGTGATTGTATTTTCAGTGCGGATCCGTCTGGATGGATCCACACTGAACGCTAATGTGAAAGTAGTCTTACTGGATTGTGCTCCATACTGGGTGATGGCATACTGCCATATATTATGTATGAAATGTACAGAGGTAGTGGCTGGACCAAAGATAGGGCAGCATTCTTCTGTGTCACTGGCACCTGTCCTGATAGCAGTATTCACACAGTCCTATCATAAGTCACTGTCATAAAAATAAACTAACAGGATTGTGCTCCTCACCTGGTGATGACATACCGCCATATGTATGCAATATACAGAAACATTTCATACATATAGCGGTATGTCATCACCAGGTGTGGAGCACAATCCTGTTAGTTTAGCTTTATAATGACAGTGACATATGATAGGACAGTACTGTGTACACTGCTCTCAGCACCAGTGACACAGAAGAATGCTGCCCTAGTCACCTGTCTGACCCTGACCGGTCTGCTCCTTCCAGCCACTAGGTTTGACTCTGCCCCCCCCTCCAGTTTATCATGCCCCCTGACCTGAGCTTCCTTATCTCATGTATTCAGTGTCAGCTTCTTACTTCACTGCTCTGACACACATTCCTTCAGGCACAGCCCGGCACGCAGCTGCCTTCCTTCACTGTGAGACCTCGGCTCCTCTCTTCCTTCCACTTCCGGCCAGTACAGCTGCCGTCTTATGCCCAGACGGGGGAGGGATCGGTCCCTCTTTACACTGCACCTCCCCTCTGTATTCACGGCTCTCAGCCTCTGATACGCCCCCCCAGCTGCGCATCCCACAGCCATTCTGACTCTCCTGGCTGGAGGGGGCCCTATGGGCCCCCCTGACTCAGGGGCCCGGTCGCAATTGCGACCGCTGCGACCCCTGTAGCTACGCCAGTGTATGTTACTATGTTACTAATCAAAATCACAGCTTATTTATCATCTACCCTCAAATTAATGCAATTTTTTTTTCAGAAACAGAATTTAAAAAAATGTCAGACCTTTATCAGAAATACCAATATTCCATAGTAGTGATGAGCGGCATAGGCAATATTCGAATTTGCAATATTTCACGTTTTTTTGGCCTAATATTCGCCATAAATTCGCAAATTAGAAAATTTGTGATCTCCAGTCATTATTTTCTTGATTGTGAAAATCGGCAATGTAATATATATCGCAATAAAAATTCACGAGGGGTTGGCAACTTTCCTATTGGTTGTTAGAGATGTTGCTAAGTGCTGATATTCACAATAAATTTGTGATAAATTCACGATTAGAATATTCACGATCAACACTATTCGCCAATAGGAATATATAGCACTATATTCTAAATATTCGTGAATTCTCAAAGTGGTGATATTCACAATTAAAATTTGCAACACTATTCCATAGTACATTCTGTTTAATACAGGTTCCCCTTTCTGGATCTGTACAAACAGATATTCCCAAAGATCCTTTAAAGGTGCATGCTTACAGGGTGGTAGGGGGGCAGTATATATCTGCCCACTACTATACCAATTAAGGTACAAAATAATGCTGTTTTTTAGAGCTGGTAAGTTTGAATTTAGGTTTTCCACACTGGAGGAGAACATTTTTTACACACATTCAGAAGCTTTTTATCCACTCTGTTGGAAACTTATTTTACAAAATCCTATTCACAACAAAGCAGAGGAACCAATGCAGCTTTGCAAATGCAACATTGCATTCTGATGAGTATGTGCCATATTTAATAACATATGTATCCATCTATCAAATCTTAAAATACAAATACTTCTATACAGTATTGTGCATGTATAGTTGCAAGAACATTTAAGTGAAGTCTTTGAAATTAACTAGATCTATGTATTTATTACTAATACAATTTGGCTGGATTGTTATCTATGTTACAATTGCAGACAAACACATTCTAACTAAACTATATATAGCATTTGTGTATTTATGGGAAATAAACCCATATTGTTGTTCCACAGAGCAGTTTTGCATACAACGCACAAAAACCTATTTTAAAATGTAGCAGTGACACACAGCATTTGTGTATTTGGGGGAAATAAACCCGTATTGTTTTTCCACAGAGCAGTTTTGCATACAACGCACAAAAACGTATTTTAAAATTTAGCAGTGACATACAGCATTTGTGTATTTGGGGGAAATAAACCCATATTGTTGTTCCACAGAGAACTTTTGCATACAACGCACAAAAACATATTTTAAAATTTAGCAGTGACATACAGCATTTGTGTTTTTGGGGGAAATAAAACCGTACTGTTGTTCCACAGAGCACTTTTGCATAGAACGCTGAAAAACCTATTTTAGAATTTAGCAGTGACATACTGCATTTCTGTATTTTGGGGTAAATAAACACGTATTGTTGTTCCACAGAGCAGTTTGGCATACAACGCACAAAAACCTATTTTAAAATTTAGCAGTGACATACTGCATTTCTGTAGTTTGTTGCAGTAAACACTGTTTTTTTTGCTACTTAGCAGATCTGAGGCCTACCCTGTATTTCAGTCATTTTAAGTAACCTTTTGAACTTCGCATTTACATAGTTGGTTGCAAACACACAGGTTTTGTGGTAGATAGCACATTAGCGGTGTACGCTGCATTTCATTTTGGTTTGAAAACTCAAATTTTTGGTGATAGTGAAGAAATTGTATTTTATTGCACCGTTACACTGTTGTGTGACCTAAAGAAATTTATTCTGTTTATGACACGGGCACTGCCTTACTGTATAGTGAACTTAATTGTTAACTATTGGCAGTTAAATTGACAGCGGAGATAAATTATCTGTTAGTTTGGTGGGTGAACGCAAATAATGAGGAGAACATCAAATAAGGGATGTGGACATGGTCATGGTGGTGTTGCTTGGAGAGGACGTGGCTGTTCAGCGCCAACTACAGGTCTAAGTGAAACACCTTCCTCAGGTGTGAGTAGGCAACCTGCAGCGTTATTTGGTAGGCCCGAATGCCGCTTTAGGAATGGTGAGGCCAGAACAAGTACAGGCGCTAGTAGATTGGGTGGATGACAGTGCCTCCAGTACCTTAACATTGTCTCCCACTGCTGAAAGCTCAGAGTTGGCACCTGCAGCCCATGCCCATCAGTCTTTCACCTCTCACCCTTTCAAATCAGCCAAGGAATCTGAGCCCCAAGTCATGCAGCAGTGGCTTATGCTTTTTGATGACTCTGCTGGCAGGGTTTCCCAGGGCCATAACCATAGCCCTGCCTCAGAAGTAGAAGATATTGCCCAACCACTTAGGTTTGAGGATGAGGACATGGGAAGACCACCGCAGCATGTCTCTGATGATGACGAAACACAGGTGCAAACTGCTGCGGCTTTTTGCGGTGTGCAGACCGACAAAGAGGGCAGGGATGAAGACTGGGTGGAAGATGATGTTTTTTAATGCCAGGAATTACCTTTGTGGCCTGCGCTGCATATGTGCCGGGGATAATAATATAGTTAATCGGTTTGGGAGTTCAGGGGTTGACTTATTCCAATTTCTTGCTGTCAAGTAACCCAGCACTGCATAGATGACAGGGACTGAAAATTTGATAAATCTTCTTTTTAATTGTTGGGTGCAAAATTACCATTTTTGTCAGGTATAGAGTTGAGCGAACTTCTGTTTTAAGTTCGGCTTCCAAAGTTCGGGTTCGGGATATCCAAGCATCCCGTTATGGATTTCGCTACCACGGACCATAACAGCATTTGGAACACGGGGGGAAGGACCTGTGGTGACGTCACCGTCATGTGATCAGTGCAGGGGGCGTGGCTCAGTACTGGATTGGATAAGAGGTCGTAGGCTACCACTACTTATCTAATCCAGTACTGAGCCACGCCCCCTGCACTGATGACATGACGGTGACGTCACCCCAGGTCCTCCGTGTTGTCCAAGGTTCGGGTTCATTGAAGAATCCACTTATGGATTCCAAACGCCGTTATGGTCCGTGGTAGCGGAATTCATAACGGGATGCTTGGATAACCCGAACCCGAACTGTAGTCAGGTACAAACCCCTGCTCTGCATAGGTGACAGTGACCGAAAATGCGAAAAATCTTTATTTAAATTGTTGGGTGAAATATTACCATTTTTGCCGGGAACAAACCCTTGCTCTGCATAGGTGACAGGGACCGAAAATATGAAAAATCTTCTTTTAAATTGTTGGGTGCAATATTACCATTTTTGGCGTGAATAAACCCCTCCTGCCTGGGTGCCAGAGGCCTACTTTTTTTAAAATCACATGTTCCATTGGTGGGTAACATGAACCCCGTTTTTCCGTGAATTAACCCCTCCTCTGCCTGGGTGCCAGGAGCCTACATTTTTAAAAATCATCTGTTCCATTGGTGGGTGACATTAACCCCGTTTTGCCATAAATAAACCCATCGTCTGCCTGGGTGTCAGAGGCCTACTTTTTTTAAAATCACCTGTTCCATTGGTTGGTAACATGAACCCCGTTTCTCCGTGAATTAACCCTTCCTCAGCCTGGGTGCCAGGAGCCTGTATTTTTAAAAATCGTCTGTTCCATTGGTGGGTGACATGAACCTCGCCTTGCTGTGAATAATCCCCTGTTCTGGCTGGATGCCAGGGGCCTACATTTTTAAAAATCATCTGTTCCATTCGTAGGTGACATGAACCTCATTTTGCCGTGAATAAACCCCTCCTCTGCCTGTGTGCCAGGGGCATACATTTGTAAAAATCGCCTGTTCCATTGATGGGTGACATGAACCTCGTTTTGCTTTGAATAAACCCTTTTTCTCTTCCTGGGTGCCAGGGACCTACATTTTTTTAAATCGCCTGTTCCATTAGTGGGTGACATTAACCCCATTTTGCCGTGAATTAACCCCTCCTCTGCCTGGATGCCAGGGGCATACAGTTCTAAAAATCGCCTGTTCCATTAGTGGGTGACATGAACCCTGTTTTGCGATGAATAAACCCCTTTTCTGCATGGATGCCAGGGGCCGACATTTTTTTTAAAAAAGCCTGTTCCATTGGTCAGTGACATTAACTTAGTATTGCTGTGAATTAACCCCTTCTTTGCCTGGGTGCCATGGGCCTACCTTTTTAAAAATTGCCTGTCCATTGGTGGGTGATATGAACCCCGTTTTGCCGTGAATAAACCCCTCCTCTGCCTGGCTTCCAGGAGCCTACATTTTTTTTAATCATCTGTTCCATTGGTGGGTGACATGAACCTTGTCGTGAATAAAACCCTCCCATGCCTGGGTGCCAGGGGCCTACATTTTTAAAAATCTTCTGTTCCATTGGTGGGTGATATCTACTAAGTTTTGCTGGTGAAAAATCCCTGCCCTGCCTGGATGCCAGGGGCCTACATTTTTTTTAAATCGCCTGTTCCATTGATGGGTGACATGAACCCCGTTTTGCTGTGAATAAACCCCTCATCTGCCTGGGTGCAAGGGGTCTACATTTAAAAAAAACGTCTCTTCCATTGGTGGGTGACATCTACCCAGTTTTGCCAGTGAAAAACCCCTGCTCTGCCTGGATGCCAACGGCCTTTATTTCTAAAAATCATCTGTTCTATTGGTGGGTGACATGAACCCCGTTTTAGCATGAATTAACCTCTCCTCTGCCTGGGTGCCAGGGGCCTACAATTTTTAAAATCATCTGTTCCTTTGATGGGTCAAACGCGCTGTAAACGCCCAAATGTGAACCATGCCCATAGGGAAGCATGGCTTTCCACATGTTGTGCGTTTTACAGCGCGTTTGAACGCGCTGAAAAACGCTTAGGTGTGTACCTAGGGTTAGTGTTAGATGTTGCGATTTTGGGGTGAAAGACTTCCTTTACATTCTCCTGTAAGAGAATTTATTGCTGTGTCAATGATTGTGAAACATCTAGGCCCTGGGGCGGCAAAGCAGTCCAAAACCATGATGTTCCCTCCACCATATTTTTTTGGTGTTATTGAATTTTCCTTTTTCCTCTAAACATACTATTGTTTACTTCTGCTTACATGTCAAATGGTTTCCTTATTTGTTCATTGAACATTGTCCCAGAAGAGATCTGGAACATCCAAGTGATCTTTGGCAAAACTGATAGTTTTTTTTTGGGGGGGGACAGCAGCAGCTGTCTGATGTCCTTTCATGAGCACCATTCTTGTTCATTGTTTTTCAAATAATGGACACATGAAAATTGATTTTTGCAGTGTCTAAAGTCTTCTGTAGGTCTCTTGCTGTCACCTTTGGGTTCCTTATGATTTCTTTCAGGATTGTCCAGAAATATTTTGGAATGATCTTAATAGAATGCCTACTCCTAGGGAGAGCAGCAACAGCCCGGTATTTTCTCCATTTTTGGATCATTTGTTTTACTGAGTATTGAGATACAACCAGGTCTTTAGAAATGCTTTTGCATACTTTTCCATCTTCATGTATTCCTATAACACATCTTTAGAGATCTTCTGAAAGTTTTTTGCATTAGTCATATACATGGTTCACACTAACCAAACATGCTTGAGAAGAACGGAGCGCCGATCAAGGTTGTTTAACCCCTTACATGCCATGGGCAATATGGCCAATGGCATGTAAACAGTTACAGAGGGAGTGAACTCCCTCTGTCTCTCATCAGGGGGTGCTAGTAAAGGCCCCAGGCCTACCTCTAGCATGTCCCAGAAGGCTGTGACTTTCTGGCGCGACCTGCTGGTGAATGTCACTATAGCACTGACAGTAAAATACATTGTACTACAGGAATAATACAATGCAATATTTTAGAAGGGATCAAAAGATCATCTATTATAGTCCCCTTGTGGGACTAAATGCTAAACATTTTATTACATAAAAAATACATATACATTTTCTGTTAAAAAAAAATGGCTTTTTAATGGAAAAAAAATTACAAAAATAAAATGTCCTCCATGTATTTGATATCGTCGCATCCATAATGATGCACAATACGCAATTATCATGTAATTTGCCCATAAGGCAAATGCCAAAAATATATTTGAAAAATGCCAGAAATTATGTTTTTTTTTATTTGTCATAAAAACGAAATAAAAAGCAAAAATTTTATGTACCATCAAAATCACACCATTAAAAACTACAAATTGTCCATTTATAAATCAAGCCCTCACACAATTCAATAGAAAGAAAAATTAAAAAGTTGTGTGTCTTAGGATGAGGCAATTAAAAACATTTTCTCCTTTAAAAAAAAGGGGTTTTAGTGTGCAAAAGCAGTAAAACGTAAAAAAAAACTATATGTATTTTGTATCACTGTAATCATACAGTAAAGTTATTGTGTTAATTATGCCACAAAATGAACTGCATAAAATGTTTTCTTACAATCCTCCCCCAGATAGAGTTAATAAAGGTTAATCAATAAGTTGTGTGTATTCCAAAATGGCACCATTAAAAACTACAACTTTTTCCCACAACAAACAATCCCTCATGCGGTTACATAGATGGAAAAATTAAAAAGTTATAGCTTTTGGAAGGACGATGAAAAAATTAAATAAATAAAGAATGCCTGGTCCTTAATGCTCAAAACAGGCTGGTCACAATAAGCCCATGGCTTTTTCTTCCTGCGCTGTGGATTCTTAGTTAATGTGCTCACATATGAATGGTACAACTGTTTGTGTGTGATTAGTGTAGATTAATAATAATTACTTTTCCCACAGGGACTCAGAGCTCAGAGATAGTTGTGTAGCGGGGGCAACTCCATGGGAAGTTAGTGGCTGCCGTGTAGGTGCTTAGCCCCAACACACACTAATGTCAATTTCATAGGAAGCCAATTTGTCTATTTTTGGAGTGTGGTAGGAAACTGGGGTACCTGGAGGAAACCCACAAAAATACAGGGAGAACATACACATACAAGCTCTATGCAGATGTTGTCCCTGATCGGATTTGAACTCAGGACCCCAGCGCTGTAAGGCGCCAGTGCAAATCATTGAGCTACATCCACAAACCCAAGCAATTCCAAACGGTTCACATACTTTTTCTTGATGCGTTATTTTGTTTTGTTTTATGAGATTTGTGTAGACAAGTGCAATTTTGTTTTTCATACACATAACATCTTCCTATATGTAAAATATTTGCTTGGAGATTGCAGAAACAGTGACTGTTTTATCTTCCTTTCTAACATAAATAAGCACAGGTGTTGTAAAGTAGTAGATATTTGTGCTAGAAACGGTTAACATCTGTTTCTTAGTTTCTACAAATAGAAAAGTAAAATTTTAAACCCCCAGGTAAAAGCTAAAGTTAGTTGTAACTCCTGAATAACTTACAAGAATCATACATATTTGTCTAAATAATTACTGCATCTATTATTTGACTGCTTAGATAGATGTGATTTGATTGTATACATCATTTTACAATATATATCTTGAAAACAGTCTATTTACTGTAATTTTTATATAGCCCAAGTACATATTCTATGCATTTTAGTAATGTTGAATAATTGTGCCATAACCCACGAATGGATACAGGTGTAGTACTCACTTAGAAACTCCCGTAGCAGGCAGGCTGACGGGTCACTCACTTCCTCACGTGCATGCTCCTCCCACTTTATAAATGAAGCAGGCGGAGCAGGCGTGTGACGGAGTGAGTGATGTTACGCTGCCGGCTGCCCTGCCTGCTACAGGATAGTGAGTACTACATGCGCTACTTCTGCAGAGGATTGCTATACCTTAACAAAACTTTACCCATGACTTCACTTAATAAATAATACTGTGAGCGGGGCCCGGTGTAAAAGAGAAAAGTCACTGCACCGGGCCTCGCTGCGATTCCAATACAAGTTGTCGGCCTCCACACCCTGTATTGGGGGGTCACTATTTACACCAGAACAGTGTTATGGGGGGGATCTGTGGATGACACATGTTATATATACTATATATATCCTCCCATAGCAGTGTCACAGATCTCCCCCCCCCATAACAGTGTCATCCACAGATCCCCCCCATAACAGTGTCATCCACAGATCCCCCCATAACAGTGTCATCCACAGATCCCCCCATAACAGTGCCATCCACAGATCCCCCATAACAGTGCCATCCACAGATCCACTCCATAACAGTGTCATCCACAGATCCCCCATGATAGTGTCACCCACAGACCACCATTAGTTCAAAACCCACCAATAGCACACCTTTTGGTTCAAATTTGGTTCTTCTTATTTTCCTCCTCAAAAACCTAGGTGCGTCTTATGGGCAGGTTCATCTTATAGGGTGAAAAATACGGTATCTCATGAAATTAGAATATTGTGAAAAAGTTCAGTATTGTAGACTCATAGTGTCACACTCTAATCAGTTGATCAACACAAAACATCTGCAAAGGTTTCCTAAGCCTTTAAATGGTCCCTCAATCTGGTTCAGTAGGCTGCACAATCATGGGGATGACTATTGACCTGGTAGTTGTCCAGAAGACAGTCATTGACCAAAAGGTCATTACTAAAAATGAGCAAATCGAAGATGACGAAGTGGAATTTGATCCGAATTTCAAGAAAAATTCAATTCGCACCGAAACCGAATTTCCTCACGCTTTGTGGTAACAAATCAAATTTTTACTTAAAATGATTGCTGCACATGTTAGGACATGGAGCAAAGAACTCTGGGAACGAGGGATCACCCACAATGCCATGCATGTAGCCAATCAGCAGCAAGACAGCCCTGTGATGTCATATCTACTGATGAGCGGCAGGGGCAAAATTCAAATTTGCGATATTTCGCAAATATTTGGTGGAATATTCGTCATATATTTGCCAATTTGTGGTTATTTTCTTGATTGCGAAAATCGACAATATAATATGCGCTTAAAGCACATGCAAAATAGGCGTGGGTCACTATAGCTACATTTTTCAAGCTGCTAGAAGATCCCAGAGACTCGAGAAAATGGTTGGCACGGCAGAACATTACAATAGCTTTATATGCAGATAGAGTGCTCCAATATATTCCCGATTTCGCAAATCAGCAATGATGCGCATATTTTTGGCTGCTGGCATTACATTGATTGGCTCGCCGAAATGCGTCATCGGGTGCTATATAGCACCTGATGACGCACGTTCGGCTCAGACGTAGACAGGTAGAGCAGAGCGTAGGAAGAGAAAGACAGTGCAGGGAGCGATTTTCAGTTTTTATTTCGAGCAATCTATTTACCTGCTGCAGTCTCAGGGACAGTGCTTCGGAAGGGACAGACTGGGCGGCGCAGGACAACACTGTCCAAGTCGGACCAGTGCAAACAGTTGGTCGGTTGGATTGCTGAAAATAATGCTTCCAGTTGGTTAAGCACCACCCTCTCATCCAGTCTCTGTAGCCAAGAGTCTGGTCAACCGAATCCTCAATATGATCATCCTTCCTCCCACCATGGAGAGGCTTGCCAAAGGAGGGATCCCACACTCGGATACTCCGAGTTGCTCTTTCCAGCACCACTATTAGATTTGGCCCTCTCGCCCAGCACACTTGAAGAGGGACCTGAGATATTGTGTCCTGATTCCCAACCTCTTGAGCCTTCACAGTCTCAAGAAGATGACGGTGGTGAACAGCAATCATTTGTTCACGAGGTGGATGATGATGAGACACAGTTGTCAATCACTGAGGATGTGGTTAGATCAAGTCAGGAGGATGAGCAGAGTGAGGAATGGGAAGGGGAGGTGGTGGACGATGAGGTCACTGACCCAACATGGGAAGGTGAAAAGCCGAGCGAGGACAGCAGTACAGAGAAGGAGGGATCTGAAGCACCACAACAGTCTGGAAGAGGTAGTGGGGTTGCAAAAGGGAGAAGTCGGTCCACACTAAACAGGCCCGCAACCGTTACACCGAGCATCCCCATGCGTAAATCTACCTTGCCAAGGGGTAGGTGTTCTGCAGTATCGCGCTTTTTTGAGGAAAGTGCAGACAACAAAAGAGTGGTATATTGCAACCGGTGCCGTTTCAAAATGAGCTGGGGCGTGAACACTAGCAACTTCACTACCACCAGCATGATCCACCTCATGGCATCCAAGCACCCTAATAAGTGGGCCGAACGCCTGGGTCCACAATCTGGGTCTGCAAGTCACACCACTGCCTCCTCTTCCCCTGTGTTACACACTGCTGGCCAATCCCCTGTCGAACAGGCAGGCCTGATGCCCCTCGCCCTGCACCTGGACCTTCGCATGAACTGTTAGCAACAATATCCACTTCTCTGTCCCAGCACAGCCTCCAAATGTTGATAACAGAGGCCATAGCACTAAATCCTAAACTTTCGAAATTACTGGCCCTTGAAATATTGCCATTTAGGCTTGTGGACACTGAGGCCTTCCACAGCCTGATATTGGCGGCCATCACTCGGTATGCAGTCCCTAGCCGCCACTATTTTTCACGGTGTGCCGTGCAAACCTTACACCAGCATGTGTCCCAGAACATCACCCGTGCCCTGACCAACGCACTTACTGGGAAGGTCCACTTCACCACGGACACATGGACAAGTGCTTGTAGCCAGGGACGCTACATTTTCGTGACCGCACACTGGGTGAATGTTGTGGAGGACAGGAGTGAGTTGTAACCTGGGATGGCACAGGTGCAACCCACACCCAGGATTGCGGGCCCTACGTCTATCAGGGGCTCCACCAGAAGCTATGTTACTGGCTCCAACCCCCACGTCTCCTCCTCTGCCGCCTCCTCCTCCTCTTCCACCTACTGCAGCAGTCAGCAATCAGTCGCTAGCTGGAAGCAGTGTAGCACTGCTGTGGGTAAGCGTCAACAGGCCATGCTGAAGCTGATCTGCTTAGGGGACAAACAGCACACTGCCGCAGAGCTATGGAAGGGTATAAGGGACACAACCAAGCTGTGGCTTTCACCACTCAACCTACAACCAGGCATGGTTGTGTCTGACAATGGCTGTAACTTGGTGGCAGCTTTGGAGCTCGGCAACCTGACACACATACCATGCCTAGCCCACGTCTTAAATTTTGTGGTTCAGTGGTTTATCAAAACCTACCCCAATTTGCAGGAGCTACTAGTGAAGGCGCGCTGCATTTGTGCCCATTTCCGCAAGTCGTCCTCAGCTTGAGTCGGTCTGTCAATGCTGCAGCAGTGCTTGCGGCTTCCAGCTTACTGACTGTTTTGCGACGGGAGCACACACCAGAACTCTACATTCTCCATGTTGGCCAGGCTTTGTGAGCAGCAGAGGGCATTTGTAGAATACCAGCTGCAACATGGTCCTTGCCTTTCCAGTTAACTGCCACTAGTCACAAGCGAGGAGTGGGCATTGATGTCAGACCTTGTGAGGTTTTAAAAAACTTTGATGAATCCACACAGATGTTTAGTGGCAATAACGCTATTATCAGCTTAGCCATCCCACTGCTGTGTCTACTCAAACGATCGCTGATCACAATTAAGGAGGATGCTCTGGATGTGGCAGACGAGGAAATGGGGGAGGACATTACACAGGGTGATAGCCAGACCACCCACAGTTCGTATTCTCAGCGCAAATTGGACCATGAAGAGGAGGAGGAGCTGGAGACAGTTGCCTCTGCTACAGAGGGAAGTACCCATGAAATTTTAATTCCATCTGTTCAGCGTGGATGGACAGAAGAGGAGGAGGATGAGGAGATTGAGAGTCATCCTGATGTCGACATCGACATCTTGCCTGTTGGTACTCTGGCACTTATGGCTGACTTTATGTTAGGCTGCCTTTTCCGCGACCCTCACGTTATATGCATTTTAGATAACACTGATTACTGGGTGTTCACCCTTCTGGACCCCTCTACAAAGATAACTTCTAATCTGTCATTCCTGTGGTGGAGAGGATGAGTAAAACAGTGTAATTCCAGAAGGTACTTGTTGATAGATTGCTCCAAAATTTTCCATCTGACAGCGCGGCCGACAGAGTCTGCCTTCCTTAGGCAACCGAGGAAGGGAGACAAGGGGAACACACAGTAGTTCCAACAAAGGCAGGGCAATACTCGATAAGGCATGGCCCAGATTTATGACACCTCGCCAGCAAACTCACCCTGAAGAGCGGCCTAGTGACAAGGAGGGAAAAGTTTTGTAAGATGGTGAAGGAATACATAGCAGACAGTGTGAGTGTCCTAAATGATCCCTCAGTGCCTTACAACTACTGGGTGACCAAGCTGGACACATAGCACTTGCGCTCTACACCTTGAAAGTACTGGTCTGCCCTGCTGCTAGCATTTTGTGTGAAGGTGTATTTAGTGCTGCTGGTGGCATTATAACAGATAAGCGTATCCGCTTGTCCACTGGCAATGCTGACAGGTTGACTCAGATAAAAATGAACAAGACCTGGATTGCGCCTGACTTCTCAACTCCACCTGATGATGAACATAAAGGCAATTTCAATCTATCATTTATAATGTACCTAATCTACTGTAGTTTATTCCCATGCACCTTTTCCACCACAAAAAAAGAGTATATGGATAAATCTTAACTGCAGGCCCTCAGCTCAATTTTTTTTATAAGGTTAGCTGAACAGCATGCACTCACATATAATGTTTTAGAGAGTGAGCTGTACAGCATGCACTTGCATATAATGTTTTAGAGCGTCAGCTGTACAGCATGCACTCACATATAATGTTTTAGAGCATCCACTCACCTACAGGCACTCGCATATAATGGTTTAAAGTGACAGCTGAACAGCATGCACTTGCACATAATGTTTTAGAGCGTCAGCTCACCTACAGGCACTTGCATGTCATGTTTTAGAGGGTCAGCTCACCAGCAGGCTCTCGCCCCTAATGTTTTAGAGGGTCACCAGCGAGCCTTTGCTCCAAAGGTTTTTGAGGGTCACCATCAGGCCACCAATCATAATTTTTCAAGGGTGTGTATGATGCCCTCCTTTATGTGCAATGAAGGGTGTATTGTAGTGCCAGTTCCTTGTAATTTTTTGCAGCCCTTTCACTTAGTGCATAGGCTTTATGATTGTAGGAGTCCAACTACCTGAACAATTGTACCACAATCTGAATGAGGCCCTCCTTTATGTGATATACAGGCTGTTTCAGGGTGCCTCTTGCTTATCATTTTTGGCAGCACTTGCACTTTATACACAATTGAATATACAGGAAAGAATGTTTCCTAACAATTTTTCCTGTGAAATTGATTTTTTTGGGGGGTCAGTCTGTAAAAGTGGCATACATCTCAGACAACATGGTTCCCAGCAGTGACCTGGGAGTCCAAGATGCATCCAGACATCGTCCACATGCTGTTTCCGATCCATTTTGGTGGTGTTTCCGTCACTTTCTGACCTTTTCCAATGGACCAGGCACCCTCCCCTCTTCAGAGCAGGGGGTGCCTGGTTGTCTCCCATTGACTTCCATTATACTCGGGTGCTCGGCCGAGCACACGAATATAGTAATGTGTTCGGGCCGAACACCAAAAAGCTTTGGTGCTCGATCATCACTACTTGTGACATCACAGCATTATGTATGTATGTACTGTATGTAGCATACATACATACATACATACATACAGCACTATGTATGTAGCATGTATCTATAGACAGCAGAACCTACCACACTATCTAACACCCTGCACAGCTACACTATATCACAATCTAACCTACACTGACTATCTCCCACTAACTATCTGTATTACTGTATATATATAAACTAACTATCTAATGTAATGTGACACAGGAAAGCAGAGAGCACAGCAATGACACTGCTGTATCTCTCAGAACTGTAATAAACTGTAGAAAATGGCTGCTGGGGAGCTTCTTATATAGAAAGGTGTAGGCAACTTTTCTATTGGCTATTAGGGATGTTGCTAAGCTCAGACAAAGACATTGTGGCCTTCTCCTTGGCCCACAAGCAAAAAGGGAGGTTACTGATGAAAAAAAAGTTGAATATTCGAAAATACGAATATATATCACTATATTATAAATATTAGCGAATTCTCGAAGTTGAGATATTCGCAATTAAAATTCGCGATTCGAATATTCGCGCCCAACACTAGTCACAGCCCAATAAATAGACTCAGCCATCTTCGATTAAGCTATTTTCCAGTATAAATAGACTCAGCCATCTTGGATTCAGCAAGATTCCAGTGTACTTAGCGCAGGGAGAGACGTCAGCAGGCGCTAGGGACAGTGCTGGGAAAGACTTTAAAAACTTTATTTTGCTGAATAGAAGATCAGGGAAAGATCATGTAGTGTAGGGAAAGTGTAGGGAAAGGATAGGGAGGAATTATTCCACACTATAAATGTAGAACAGGGTCCAATAGGGGAGTGTACATCCTGTGTAATAGGAACAATCCTATTACACCTTGTTGCACTGACTGGATCTCAAAATTGCCATTATACTGCTGCTTTCAGGTTTGCAATAGATGATACCTCTGTAATTCCAAAAGCAAACCATATTTTTTCTTAGTGTGCAAGTGCTGTGTGATACAACCATTAACAGGGTGCACAGGGGAGGGGCAGAGACCTAAATGTTTCTGGCACAGGAACAGGTCACAGCAGATTAAGGAGGTGTGGCAGAAGGGGTCACTTTCAGAGCCCTGAGCTCCCAGTGTCAGCTAGCGGTTGTGTCTTGACCAGCAACCCAGTGGTTCTTGAATGGTTGACTTGGTCATCCACTTCGTCCCAAGTGACATCAGACACATCCAGCCAAGAGTCGTGGGTTCATCAGACACAGCCCTTAGTTGGCATGGCCTGGGAGCAGGCACTGAGCTCTCACCTGTCCTCAACTTGCCTCTGTCCTTTTCTGTTCCCTCAGCCAGAGAAGTGTTATTTGCTGGGATGAACTACTAGTGGACAGTCAGCAGCTACTTTCCTGCCAAGATGTGGAGGAGAAATCCGCCGCTTCCTCTGGTGGGCGGGCAAGTGATGAGGAGAGTGGCGTAGGAGCTGGTTTTGCGAGCGGTCAGGCTCCAGGCTCAGAGACCGTTGAGGAGGACATCAGTGACATGCAGACAGTACTCAATGATGATTTAGCCGAATGCAATTGGGAGCCAGGTCACGAAGGGGCTTCATCATCATCGGGAGAAGAGGGTGGCAGCTTGCGCATGAGGCAGTTGCAAAGCCAGCAAGTCGGTAGCGTGGCCGGGAGTCAGCAGGGAGGCAGCAGTGGGAGATCGGGAGCCAAACATGCCTGGGGTAGACCACCCACTTCGCAGGAGCCTACCTGCCCAGAAAGTAGTGGTGCAGGGGTTCACAGAGGCAGCGGCTGTAGCAGTCAGTCAATGCAGAGTGTTCGGATAAAAATCACCTAATCAGTGGTGTGACAGTTTTTTGTTAAGCCGCCGTAGGAGGTGAACTTGGCCATTTGCAAAATCTGTGGGCGGAAGGTGAAGCGGCCCTGTGTCAACATATGCGGCGTCACCAAAAAGTGGCCTGGGAAAACCTTAGACGCAATGTGGTGGTCCAGCCTGCCACAGTAACCGCTGCTTCACCCAGTGGCACAAATCCGATTTCAGGCAGTCAAGGCTCTACCACCTCAACCGCAGGGAGCTGTCTGTCCTTCTCATAATCTACCGATCCTGATGCTCTTGCTTTTCGCCCTCTTACTCCATGTAAGTCATTCAGTCAGCAATCGATCACAGCCTGTCCACCCAAAATGTGGAGAGACTGACCTTTGTGAAGATGAATCAGGCGTGGATCAGCCAGGATTTCCACCCACCAATGCCTGATGCATCAGATTAGATAATCCATGCTGCCTCGCCCAAACCTTGACAAAAGAGACTGGTTTCTTCTGGCTATCCTGCCTCAGCTACTATTCTGATGCTGCCACCAGCCTGATGCCAAACATCCGATGCCAAGTTCTCCTTCTCATACCCACTAACGTCAGCGGGAACTGTTAATGCCAACCACCTCCCCACTCTGTCACTGGGTCACTCAGGTCTCCTCATCATGCTTCTGCCACCTCCACACTTTGTCATTGTGCCACTCTGTGGCCTCCTCGTGCTGCTGCTACCGCCACACTATGTCACCTTGCCGCTTTGTGCTCTCTTGATGCTTCTGCAAACTCACAATCTATGGGCCCCTCTGTGGTCTTCTCATGCAGCTGCCACCTCCACAATCTGTCATTGTGCCACTCTGTGACCTCGTTATGATGCTGCCACCTCCACATTATGTCCCCTTGCCACTCTGTGGCATCCTCATGCTGCTGCTGCTGCCACCTTCACACTATTTCACCTTGCCAGTCTGTGGCATCCTTATGCTGCTGTTACCTCAACACTATGTCATTGGGCCACTCTGTAGACCTCTCAAGCTGTTCTCCCACCCTCCCCACTCCATGACTGGGCCACTATTTTGTCTTTTTGGCTTGGTTGAAATCATAATTTATTTGACCCTTCTTCTGATCTGTCAGAAGGAAGGAAAAATGAGACACACAACGGATCTTGTCTATGTATCAGCTGTAAGGCCTGTATGGTCCCATCAGAATTGGCTTATGATTTGGTAGACAAAAGAAAGAGTGGGTACAAATGTGTCTCTGTTTTGGATCCACTCCTGTTTTTTTTGGCACTAGCAATACTGATGGATTACTGACCAAATGCTGACCAAGTGAGAGCGGATGCTCAACAGACAGGATCCGTTTTTTGGGGGGTTATTGTACTGACGGATCAGAGGAAGGGTAAAATAATCAGTGACGTCAACACAAACTTACTGCTGACACCCTCTCCACTCTGTCAGGGGGCTCTACTTGTATAAGCGTTTAATAGAACAAGTTCTGTAGACATCTATGTGGAATCAGCTGACGACAGTGTAAAAGGAGTGCGCTCTTTCACGCTACAGTACGGTCTAGGGCCTCTGCACGGTTCTTTATGCCTAGTGCTAACAAAGACCTGTAAGGCTGAGTTCACACTTGAGTTATTTGGTCAGTTTTGGCCCCGTAACTACTGCCCAAATAAGTGAAGTGTGCAGTGATTCTAAGATTGATGCCTGTCATGTACGTGTCATACTTACTCACATAATTGTTTCACTACCACAACAGACTGCCTAGGCGTTTTACTGAAAGGCACAGTGTTCTAGACCACTATACAGGCTCTCTACAGCCAGGAAATATCAGTTTTTTAATGCAATTTGAAACAAATAAATTCGGATTAAATCAAATTCGACTGGCAAACCGGTCGAATCGAATTTTTGAGAAATGCGCTCATATTCAGTCATTACTAAAGATGTTGGCTGTTCACAGAGTGCTGTATAGAAGCATATTAATGGAGAGTTTAGTGGAAGGAAAAAGTGTGGTAGAAAAAGGTGCAAAAACATAACAGCGGTCTTGAAAGGATTGTTAAGAAAAGGCCATTGAAGAATTTAGGATTTGTAGGGATTGAACCATAGCTGGAGTCATAGAGCCAACACACACAGACATATCCAGGACATGTGCTACCCATGACCCAGGGACATTAGAAGCATATTGCGTAAGCTAAGGAGAAAAAGAACTGGGCTGTTGCTCAGTGGTCCAAGGTCCTATTTTCAGTTGAAATTATAATTTGCATTTTAATTGGAAGTCCAGGTCCCAAACTCTGAAGGAAGAGTGGAGAGGCACACAATCCAAGTTGCTTGAGGTCCAGTGTGAAGTTTCCACATTCAGTGATGGTATGGGGAGCCATGCCATCTGCTAGTGTTGATTCACTGTGTTATATAAAGTTCAAAGTCAGTGTAGTTTTCTACCAGGACATACTAGAGCACTTCATGCTTTCCTCTGCTGAAAAAATTTATGGAGATGCTAATTTCATTTTCTAGCTCGACTTAGCACCTGCCCACACTGCCAAAAGTACCAATAACTGGTTCAATAACCACAGTATCACTGTGCTTGGTTGGCCAGAAAAATTCTCCTCCTGATGAAGCCTGGACGGTGAAACACGTGTAGGGGTGTTTTCTGTGCAGTTTGAGCGGTCGGTGTTTGGGTGCAACATGGGTATGTGCTATCTTTATTACTACCAGCATTATTGAAGTGTATGATTTATTCGCATTGTTTCACATGCCATATTTTTCAGTGTAGGGATCCACTTATTTGGGTCTACCTCCTAGTTGTACTGACTGGTGGTAGGCTCAGATAGTGGGACGGTGGTGATGCATGTATGAGCCATATTTGGGGGGACACAGTTTTGTATATGGTAGTGATTATTTACTCCTGTGTCTATCATCCTATTACTATTGGTTTAATTGTATCCTTGCATGCACCAGCCCCTAGGGATATATATATGTATATCTTTCCCAACTTGAGTCCTATTTGGATTAAAAGCTCCAGGACTTACATTGGATGTACATTGCCCCATACCATTGCTCTACTGTTATATCTCTTCTGTATCAGGGTGTCTGTATTCTATTCTGTCTTTCTCTATAGACCCAAAAATATTTTTTACATATTAATATAAACTGTGACATAATAAAATTTGATATTTTTTCATGAGACATGGTAGTTTGTTTTGTGTTGGCCAGCAAACTTGCCTGACCTAAACCCCATTGAAAATCTATGGGGTATTGTCAAGAGGAAGATGAAAGACGCCAGACCCAACAATGCAGACAAGCTGAAGGCCACTATTAAAGTAACCTGGGCTTACATAATACAACAGCATTGCAATGCTCGGCCAAATACCGCGTGTGCTCGAGCTCAATGCGCGAAACCTTAACCACTCAGCTATAAAGCTGAACGGTAAACTATAAAGGTTCTTGGCTCTAATGTAGAAAGTTGGGAGTTCAAATCCAGGCAGAAATAGAGGCAAAATTTTATATATATATATATATATATACATATATATATATATATATATATACGTTTTTAGCCATAATATATTTACATATAATATTATATATTTAGAATATATAATATATTATAATATATTTATGTATATTATGGCTAAAAACGTCAGTAGTAGTTTCCCACATATTATGCATTAATATATATCAGAAGTACATATATATACTTTTTTTTTTTTAGTAATTACACATTTATTTTGTGTCATACATTTTTTACAATTACTAAAAAAATATAAAATATATACATTTCATTTAGCCTCTATTTCTGAAAAACTTCTGTCAAGATTTGAACTCACAACCCTCTACATTACATCCCAGAACCTTAACCACTACGCTACACAGCTACATGTTGATCTGCTATGAAATATAAAATGACACTTCAGCTGTATAGGAATACGTACTATATGACAAACTACTATAAGGTTTTTATGGCATAGTTTATCATTCAGCTTTATAGCTGAGTGGTTAAAGTCCTAGCCTCTAATGTAGAAGGATGAGTTCATATCCCAGCAGGAACTTTTCAGAAATAGAGGCTAAATTAGATTTAAATACACTGGGTGTCCCCAAGCACTGACTCCATATAGGGACATAGCTATATTTGGAGTCAGAGCAGGGACTCTTAAGCCGCGGATTTCCTCACTGTACAGCGATGTTCTGCAAATACCTCAGTGGGACCTGGCACCCTCCCATCTTCAGAGCAGGGGGGTGCCTGGTTTAATGCTCGGGTTCTCCCCTTGACTCCCATTGTGCTTGGGCGCTCTGTAGAGCACCCAAGCATCCCAAAGTGTTCTACCTGAGCACTTTGGTGCTAGATCAACAGTAGTCTTTATAAAACATTCAAATTTTCTGAGATACTAACTTTTGAGTTTTCATTAGCTATAAGCCATAATCATCAACATTAAAATAAATAAACACTTGAAATAGACCACTCTGTGTGGAATAAATCTATACAATATATTAGTTGAATTACTGAAATAAATTAACTTTTCTATGGTATTCTATTTTATTGAGATGTATCAAAACCCGACAATTAGCAATTTCTTAAACATAGTTGCTTTTTCTGTAGCAAATAACAATTGCTAAAGTATTTTTCAGTTTAATGGGAATTATACACTTGTGTCTTATGGCACAGTAAGGATGCCTGCACACAATGAGGATTACATGTGTTTTTTTCCACACATGCACAAAAACTGTTGTGTAATGAAGTGCTGACAAAGTGTATGAGATTAGAGAAAGCATGTACAATTAGCTTTTTTTTCTATGTGCAGAGCATATTTTTTAATAAACTCTGCAGAAAAATACACCGAAAGCGCAATAAATAGTGCAGATTTATGTGTGTTTTGTATGCAGTTTTGGTGCAGATTTCTTGCAGATTCTCTGCAAACAAATCTGTTCCATGTACCGCTTTCCTAAGTGTATTTACAGTATTTGGATGAGTGTTCTCCTCACTCTACGCTGTTTTATGTGATATTCTAGGAGACCTAGTGGTGTCTGAATTTGTGTGCATGATTTTACCTCCTGGTATTATGCATGTTTTATGGAGTATGGATCGCATATGCTTTCTTTGGATCTTGGGCTTATCATACGAATGTGTAAAGTGCCCATACCCAAAGAATGAGAAAACACTTTCATTGGGTGGAAGCATCATTGATGTAGCACCCATAATGATTGTTTAAGGGCAGCAGATCATCCTACAGTATGTAAATAGCATCTGCAGCCCAGGCCAGAAGCAATAAATATGTATGGGGTGGAGCAATCCCGGTAGCCATCATTGTAACCCATGCAGAGGAGATGATTAGTGCATGTAAATGCAGTGTTCATCTCCACTGACGATTTAGCAATTCTTGATAATTGTGCATTTACCGGTGTAAAGGAGTCTTTAAGGGATTCGTCCAACTTCTAAGTGTGTTTTAAATAACAACACGCCAAGCAGGACCAGTCAAGGGGAGCAAACCTACCTGCTTCCTGATGTTTAGTTCCAGCTTCTTCGGTCCACTGCTATCTTCACTACTCTTCAGTCACTAAACATATACAGTACTTTTGACATTGAAGGGGCAACATGGCCCGCAACAACCAATCATGGTTGCATTGGTGACATGTCCCCTAAATGGCACGTGAATGCAGTGACTTGCTACATGTCATCCCTGTTATGAAGACATATAGTTGGAACTGAGAGTTGGGGATCAGGTAAGCATGCTTCCTTTGACAGGTCCTGCTTGATGGGGGTGGGGTATTAAAACACACAGTTGGACGACCCCTTTAAGATCATAAATAGAAATGAAAAATCATAAAGTTAAGATAAAGTCTATAATAACTAATATATATATATATATATATATATATATATATATATATATACACACATACATACAGTGTATATAAAAAGATATAAAAAGTCGACACACCCCTGTTAAAATGTCAGATTTCTGTACTGTAAAAAAATGAGACAGAGATAAATCATTTCAGAACTTTTTCCACCTTTAATGTGACCTATAAACTTTACACCTCAATTGAAAAACAAACTGAAATCTTTTAGGTGGAGGGAAGAAAACAAACAAAAAACGAAAATAGTGTGGTTGCATAATTGTGCACACCCTCTTATAACTGGGGATGTAGCTGTGTTCAGAATTAAACAATCATATTCAAAATCAATATATATACATACAGTGGATATAAAAAGTCGACAAATCCCTGTTAAAATGTCAGATTTCTGTGATGTAAAAAAATGAGACAAAGATAAATCATTTCAGAACTTTTTCCACCTGTGAGCTATAAACTGTACAACTCAATTGAAAAGCAAACTGAAATCTTTTAGGTAGAGGGAAGAAAAAATATAAAATATAATATTATAGTTGTATAAGTGTGCATACCCTTAAATAATACTGTGTTGAAGCACCTTTTGATTTTATTACAGCATTCAATCAGCATGGCACATTTTGACTTGCCAAGATTTGTCCACTCTTCTTTGCAAAAACACTCCAAATCTATTAGATTGCGGGGGCATCTCCTGTGCAAAGCCCTCTTTAGATCACCCCACCAATTTTCAATCGGATTCAGGTCTGGGCTCTGGCTTGGCCATTCCAAAACTTTAATATTCTTCTCGTTAAACCATTATTTTGTTGATTTAGATGTATGCTTTGATTCGTTGTCATGCTGAAAGATGAAGTTCCTCTTCATCTTCCGCTTTCTAGAAGAAGCCTGAAGGTTTTGTGCCAATATTGACTGGTATTTGGAACTGCTAATTCCCTTTATCTTAACTAAGGCCCCAGTTCCAGCTGAAGAAAAACAGCCCCAAAGCATGATGCTGCCACCACCATGCTTCACTGTGGGTATTGTGTTCTTTTGGTGATGTGCAGTGTTGTTTTTGCTATTTAACGTGATTTTGAATGTGATTGTTTAATTCTGAACACAGCTACATCCCCAGTTATAAGAGGGTGTGCACAATTATGCAACCACACTATTTTTGTTTTTTGTTTGTTTTGTTCCCTCCAACTAAAAGATTTCAGTTTGTTTTTCAATTGAGTGTTACAGTTTATAGGTCACATTAAAGGTGGAAAAATTTCTGAAATTATTTATCTTTGTCTCATTTTTTTTAAATCACAGAAACCTGACATTTTAACACGGGTGTGTAGACTTTTTATATCCACTCTATATATATATATAGTTGAAAGTTGTTAATTTTGTAAAGTATCATTAGTTGAAAGTTGTTAATTTTGTATTTATTATTTGTATGCAGAACTTTAACTTTTTGGATGGATGGGAAGGGAACTCTAGTAGGATAGTTTAAATATATTTTCAAGATACTGTGCGATATAATGCATTTCCTCACATATTATCAAATCTAAGACTAATTTTTCGACATAAATGGCTCAAAAGGGAAATTATATTACGAAAGCCTTCACGATATGTAAAAGCCAAATGCCTTTGCTCGTTTTTTTTTGATCTTGCACTTTGAATCTTCCCATCTGCTAGTGCTAAACTAGATTAATTGATTAATTTATTTAGAAATAACATGTTTTATCATTAAATATGTAAGAGACAGAAACATATATCTGAAATTCAAGCACACTTTGCATACTGGTTGCAAAATTGCAGTTTATTTGACTGGTCTCAGACTCATTTTAATGTCAGTCACGTCTATGATCTAAATTATGTACTTCTTTTTAATTAGTTTTTTTTGCTATACTTGTGTATATGTTATTCACTGCTGAAAAAATATTACAAACAAACTTAAACCAATAGGTCATCCTGGCATTTTATGGCATTTTATTTGAAAGAATGTGATGTCTCCTGAAATGTCAGTTTTGCTGTGAGATTTTACGGACATTATCCGATATAGTTAAAGTTGACCCATCCAGGCTTTTAACTGAGTGATGTTTATGACTTTTTTATATATTGCTTGAAATTTTAAGAAAAGGGGCATCTAAACAGATAGAAATCAGTATTCATTTTCTAAAGGTGGTACATAGGACACAGTATGATTAATCACTGTTAAATGCCAAATACAATTGCATACAAAGGGGGATATTTATCAAGCTATTTCCTCCACTATTGCTGTGTTAAAAAGTCTTATGGTGTACCCTATTTTTGAACCATAGTTTGCGATTTTTTTATCTTCTTAACACTTTTCTGAAGAGGTGATAAAACAGGGTGAACTTAGTAGGAGGGGAGTAAGTTATATCTCAAGTCTACTCCTGCCCCTAGACTCCAGTTTCTGGTGCATAGTGTGGCAGAGATGCACCTAATTTATTAAGATATATCTGCCTCCTAGTAGGGGGCATCTCACTCCAGGGCACAAGGGATCAAGACTAGTGTATGGGAACGTCAGTCTTGATAAATCTCCCCCAGAGCATTAATAAAAGTCATTTTCAAAGCAAGAAATATTTCCTGTCAATTTGGGTGACTTGCAAAACAAGCCGTTGTATATATTGACTTTTTTTCTGCAGATTCCCCCTTGTAGGTGCTTTTTCTAATTGCCAGTTTTCCCTGAGCTAGTGGGCTGACACTAGCTATAATATCCTCAATACATAACAAAATGGATATCTGCTCCCGTATCTCTCTGTAGCACATACTCAGAAGCAGCAGCAGCATGGAGGTCATCAAAGAACAGTACAGAGGATGGTAGCTGGGAATTCAGCACTGGGGTGAGACAGAGAACTTACTAGAGTCAGCAGTACCATCTGAGTGTCCATGCCTCACTCCTGCCCCACTCCTCTCCATTCGCATGGACTTCTATGGCCGCAACATAACCTTATTCAGTGAGATTATGGTTCATCTCATCTTGTAAGGGAAATTTTAGCTATAAATTAAAGGTTTAGTGATCAAGAAGTGAGCAGAGGAGAGCAAATGGCTTATAAGCGGAGAAAGGAGCATTTGTCCTCTAATAAGATGTATTACAAAGCTTCTTGTATACATGTTATATACATGTTTTTTATAATGTTGAAAATACAGTGCCTATTTAAAGATTGTGTGATTCTTTTTAACTACATGATTAAAAGGGTTTTATGAAAATTTTATACTGATGATCTATTCTCTGGATAGTTCATCACTATCTGATCAGTGGGTGTCTGACACCTGGAACCCCTCTTGATCATCTGTTTGTAAAGGCTTCAGCACTCGCAGTAGTGCCATGGCCTTCTCTCAGCTCACCAAGCACAGTGGCCTAGGCCATGTGACCGAAGAATATGATATCACATGGCCTAGGCTAAGCTGCAAGAAGGTCATGGCACTACTGCGAGCACCAATGCCTTCTCAAACAGCTGATCAACAGGAGTCCCAGGTGTCGGACCCCCATGGATGAAATACTAATGAGCTATCCAGGGGATAGGTTATCAGAATAAAAGTCTCAGAAAACCTCTTGTATTCTGTGAACACAGTATGCAGTAAGTCCTCAGGTTCCTCCTAGTGGTGGCTGAAACAGCATCTTTGTTTAATTCAGAATGTAAAGATACTGTACTTAAATGTTGATGGAGCAACAGAATTGCTGAAATCAAAAAGCAAAAACTCAACCCACGTGCAGAGGTCTAGTGTTTTATACTGTGTTCAACAAATCCCTTAGTTTTTGAAGATTAACTATGTCAATGTGACCTTAAAAATGCTGATTCAATTTAATCCCATAAGTGGAATGAAGCCTTGAGAGTATTGTTTCTAGACCCACTGTAGGATTTTGAATTTGAAAGTTCAGATTTTAGCTCTGCTGTAATAGATCATTAGTGAATATATAATACCTTTATAGCACAGAAACAAACTTCAAATATCCCCTTTTGTGACCAGTCAAGTTTTCCATATTTTAATCCATGTGTCTCTGAAAGCCATAGCTTTTTTCCAATTCAGTTGTGGTAATAATGTTTGCTTATTTTTTGGTGATACATGGGACTTGGTTTTTATATTTTTTTATACAAGTGAAAATTTTTAAAATATGGAAAAATAGTTTGTTTTCACACAGTTTTCATATTTTTTTTCTACTAGCACAAAGTTCAAACAAAATACTTTTTTTTTAAATTATGTCCTCTTTCCAAAATGTTAAATATTAATGATACCCCTGCGCTAGCTGCGGTAAACCACACTATTTCCTCTCCTTTTGAAGTGCCGAGTTTCCCTACCTTATTCTGGGAGATCAGCTCTATTCAGTCTTTTCGTTTTTCTGTATAGTCGGTACATCAAGGAAACTTCTTCTTTATTTGTTTCTTTTCCTTTTCTTTGCTGGGCTGGTGATCCTCTTCCACACTGCTGTAGGAACATAGTGACGTCACAAGTTCCCCGCTCCCTCAGCGGCTCCCGCGTACACACGTCTGCCACCGGCCGGGGCGGCGTGTGCAGCGCTGTGGAAGAGGATCACCAGCCCAGCAAAGAAAAGGAAAAGAAACAAATAAAGAAGAAGTTTCCTTGATGTACCGACTATACAGAAAAACGAAAAGACTGAATAGAGCTGATCTCCCAGAATAAGGTAGGGAAACTCCGCTCTTCAAAAGGAGAGGAAATAGTGTGGTTTACCGCAGCCAGCGCAGGGGTATCATTAATATTTAACATACCTTGTCTTTAAAAATACGGGTTACTTTCAGGGAATCCGATATACACCCTAGCAGCGGCACCCTGTGTATAGCAGGGGATAGGAATCACACACACAAGAGTGGCAGCACAAGTGTACCCATTATAACTGTTATCTCTTTCCAAAATGGTTGTTTTGATATAGGGAATGTATGGGTTATGGTCACCAGAAGCAGGGCTAAATTGTGTGGCGTGGCACTTTTTAATTTTTTTGTTTTTGTTTTTTTCTTCTTTATTTTTTCTTTGATTTGCACTTTTTGCCCCATAATGTCATACAATACATTTGGGGAGACATCTAAACATGCTTTTTTCAATATTGTTGATTTCTTCTGTAACTGGAACTCTGATCTCTAGGACCGAAGCAGGAAGCTGCAGTATTGTCACTTTCTGATCTGTACTCATGAAACTGCCTTGTCTATGGGGAGCTCTTGCTGTCATTGACATCGGGTTACCTACTCCTTAGTCACACAATTAGCCTACAGTTGCCACCTCTGCAAGGATGTTCAGGAACATCCATGCAGAGATCAGCACAGACTACTTGGATGAATATAATCAACAGGTGGCATGGAATTGGTCAATTATGCTGTTTACTATATCACACATAAAAAATTACTTTATTAGATTAAGATTACTAAAAGATTATAATCCACAATGCAAATAGATGTATTAGTAAAGGGGCAGTTAGAAAACTGTAAAGAAGGAATTCACCTCATCAATCACTGAAATAACCCTCTCATGTAGCAGCAAGGTAGGTGGGGTTACATATTACATAAAAAATATTTAGAGTCACAAAAACAGCATACAGCAGCATGCTATATTGTTTCTTTAATTCAAGATCTAGGGAAACAGCATAACTCACCTTCCTGTACTGTTTATTTGGCTTCAATTTACTTCTATTGAAGTAAAGGAAATGGTGTGTGTATCACAACCCACTCAGTTGTTTCAGGAACTCTGGCCACCCCAGCTTCCGCATAAGACTGGTATTCCAATCTCTGCCAATAATTGACTTAGATAAGAATACTCATTTTACCATGACAGCAAGTGAACCAAACACTGCTCTACCATGACAGTAAGTCATTATGGCTTGTCAGGATATTTCAAACCAACCATGTTCTATCAATTATTACTTTTTGTAACTATATGAGGAAGATATGGAGTGTTGAGAGGTAGAATACAGAATAAGATGATTTCACCTGCAACAATGTATACCTGGTAAATCACTTTGTCTGTGTTATTCTCCTTGGCATTGCAGTGTGTAGTGGAACATCTACATCTACTCTATACTCTATACACTCTATAGAGGAGACTGCGCTGACCTCTAATAACAGATATTTGCACAGGGAAAGGGTAGTTTTAAGTTCTGATGATATGATATATATTTCTGTGATGATTAGTGTTGAGCATATAGTATTCGAAGTGGACTTCAATACAAATTTCATGAAAAATTAGATTTGCCACAAAGAAGAATTTCTTTGTGCTTTGTGGTAACAAATCAATTTCCCCTGAATTGGTGGTAAAAAAAAAAAGACATACACACCTCATAAGTTTGTGCGCAAAGATGCCGCCGTGGCCATCTTGATTGAAGATCCCGCACAAAAATCTTGTGCACAGTTACATATGACGTCACCAAGAAGGCCAGCATGATGATGTTATCATGCACAATGCAAGCTTTTAATCAAGATGGTTATGGCGGCCTCTTCGTAATCAAATATAAAAGGTGAGCATTATTAGTTTTTTTTTTTTTTTCCGGAATAACCCCTGAAGCCCTCAAAAATTATTCTCAGATGCCAAAATCAGTGATGAATGTGGCATCTGAGGGGCTCAGTGATGGGGGCCCATCATTGTGCCTGCTACTTACAAAGAAATGTGCTTCATGATGAAGTTATTTGTCACAAAGCAAATTTCTTTGTAAAATTTGGCAAAGTAGCCGAATTGAATTTTTGATAACTTTGCTCATCTCTAGTGATGATAGGGCCTTTTTTTCAAGTACAGCATTTTTCATAGAGATAAAATGTCAAAGATGAATAAAGCTATGAATTCACTCACATAAAAAGTGACGGTCCAATTGGAGGGTTGCTTTAAAAACATTAAGAATGCAAAAATGATTCAACCCAAGAACATCTGACAAGTGGGACCTAATGTCCCTTGCTGCTAAATTTGCTATTGGTGTATGTGAAGATGACTTATGTGTCATTGGAACATCTTAGTAATTCACAGGGAAAATACAGTTAGAACATAAACAGCTATTATTACATTCTCACTATATTAATATGAGGCAGAGTTGGAATCGTAAGCAAAACTAAAATATTTCATAACATATAATAATAGCAACAATGCCACTAACTGCAAATAACATAATATCTAAACAGTCTCAGTAATGTAATAGAATTATATAACTTGTCAACATCTTTGCCTAACTGGGGTTTTTACACCTCTTAAAATCACTTCAAATCTTTAAAGTCGACAACATATTTGCTGCCCACCTCTAACAGTAAATTACAATGTTATCTAAAGTATAAATAACTATTATTGTGAAAAGCACCGGAAACTATGTCTCTGGAGACTTCAACTATTCCTTAATGAGTATAGCATTTCTGGAAGATTTCAATCTATGTTACATTAATGAACATGTTTTCATATAGAATGTTTTTATATCGGTCCCAAATGAGTTGTCAAACATGAATATAGATAATAAATGTCTTCCTCTGGAAGATAAATTTGAATTCTTCTTGGGTTAAAGGCAATATGGGAATAAGGAAAATAGTAACATTTCTGGGTCTGCATCAACAGATGTACAGTAAACAGATGGAGAGAATTTGAACGTGTAAGGTTTTGACACAAATGTGTCCATAAAATAAAAGTTTGAAATGTTCAGAATAACAAACACATTGTAAAGTTCATGTTTTGGTGTGTATTGAAACATGGAATCAGGATGTATAATATCTTTTATAAAAAAAAAACTCAAATGGGTAATGTTTCACAATTACAGCATTAGTGCACTATGAAAATATATGTCATTATGCAATAAGCTCAAAACTGTACAACACATGTTTTACCATCCAGAGAATAGATTTTGCATTTGCAATCTCAGTGAAAACACTTGAAATACTTGTCCGAATGCCATGTCAGAGCATCTCCACATAATTTTGTTTATTTGGTTTAGTTACATAGTTACATCAGAACATCTCCCTGCTTATTGGCCAACTGTATCTGGCTAACAGACAGGGAGCCAGTATGAATGCTGTGTAGCCCGGCTTGTAAGATGAGAAATTGAGGGGGCAGGGCAATTTAGCTTGACCAAGCCCCCCAACCTCATAGACTCCATAGAAACTGCATGGTCTGCTTCCATTGGCAGTACATCACTGCCAGCTATCCAGCCAGAAGTCGTAATAGTAGGCCGCAGTTGTCCTTGCTGACATGGGAAAAGAGCAACATTATCGATGAGGAGAAAGAGGATGAGATTGTGGATTGGATGGCTCAGTCCTCCTGTAATTTGTGGCATAATGATGTGGAGGTAACTTCTGAGTATGATACTGTGCCATAGATCCAGGGGTCCCAGTGTTCCTCCTGCTGCTCTTCCTTGAAACCACAGAGAAGGCTTTCAGTGGAGTTTTCACTGTCTTCACTGCCCCTTCCTAGTAGCGTGCCTTCCTTTTTGGCAACAAAACCCTATGATGCCCTACAGAAGATAGTCAAGAGAGTCTCTCTGGACTTGTGTAAGAACAGTCAACATTTTGACTTCCGTGAGGAGGAAGTTCAGTAGTGTACCTATAGCCAACGTATTGGTGTTGGGGGCAGCGACAGAGGCAATCGGGGCAAATGCAGAGTAGGAGAGGGGAGACCAAGGAGCCCACCATGATATCCCACAGTCTAATAAAAGTCTCAAGGAGGGTGAGTAATCCAAAAATGATTCTGTGCTGGACAGGACCTGGGAGCCAGAGGAGGAGTCAACTCTAGTGGAGGACAGTGGTGGTGGTGGCAGCGGCAGCAATAAAGAGCAGAAGCCACTTACCTCCCAAAGAACAGCCAGGGCCATATCTGCTTTGGGATCTCGTGATGCTGCTAACATTGTGTGTAGGTTGTGCCTAAAATGTGCCAGCTAAGCCAAGCTCAGCTGCCTCTACCTCTGCATGATTATCTACCATATAGCAGTTTTTCACTAGGCTCCCGGAAGACAAAAGCATTGTCCTGTGCAAGCTTTGTAAGAACAAAATAAGATGTGCGCAGGCAAACACAAATGCAGGCACCACAGCTCTACTGACCCACATGAAGCGGTATGCCTAACATCATGTTCAATAAGGTTGCTGCAGCCTCCATCATGCTGCTGCCTGCCAACATGTACCATAAGGCTGATGCTGCTGCCGCTGCTTCAGCTGCTGTTCCTTAGTGCTAATCCCCTACTGCCATCACTATAAACACTACGCATCTACCACTACAACCACCAGTACTGTTACTACTACTATTACTACCCATAGATAGCTGCCCTACTGCCTTATATGTTTCAGGCTATGCTGCTTCTGCTGTCCCTACTTGTGAGTGTCCTATGGGCAGGCATTCTGACCCTGTTAAGGCATACTCTTTGGATGTTTGGTCCTTCAACAAGCCAATTTTTGGAGGCTTTGGACTATGGAAAAGCATAACACTTGTGACGGCTCAGTGTATTTTTAAACATGCTGTTTGTTAACGGCATGAAATGTGTGTTTACCAATAGCTATGTATATCAGTGTCAGACATTATTTGCTATTGCTGTTATTGCGTTCAAGAACTTGTGGAGGGAGGAGGGGAAAGGTAAAAAGCAAAAATCGACTTAAGATGAACAAAAAGAGATAGCATGGGTGTTATATACCAATTTTCAGGGAAATTGGAGCAAATTTAGATTAGCCCAAACCAATTTGGGTGCAAACCAAACTTTTGGAAAAATTTGGTGAACGTGAACTGAACCTTGAATCTTTAGTTCTGGTACTAACAAGAGGACTGAGGACCCTGCTGACAAGAGTTTACAATTTATGAGGATATAAGGTAAAAACTGCTTGTTCTGTACAATGGTACAGCTATCTTAACAAAATTGGGGAATGTATATAAAGCTGCATGAGCTAGCCACCAGCCAATATTAATGGTGCATTTGGGGTAGATACTGTTGGATGAAAGGATCAGGTTCTGATGAATGATTTTGAAGAGGAGGGAGGATGAATGGAGAAGATCCGTGAAGAGGTAGATTAGCAGATGTGATCAGATACCCTAAAAATATGTTTTTAGGGAGCACCTTAAACTGTAGGATTAACCTAAGAGATTGGGGTAAGGTGCTCCAGACAACTGGTGCAGTTTAAGGGAAGCCTTGGAGATGGGAGTAAGATTCAGATTCAGATTATGGATAATATTATCCGTAAATAATTGGCTGACTGGTAGGGTGATACACAGAGATGAGTGAGGAGATAAAGGGCTCTGTGGAGAGCTTTGCGGGTGAGAAGGAGAAGCACAAGAAACATGTGATGGTCTCAGTGTGAGTCAGTTGTTCTCCAGCCTTGTTGGGTGCTGGTGCTATGCACCTTACCTGGGTTTACTTCTGCCCAATCTTTGTGGCCACCTAGAAAGACATAAAGTTCACCTGGCCTTCGCTGAGAGGGCTCCTGGGTTCTCCAGAAAGAGGACATTGATTCTGTGAGCAGCTCTGCCTCAGACTGCCATGCATCCGTTCCGCTGTTACTGGTGTGCTGGTTACAGTGTGTGTTGTTGATACTGTGCGGTGTTCGGGTTACAGTACATGTGCCTGGGTTCCAGTCGTTGTTTGAGTGGACTGCTGGTGCTTGCTCCAGCTCTCTCTGCAGGTAAGTGGCCAAGTGCATCAGGACCATTTTGGAGATGCAACCAGTGAACTTCGGCTAAGTTCATCCCTACCATCTGGGGCTCTGTGAAGAACGGGGCTTACTGGGTTTCTGCTCTCTGGGTTTGGCCCCAAGTAAAATTGGTATACTTGGTCCAGTGGTATTTATTGCCTCTGGTTACTTGCCTGCTGATCCAGTTTCCTACTCACTGTTATTTCTCTGGGTATGCTTGCTTTGGTGTATTCTTCATTGTGAGATGTTCTAAGGGTCGGTTGTACCCACACTAGAACATGACAAAAAATTTATGCATTACGCATGCATGTCTGATTAACATATCACACCATACAACAGTACCCCTATCACAATAACAGATGTACATCTGCTCTCATAGATGGTTCTTATACCCATCACTAAATAAAATAGCATAGCTGTATCTGACATTAGGAGAGTTATATCTTTAATGTTCTTTAGCTTCATGGTGGTGCAATGCAGTAATCAGCATGTGGCTTGTACATATCTTTCTATGGCTAGATTCACATGAACGTATGTGTTTTGTGGTCCACAAATTGTGGATGCACAAAAAAAATGATTGACGTCCGTGTGGCATCCATTTTTTTTGCAGATCCATTGTAACAATGCTTAGCCTTGTCTGCAAAACTGACAAGAATGGGACATGTTCTATTTTTTTTTGCGGGTTACGGAACAGACATACGGATGCAGATAGCACACAGTGTGCTGTCCATAATTTTTGCGGACCCTTTGAAATGAATGGGTCCTCATCCAATCCCCAAAAAAAAAGAATGGACACGGAAACAAAATACGTTTGTGTGAATGTAGCCTAAACTAGCAGAATGTTCTATCTTGCCTGGTGAGTTGAGAATTTATTATTAAGAGGTTAAATGTGTGAGGAGATAGCATTCTTGTAATATTATCATATAGATGAGTAGCCACTGGGGAATATATGGAACCAGATGGAAATGTATGCCCGTTATTAGTTTTCTTATAGCCTTTATGGTCTGTGGGACTTAGAAGTGGCATGTCACTAAGTAATACTAGAGAGATACCTGCTTGATTAATTCTATTACATTAGGTATTGATTACCATATATTATTGTATTAAATGACAGCTGGAAAGCTCTCCCCATATTGAGAGAATATGTTGGCTATTGTAATCATGCATTATACTGTATGTATGTTTCTAACCTGTGTTTCTAACATACAGTATTTTTCACCCTATAAGATGCAACGGCCCATAAGATGCACCTAGGTTTTAGAGGAGGGCAATAAGAAAAAAATATATTTAATTACACCTCAGGTCAGACCACTAATAAGACCCCCAATGTTAATAAGACCTCAGCTAACGGCCCCAATCAGACCCCCAATGTTAATAAGACCTCATATCAGACCCCCAATCAGAACTACACTCAGACCCCAATGTAAATGACCCCCAATCAGACCTCAGAAAAGAGCCCCATGCCTCTCATTAGCCTCCATGCCTCTCATCAGCCCCCATATGAGCCCCTATGCCTCTCATCAGCCCCCATAATCAGCCCTTATGCCTCTCATCAGTCCCAATTATCAGCCCTTATTCCTCTCATCAGCCCCATTGCCTTAGATTAGCCCTTATACCTCTCATCATTTCCATTGCCTCAGATCAACCCCCAGCCTCATGACAGATAAATTAAATAAACCACTTACCTATCCTGCTTCTGTACGCCACCGCTTATCACAGCCCACGCTCTGTCTTCATCCAGCCTCCGGCTTTGCTGTGAACTGGCAATCACAGCATGAGGTCACAGAGTGCCCTAACGCTGTGAGCAGCCACTGCACAGCCGACAGCTGAGGACCAGGAAGTGGTGAGTACAGAACCTTCACCACTTACTGGTCCTCTGGTACTAATGAGAGCTTCCATAATGGTGCAATTTTTATACAAAATGTTTCATCTTAGGTCGCTCCCCTTTCCCATGAAACCACACCCATTTTACATTAAGCCATAACCTTTTCCAGACTAGATGTAAAAACTTGCATCAAAACCCATCCTGATGCACCAATTTGAGCACAATTTACACCAAAATCTATGTGCACAGATATTAATAAATATTATTCTCAATGCATATAAAAAAATAAGTAAACATGAAACAACTCTGCAATAAGTTTAAAAAAATGTCCTACTACTGCCCTAATACTAGAGCATCTCCATGGCTGGCAGCAAACAAACAAATTCTAGGTGGGGTAATCCTTTAGCAGGTACCAACATGTCTGTTTAGCCCACTGAATTGTGGCAGAGCAACAGATATTCCTGTATGCTTTAATTTTAAAGTAATAACATTTACAATTGAATAGTTCAGATCTTGCAAAACAGAAATTTCCTAAAGTTACATGTGATAAAGCTATATTTTATAACTTTCTGAAGCTGGAATTCATGAGTGCAGGGCTTTACTTTCCCTCATTGAGTTTATTATATGTTTATATACACATTAGCATTCATTTTAATTTACTTTAATTTATTTTTACTTCCATTCTAACTTTCTTTTTTACTATCAACATATAGTTAACCATTTTTGAAAGTACTGCCATTATTAGAGCATATTCTGCCAAAATAAAACAATAAGTCCATGCAATTGAAATGCTAGGGATGTCTAAATAAAGTCAGGTGTAGTTGTTTCTGCTGAAGAGGTTAAATGGATGGGATTCCTCTAGGTGTGTTCCAAGAACAATCCATTTTGTCTTTCTCCCACTCTGGTACCTATATGTCAGGCCACTGACTGCAAAGGGAATTTTTCCCTACTAATCTGTCTGCAATAAGAGACAAGAACAACTTAACCAAGACTTCCTTAACTGCTGTCAGTCTCTTTAGCATTCTGTCATTCGGGGTTGAAAAAGATCAGGATTTTTCCAAATCCCTTCTTCAAATCTCTGTTTATTAAAGAATGTCATGCAATTCTTTAACAAATAGTATAACAAAGGAAACAGCATACAGCAAATAAGAAAATAAGCTGAAATATAGTAGACTGAAATAATCTGAAAAAGAGGTTCCTAACATAGCAAACAAAGGCAATTCAAGTATAGGCACAAAATGGTGTGACTAGAGATGAGCGATTTGAAACTGACAAAGTGAAATTCGTTTAGAATTTAAGGAAAAATTCAATTTGCAACAAATGCTAATTTCCTTGCGCTTCATGGTAATAAATGGCAATTTTCCTAAAATGGCGGCTACACGTGTGAGGACTGAGGACTGAGGACATGGGGCAAGGAACTCTGGGAAGGCGGGACCACCCAGATTGACATGCCTGCATGCAGCCAATCAGCAGCCAGCCAGCCCTGTGATGTCACAGCCCTATAAATACATCAGCCATCTTACAGTCAGACATTTTCCAGCATTCAGAGTGCAAACATTTGAAGGCGCTAGGGACAGCAGGTGGAAAAACGATTGTGGGAAAAAAAATACAGAAAAAACTATTTATAAGTGCAGAGAAAGGATAGGGAGCAATCATTTCACATCATCTTGGTGCAGGGAGAGATGTCAGAAGGCAATAGGGACATTGATAGAAAAGTGATTAAAAGTGCAGGGAACGATTATTTGGGGATCCAAATAGTCATTAGACAGCTCTGTCATTCCAGCTTTTTGTTATTGGGCTGCACGTGTTATGTTGAAAAGCCTTTAGAGGCTTATATCTTAGTATCTTATTCAGTACTACAAGAAAAATATATCCTCATTTCACTTCAGCAAGTGATTTCTGTTGAAAGCGTATAGGGGCGTATTTCAGTAAAAAAGAAAAATATATATGCACTGCACTGTTGCAGTTATTTCTGTTGAAATTGTATAGGGGCGTTTTTCAGTAAAAAAAGAAAAATATATACGCACTGCACTGTTGCAGTTATTTTTGGTGAAAGCATATAGGGGCGTATTTCAGTAAAAAAAGAAAAATATATATGCACTGCACTGTTGCAGTTATTTGTGGATAAAGTGTATAGGGGAGTATTTCAGTACTACAAGAAAAATATATAAGCACTTCACTCTTTATTTTTTTTCTGGTCAAAGCACATAATATATATATAGAAATATATATTTTCAGGTCACTTCTACAGTTATTACTGGTGAAAGGCAGCGTATAGGGGCGTATTTCAGTAAAAAAAGAAAAATAAATTCGCACTTCACTCTTTAATTATTTTCTGGTTTAAGCGTATAGTGGCATATTTCAGTCCAACAAGAAATATATATTCTCTGGACACTTCAGCAGTTATTTCTGGTGAAAGCGTATAGGGGCGTATTTCAGTAAAAAAAGAAAAATAAATACGCACTTCACTCTTTAATTGTTTTCTGGTTTAAGCGTATAGTGGCATATTTCAGTCCAACAAGAAATATATATTCTCTGGACACTTGAGCAGTTATTTCTGGTGAAAGCGTATAGAGGCTTATTTCACAAAAAATATATATTTACTGTATACGGAAGTGAACTGTTGCAGTTATTTCTGGTGAAAGCATATAGGGGCGCATTTCAGTACTTCAAGAAATATATATATGCACACTTCATTCCTTAAGTTTTTTCTGGTCAAAGCGTAAAGGGGCGTTTTTAAGTACTACTAGAAAAATATAAACACACTTTACTTTTTACTTTTTTTCTGGTCAAAGCGTATAGGGGCGTATTTCAAAACTACTAGGAAAATATATTAGTCACTTTTAGGGGTGTTTTCATTTCCGTTTAATTTGTTTAGTTTAGCTACAAGTATGTCAGGCAGAGAAGTGCCAGACCTTGCACAGAAGAGAGTGGTAGAGGCCTGAATATTTCTGGCACAAGCAGAGGTCACAGTAGAGTAATGGGTCGTGGAAGCAGTTTTCGCAGTGAGAGGCCTGAGCTCCCGGTGTCGTCTACCGGTCGTGTTTTTACCAGCAACCCAGCGGTTCTTGATTAGTTAACTCGGTCATCCACGTCATCCCAAGTAACATCAGACACACCCAGCCTACAGTTGTTGGGTTCGTCATACACAACCCTTAGCTGGCATGGCCCGGGAGCAGGCCCTGTGGCCTTACCTGTCCTCAACCTGCCTCTGTCCATTTTTGTTCCCTTACCGTGAGAAACACTACATGCAGTGCGCTCAGTTTCACTTTTCAGCAAGGAAGAGCTTCTAGAGGACAGTCAGCAGCTACTGCCCAGCCAAGATGTGGAGGAGACATCCGCCGCTTCATCCACCAGGCGGGCAAGTAGCGATGAGGAGAGTGGCACCGGAGCTTGTGTTGTGAGTGGTCAGGAGCTCCTGACCCAGAGGCTGTTGAGGAGGACATCAATGATGTGCAGACACTACTCGATGATGATCAAGCCGATTGCACTTGGGAGCTGGGTGAAGAAGGGGCTTTGTCATCATCAGGAGAAGAGGGTTGCAGCTTTCCCTTCAGGCAGCGCCTGAGCTAGCAAGTCGCTAGCGTGGCTGGGAGTCAGCAGGATGGCCACAGTGAGAGGTCCAGAACCAAACCGGCACGGGATAGACCACCTGCTTTGCAGCAGCCTACCTGTGTGTAGAATATGTGAGCATAAGGTGAAGCAGAATTCCAATTTTGGCACCACGTCCCTGCGTCAACATATGCAGCATCACCATAAAGTGGCCTGGGAGAACCGTGGCTCCGATGTGGTGGTCCAGCCTGCTGCAGCTATCGCTACATAACCTGGTGGCACACAGCCAGTTTCAGCCAGTCAAGGCTCCACCAACTCATCCGAAGGGAACTGTCTGTCAATTCTATCTACTGCTGGTCCAGATGCTCCTGCTCCTACTCCTTGTCAGGCGTTCCGTCAGCAATCGATCATCGAAGCGATTGCCAAGAAACAACAGTATGCTTGCACGCATCCAATGGCGCAGATGCTGAACATGCTCCTGTCCAAGTTTCTGGTCCCTCCCGTTCCAAGTAGTGGACTCTGCACCTATTAGAGCACTGATGGCTTGTGCTGAGCCAAGGTGGAGAGTCCCAAACCGTCATTTATTTGCAAAAAAGGTGGTACCAGCCCTGCCCACACATGTGGAACAGAAGGTGGATCAGTCCTTGAGCCTGTCAGTGTATGCCAAATAGAGCATGGACCTGTGGAGCTGTAACTGCGGACATTGGCAATACATGTCCTTTACGACCCACTGGGTGAATGTGGTTCCTGCACAGCCACACCAGCAACTTGGACAGGTCACTCCACTTCCGCCTCCACGTTGTCACGCCGTTGGTCCTGCGACAATACCGACTCTGCCTCCTCATCCTTTACCATGACCTCAGCCTCCACTGCAGGGACAAGTCACAGTGCCCTTCCAGCATACCACATGTGCAGGGCTCGGCGGTGTCATGCTGTTCTGCACCTGGTTTGCCTTGGCGAATGGAGTCACACAGGGGAGGAACTGCTCCGTGTGATGCATCAAGAAGTCGAATCCTGGCTTTCCCTGCGACAATTGAAAATAGGAACCATGCTGACCGACAACTCTAAGAAAATGGTATCGGCGCTGCGTCAAGGAAGGCTGAGCCATGCGCACTGCATGGCACATGTGTTCAATCTGGTTCTCAAGCAGTTCCTGAAGTCTTGCACTCATCTGCAAGACATCCAGGAAACTTTGCATGCACTTCAGCCACTCCTATACCACAAAGCACACCTCTCCTTGAGCTGTAGCAGCAGAACGGCATCCCCAACATAGGCTGATATGCGACGTTTCCACCCTTTGGAATACCACCCTCCATATGTTGGGCCGAATGTACTAACAGAGAATGGCCATCAACGATTTATTGATAAAGCAAGCGTATAGGAGTACTCCCCTGTGTAACTTTGATGTCAGCCAGTGGCAGCTCATGTGTGACACCTGCCGTTTGCTCATGCCCTTGATGAGGCCACATAAAGTGTTCTACACCCCTAAAAAAGGCTCTCTGTAGCCCAGAAATAGTCGTTTTTTATCGCGATTCGCTGCAAATAAATTCTGATTGAAGCAAATTTTTCCCAAAAATTCAGCGAACTCTCCGAATTTTGAAAAATTTGCTTATCTCTAGGTGTGACCAAGCATTATTGGTCCAATTTACAAAATAAAAATTATACAGATCAATAAAAATTTAAACAAAAAAGAAACTGCTGGATGTGATATATAAACAATAGTATATTGATGTATATGGTACTTTACGTGAAATTGAGGAGGTTAAATTCAGCTACAGAGACCAAGCATGTGGGTCAACCTGATAAGCTGATATACTTTAAAAAGAGCACACATTTACAAAAAGACTAGATCCCTGAAGGAGTGCCACGCACACTAGGTAGAGATAAAATCTCGTCAAACCTGTGCATCCCTGAATACACTAAGGAGACACCAACAGGCAATCCAAGCTAATGACTAGTTGTGCAGTTGCGATAAGCTAAGTAGTGATGAGCGGCAGGGGCAATATTCGAATTCGCAATATTTTGTGAATATTTGTGCAAAAATTTGGCATAAATTTGAGAATTCGTGATAATTTTCTTGATTGTGAAAATCGGCAATCTAATATTTGCGTAATGCGCGCGCAATGCAGGCGTTGGTCACTATTGCTATATTTTTCAAGCTGCTAGAAGTTTCCTGAGACTGGAAAAAATGGTTGCCAAGGCAGAACATTACAATAGCTTTATAGGCAAATGGAGTGCTCCGATATATTCATGATTTCGCAAATCGGCAATTAATAATGCGCACTATACCACAATCTAACCTACACTGACTATCTCCCACTAACTATCTGTATTATATATATAAACTAACTAACTAACTAACTAACTATCTAATGTAATGTGACACAGTAAAGCACAGAGCAAAATAATGACACTGCTGTCTCTCAGAATTGAAAAAAACCCTGCAGAAAATGGCTGCTGGGGAGGTTCTTATGTAGTAAAGGGGTAGGCAACTTTCCTATTGGTTGCTAGGGATGTTGCTAAACTCAGACAAAGACATTGCAGCCTTCTCATTGGCCCACAAGCAAGAAGCAGAGATAGATCATGGGTTCAGATGAAAAAAAATCTAAAATATTCGAAATTACGGATATATAGCACTATATTCAAAATATTCGTGAATTCTCGAAGTGACGATATTCCTGATAAAAATTTGCGATTCGAATATTTGCGCCCAACACTAAAGCTAAGTTTCTAAATTATATATGGTTGGTCAGACCTGGGGTTTCTACCCTTGACAGGATATCTACTTGACATTTTTATTATATTGTCTGCCTAGTGGTGCCAATAATTTTTTAATACATGAAAGAAAAAATCACAAAATACATCACAAAAAATCCCTAGCGTCTTATATCACCTGGTCAGAACTCCTTAAAACTGAGAAAGCATGAGAGTTCAGGAGATAAAACCTATGCTGTTCAACGGTAATTTGTTTATAAAGTTCCATGTCCTAATATGTAGGAGCACCAGGGGAGGCAGATTTGAATAATAATTTGTACAATCTAGGGAAGTGCATAGAAGGGAGTTTGTAGAGGCGAAATAAATTATGTGACCAATTAGTATCTTCTGTCTCTCGAAAGACTTTGCATATTAAGTAAAAGTATCATAACTCAAGAAAACAAAGTTTTAATTAGGTGAATCATAGCTATGCAAACAGTTTGATTGGGGGTCACTGGTGGTGACACCCTTCCTTTAACAATGTATCTGCATACAGCGGTCCACCCATTGCATTTATTTCTTTGGTCCCCAGCCCCTAAAGCAGTGGCGTAACTAGAAATGACTGAGCCCCACAGAAAATTTTGGAATGCCCCCCCCCCCCAGTAATTTTTGCACAGCGCCTTCCTTTAATGCTGACCCCTTTCCTGTGGCTAGTAAAGATTGCTCTCTCAGATCAGGCCCGGCAGCTGTTCCATCCGTTTTCTACACTGTCTATACTGCCACTGTATATAATTTCATTGTGTAATACTGTTGAGGGGCCCTGACAAAATATTTTAGTACTTCTTATCCTCCTCTTGGATGGGCCCCTTCTGGGTCAGGGTCCTGATATGTAAAGCTGATGAACTGCTGTAAGTTCTCTTCATGTGCAGCTACACCTGTAAGTTGTACTCTTTTTCTATGTCAATTTTAGCCAGTGTTTTCCTATTGCGTATGTACTGGTGGCATGTGTTTTTCTTACCATTTGCATTCCCTTATATTTCCTGGTTTCAAAATTAATGTTCCACTTTCTTTATTAGGCCTTCAACTCATTCAGAACTATTTGTAACATAGTAATCTTTTTTGTGCTAATTGTGTAAATGAATTCTACCAAAATAATTTATAAAGGTTCGTAGTTACAGTCAGCTACTTAACATGTGATGCTGTACTGAGACACTGCATTGTATTGCTCAGTGTGTAATCATGTGATAAAATACTATTATGTGGTACAGTACTCATTGTGGAAGAAAATAACACACTCTTTACCAGATAATTTTCGGGAAGCAGCACGTAATACACATTTATTATGTTCTGCACATTATGCCTTTTAGCACAGCCTGTTTATATTACGATGGAAACACTTATTTTCAATCGTTCTTACTGTCAGCTGTCGATGTTTTCGCATATCGGGTGAATCCTGTATGTGAAAGTAGTTACTGCTGTGTGCAGCTGGGACAAATTCTAATTGTAACTACTCTACTGTACTTTTTTTCTACAAGCCAAACAGATTTTCCTCCTTCAGATAATTCCACAGAAGAATTAAACTTGACCAAATCATAAGTCCTCTGAATACAATTATGGAAAAACAGCTTCATTACTTGAGTGAATGTTGCAAACACCCACAATCCATTCAGCTTGGAGCAGCAGTATAGCACCTAAGATGTAGCATTTGTTAAATGTTAAAGAAAGTACTATCTGAAAGCATGTGTGAAATAGTGGTGTTATTTTACTGCTTAGGTAGACTCTGCCAACAATACAAATGTTACAAAATGTGCAATATACAATATCCTTTGTTTTCTGGTTTCAAAAGAATGTTTTATTCGACTAAGTAAAAAAAGTCATGCATATATAAAGCAATTGTATCCATATGTAGTAGCATTTGTTTCATACTGTCAGTGGGGATACATGATAAACTCAGTTGGAGCAGGCAAACACGCATAGAATGCCATCTCTACAGTTTTCCCTTTGGGATTCAGACTACAGTATTTTCTTAATCAATGTTACTTAATAAGACCTGTATTTTACATAGTATTTTAGGGGGCCATTTAAAACCAAAGGTGCAAAGAAAAATTGGCTTAGTTACCTATAGCAACCCATCAGATTCAAATCAGAAAGGTAACTAATCCCGCTTTCCTTTGCACCAATTTTCATAAATCTCATATATATTTACATATTTGTCCATTCTTATATTAGATATGATATGATCCAGTAGGACCACAACTACTGGAACCCTTTAGCTACATTTTAGCTCCCTCATGTTCATTCACTCAACAATCACTCACAGTTTCAAGGGTTCTCATATATTAATTCCTTAGGCAGACAGACAGACCATGACAACATATAGACCTAGACTACTTTACTGTGAATCTCTAAGTAGTAGTAGAAGCCTACACCCATACAAAGTGGAACATAGGTGCACAAAATAGTATTTTGAGTTTTGTGTTACTCTGCTGGGCATTGTGAATAACAAAACCATTTTTTTTAAAGCTAGTCATCTCGCTTTTCTCCCCTTAGAACATCTCAGGACAATAGGATAGATAACAAAGGACAAATAATGTAAATCCATTGAGCAAAACCTAATATCCAATTATGTTGATCCAAAATCCTTACTTTTAAAAAAGCATGTAGGTTACTCTTGAACTCGTTCCATGAATTAACCACAATATCTTCCTCTTGCAGAGAGTTCCATAGTCTCACTGCTCTTACAGTTAAGAACCCCGTTCTATGCTGATGTAGAAGCTTTTCTCTAGAGGATGCCCCTTGTTATTGCTACCGTCAGATGTTTACATCGACTTTTGATATATTTATACAATCAATAATTACTAGTCACACCCTAAATTGTTTTTCTTTCATTATAGTTAACATTAATGTCCCCTGTCCCATCACTCTAATGCTGCCACTCTGATCTTTGTTTCTAGCCCTGAATTGATGACTGGTTGCAGCAATCATGTGGGGTAGTTTTGTTATAGATACAACAATGGAAACAAATACCATTAGCCTGGAGTTACAACACTAGAGCTCCTTTAAAAAGAAGTGAGTAGAGCTGTCCCGAACAATTCGCTGGTGAACAGTTCCCGGCGAACATCGCCGCGGCGGGCGAACATATGCGATATTCGGTCCGCCCTCTATGCGTCATCATTGAACTTTGACCCTGTACCTCACAGTCAGCAGACACATTCCAGCCAATCAGCATACCCTCCCTCCCGGGCCCTCCCACCTCCTATCAAAAAGCAGGGACAGCATCCATCTTAGAGTCATTCTGAACCTGCAGTGTTAGTTAGAGCAGGGAGAGTGCTGCTGCTGCTGCTGAATTAATAGGGAAAGTGTTAGCTAGGCCAGTGTTCTGTGTCCACTCCAGTCATCAAAGACTCATCGCCTCTTTCACACGAGCGTGTCCGGATTAGGTCCGGATAAGATTTCACAGGCAAAGCCATTCATTTTTGCCTGCGATTGTGCTCAGTTGTTCAGTTTTTTCCGCGCGGGTGCAATGCGTTTTGATGCGTTTTTTCACGCGCGTGATAAAAAACTGAAGGTTTACAAACAACATCTCCTAGCAACCATCAGTAAAAAACGCAATGCACCGGCACTTGCTTGCGGATGCAATGCGTTTTTCACACAGCCCTAGCCCCATAGAAGTTAATGGGCTGCGTGAAAAATGGGGACTTTGCGGTTGTGCAAATGGACTGTTTGCGGTTGTTTACACTACACTACCTGATCGATACAACATTGTACCTGATCGTATACACACGCTGAATGTTTTAAAGAACGTTATTCCAAACTATTTAGGAATATTAGGGGATTTATTTTCCATGGGAGTTTTGCCATGGATCCCCCTCCGGCATGCCACAGTTCAGGTGCTAGTCCCCTTGAAACAACTTTTCCATCACTATTGTGGCCAGAAAGAGTCCCTGTGGGTTTTAAAATTTGCCTGCCTATTGAAGTCTATGGCGGTTCGCCTGGTTCGCCCGTTCGTGAACATATGCGGAAGTTCGCGTTCGCCATTTGCGAACTGAAAATTTTATGTTTGTGACATCTGTAGAAGTGAGGTGAATCAATATTATATGATTCTTTACATATAATGGCTTCTATGTATTTTGAGTCTCCTTGAGCTCTCTTACACGGAGCGAATATCATGCAGATTCTCGTTTATGCAAGCAAAAATGAACGGGAATGGTGTGATGTAAAAGGTATGAACGATTCAAAGACAAGCAACAAATCGTTCATTCCCTGTCCATTGTGATCTTTCAGCATGCTAAAAAGTTATCACTTCTTGTTAACCCATAGAGGACCATCGCTGTACATGTACGGCGCTGGTGGATGTGACTTAACGCTGATCGGGCAGGTGCAGGAGCTGCACCTGCCCGGTCAGTGGCACGGACCTGGCAGTCACTGGCAGCCAGGCCCCTGCTGCATACACTGTCTTTAGTAAAAACACCTTACATCACAAAAAGTGCAACACCAAGCAATCAAAAAGCGTATGCCCCCCAAAATAGTACCAATCTAACTGTCACCTCATCCGGCAAAAAATGAGCCCCTACATAAAACAATAGGGCAAAAAACAAAAACCGACTATAGCTCTAAGAATATGGAAACAATAATAGTAGACATATTAGGTATCTCCGTGTTCATAACAATCAGGTCTATTAAAATATCACATAACTCCTCAGATGAACACCGTAAAAAAAATAAAAAAAAAACTGTCAAAAAAGCCATTTCTTTGTCACCTTACATCACAAAAAGTGTCATACCAAGCAATCAAAAAGTCATACACGCCTAAAAAAGGTGTATGCCCCCCAAAATAGTACCAATGAAGCTGTCATCTCATGCCGCAAAAAAATGAGATCCTACCTAAGACAATCGTCCAAAAAAAAAAAAAAAAACTATGGCTCTCAGAATATGGAGACACTAAAATATGATTTTTTTGGTTTAAAAAATGCTGTTATTGTGTAACACTAAAATAAATGAAAAAAATATACATATTATGTATTGCCGCATCCGTAACAACCTGCTGTATAAAAATATCACATGATTTAACCCCTCAGGTGAACACCGTAAAAAAAAAAACTGTGTCACCTTACATTAGAGATGAGCGAATTTCTAAAAAATTCAGTTCAGTCAGTTTGCCGAATTTTCCGAAAAGATTCAATTTGATCCGAATTAATTAATGGTGAATCACTATAAACAGAGCTATTTCCTGGCTGCTGAGAATCTGTATAGTGGTGTAGAACACTGTGCCTTGCAGCAACACGCATAGTAATTCCACTGTGGTACTGTATTTCTATGTGTTTCTGTATTACTGTGTTTCTATGAGTAAGTATGGCACACATGACAGGCATAAGTCTTAGAATCACTGCACACTTCACTTATTTGGGCAGTTACAGGGCTAAAACTGACCAAATAACTCGTGTGAACTCAGCCTTACAGGTCAATGTTAGCGCCAGGTATAAAGAATCGTGCAGAGGCCCAAAATCCTACTGTAGCGAGCGCACTCCTTTTACACCGTCGTCAGCTGATTCTACATAGATGTCTACAGAACCTGTTCTATTAAACGCTTATACAAGTAGAGACCCACTGACAGAGTGGAGAGGGTGTAAGAACTAAGTTTGTGTTGACGTCACTGATTATGTTACCCTTCCTCTGATCTGTCAGAACAATAACATCCGCAAAAAACGGATCCTGTCTGTGGAGCATCCGCCTACACTCAGTCAGCATTTGGTCAGTAATCCATCAGTATTGCTAATGCCAAAAAATCATGAGTGGATCTAAAACAGATATATACAGTATATATGAGTGTGTGTTTTAAATGTATGCCACATAATGTTTTCCAGTATTGTTTCTTTCTGTACAGTAAGGGGTTGTCATAGGTATACCCCATCCACAGGATAGAGGAAAGGTATCTGATCAATCGAGTTCCGACTGCTAGGAAGGTGAAGTCCTCAGGGTGAATGGAATGGCAGTAATATGCACGCTGCCGCTCCATTCATCTGTATGGGAAGTGTACAGTGCTGACTTGCCACCTGCAATTCCATACAGTTGACCGCCGTTCCATTCACTCCAATGACTCCAACACCTCATTCTTGTGACTCATTTTGATTTCCAGTGGTCAGATCCCCACCAATCAGATACTTATCCTCTATCTTTTGGATAGGGGATGAGATCGGACCTTGATTACATTTCCATTTTTCGTAGCATGCATACTGTAATACAGGATGCTGGCCAAGGAAGGAGGTGGGCAGAGGCTGGGATGGCTATCTGACATCCTGATCCAAACCTATGCCCACTCCTTCCTCTGCATTATATCATACAGTACATGACAGCCTCCCTTATCCACCCTACTGCTGCGCTGTGTATTATTGCTTACTTTGGCACACTTACATATGCACACAAGTGGTGCCAGGATAGTCGAGTGCATGTATATGTAAGTGTGCCATAATTTGCATCTCTGACATCTGTGTAGGTCCTGGGTCTCCACACAGCAGGTGGAGTCACCACTGCAGACAGTTATTGACTGCAGCGGTCACGTGTCCATCATCAAAAAGGATGCTAAAATTTACAGTAAGTACATTTTTTTGAATGTGTAAAATAGCCACAGGAGTGGATTTTTACACAGGATGAGAAGGTTGCAAAGAAGTGTGTCTGTGGTGATAGGGGGGCCCCATTCAAAAATTTGCTGTGGGGCCCAGTCAGTTCTAGCTACGCACCTGAAAAATCTTTAGTAATGACTAAATATGAGCGGATTTCTCAAAAATTCGATTTGACCAGTTTGCCGAATTTTCACTTATTTGGGCAGTTACGGGGCCAAAACTGACCAAATAAGTCAAGTTTGAACTCAGCCTTACAGGTTAATATTAGTGTCAGGTATAAAGAAGCATGCAGAGGCGCAAGATCCTACTGTAGCGTGAAAGGACGCACTTATTTTACACTGTCATGAGCTGAAACCACATAGATGTCTACAGAACCTGTTCTATTAAACGCTTATACAAGTAGAGGCCCCTTACTGTCAGCAATAGGTTTGTGTTGACGTCACTGATTTTTTTTACCCTTCCTCTGATCCGTCAGAACAATAACCCCCGCAAAAATCGGATCCTGTCTGTTCAGCATCCGCCTTCATTTGGTCAGCATTTGGTCAGTAATCCATTAGTATTGCTAATGCCAAAAAAAAAAAAAAAAAACATGAGTGAATCCAAAACAGAGATGACATGTGAATGGAATATTTGCATGTCTTCTGTGTTTTGTACCCACTCCTGCTTTTGGCTGTTGCGTGTCTCATTTTTTATTCCTTCTGACAGATCAGAAGAAGGGTCAAATAAATGATGATGTCAACCAGGCCAAAAAGGTAAAATAGTGGCTCAGTCATGAAGTGGGTGGGAACAGAATGAGAATTCCACAAAGTGGCCCAATGACATAGTGTGCAGGTGGCAGCAGCATCAGGAGACCACAGAGTGGCAATGTGACATTGTTTGAAGGAGGAAGCAGCATCAGGAGACCAGAGTGGCAAGGTGACATATATTGGAGGTAGCAGCAGCATCAGGAGACCACAGAGTGGCAAGGTGATATAGTGTGGAGGTGGCAGCAGCATCAGGAGACCACAGAGTGGCAAGGTGACATAGTGATGAGGAAGCAGCAGCATCAGGAGACCACAAAGTGGCAAGGTGACATAGTGTTGAGGTTGCAGCAGCATGAGAAGACCACAGAGTGGCACAATGACAGAGTGTGGAGGTGGCAGCAGTAGTATGAGGAGGCCACAGATTGGCAAGGTGACATAGTGTTGAGGTAGCAGCAGCATCAGGAGACCATAGAGAGGTTAGCTGACAGAGTGTGGAGGTCGCAGCAGCATCAGGAGACCACAGAGTGGCAAGGCGACATAGTGTGGAGGTGGCAGCATCATCAGAAGACCACATAGGGGCAAGGTGACATAGTGTGGAGGTGGCAGCAGTATCAGGAGACCATAGAGTGGCAAGGTGACATAGTGTGGATGTGGGAGCAGCATCAGGAGACCGCAGAGTGACCTGGTGACAGATTGGGGAGGTGGGTGGCACTAACTGTACCCACTGGCGATGGTGGGTGTAAGAAGGAGCACTTGGCATCAGATGTGTGGCAGCATTAGAATAGCAGCTGAGGCAGGTAGCGATCAAAAAATCACACGCACCCCAAAATAGTACCAACTAAACCGTCGTCTCATACCGCAAAAATTGAGCCCCTACCTAAGACAATCGCTAAAAAAAAAATGCTTTATTATGAAAAACTGAAACAAACAACCAAGAAAAGTAATCATTAGTGATGTCGTGAACATAAAATTTTCCGTTCGCGAACAGCGAACGCGAACTTCCGCAAATGTTCGCGAACGGGCGAACCGGGCGAACCGCCATAGACTTCAATTGGCAGGCGAATTTTAAAACCCACAGGGACTCTTTCTGGCCACAATAGTGATGGGAAAGTTGTTTCAAGGGGTCTAACACCTGGACTGTGGCATGCTGGAGGGGGATCTATGGCAAAACTCCCATGGAAAATTACGTAGTGGACGCAGAGTCGGGTTTTAATCCATAAAGGGCATAAATCAACTAACATTCCTAAATTGTTTGGAATAACGTGCTTTAAAACATCCAGTGTGTGTATACGATCAGGTATGATGTTGTATCGATCAGGTAGTGTAAGGGTTACACCCGCTTCACAGACATTGACAGACCAAACTCCCCTTTTAATGCACCGCAAACAGTTCATTTGCACAACCGCAAACTCCCCATTTGCACAAGGTTGGATACCAAGCTAGCCACGTCCCGGTGATGTCATTGAAGGTTTCTTCCTCCACCCAGCCACGTACAACACCAAGGGTCCCCAAAAGGTGAATTGAATTGATTTTTCGAACTGGGAGATGGTTAAAAAAAATTCTGGCTCCCTCCCCTTTGTTTTTATCCACGGTCACTGCGTCTGCGCCGTGCAATTTACTGTCACACCCGATATGAGTGGTATTTTCTGTAGTACTATTCTCATCAGTTTAATCCCTTTAACGTCCCCAATCTGGGGGCCATTTATTGAATAGATTTTTCGAACGGGTAGATGGTTAAAAAAACGCTGACTCCCTCCACTCTGTTTTAAACCACGGTGACTGCGTCTGCGCCGTGCAATTTACTGTCACACCCGATATGAGTGGTATTTTCTGTAGTACTATTCTCATCAGTTTAATCCCTCTAACATCCCAATCTGGGGGCCATTTATTGAATAGATTTTTTGAACGGGGAGATGGTTAAAAAAACGTTGGCTCCCTCCACTCTGTTTTAAACCACGGTCAGTGCGTCTGCGCCGTGCAATTTACTGTCACACCCGATATGAGTGGTATTTTCTCTAGTACTATTCTCATCAGTTTAATCCCTCTAACGTCCCCAATCTGGGGGCCATTTATTGAATAGATTTTTCGAACGGGGAGATGGTTAAAAAAACGCTGGCTCCCTCCACTCTGTTTTAAACCACGGTGACTGCGTCGGCGCCGTTCAATTTACTGTCACACCCGATATGAGTGGTATTTTCTGTAGTACTATTCTCATCAGTTTAATCCCTCTAACGTCCCCAATCTGGGGGCCATTTATTGAATAGATTTTTCGAACGGGGAGATGGTTAAAAAAACACTGGCTCCCTCCACTCTGTTTTAATTCACGGTGACTGCGTCTGCGCCGTGCAATTTACTGTCACACCCGATATGAGTGGTATTTTTTGTAGTACTATTCTCATCAGTTTAATCCCTGTTACGTCCCATATCAGGGATTGCCTTTTGTGAAAAAAAATTTAGGCCGGGTTCCTTCGACTGCCTTCACAGTGACAGACCAAACTCTCATACACCAAACTGAATTGATTTCAGGAACCGGGAGATGGAAAAAGCAGCTTGGTCGGTCCTCTTACTCCCAAATTGGGGCACTGCGCATGCACAGAGCAAAGTGCTGTGACACCCTATATGAGTGGTGTCTTAACTAGTACTATTCCTATCAGTTTAATCCCTGTTACGGACCCTATCCAGTCGAATTGATTAACCATTGTCGAATTAGCGAACCATTACGACATCATGAAATAATTTAGTTCTGAGCTCTGTATATGCTTTGTATTGGAATTGATGGGGATTTTTTTAATTGTCTGCATCATTTCTAATAAACTATTAAGAGTCTTTATTATGATTTTTTATTTTATGTATTAAAAGCCCATACAACATATAAAAAAAAAGGTAAATTAATGTTTTTTCTATGAAATATTATCCAGCCATCCGATCGCTTTTGGTCTGACCATAATGAAGCAACGGCCTTATCATCTGGGGTGTGGCAACATTGCCAACACACTTATAGAGGTGATGATTGCTTCATTGTGATACGCAAGCCCCTTTACCACAACAAGGTAACGATCACGAAGGGGAATTGACACTTGTATGTGCCTTTTTTTTGGTTTGTTTTTGCAGCCACAGTGCTGCACCATAGGACAGAAAAATTAGGCATGTACACATGCCTGAAAAATAATGGCATTGTTGCAGCCGCTATTGTAGCAGCGGCCGGAAAAATTGATGTTTTCCAGGCAGAAAAGTGACTAAAACATTGCGGCTTGAACCCTAGTTGGTGGTGGAGAATTCACGAAAGTCATCCGGTATGCAGACATTAAATACAGCAGCGTGGGGACCATTTTGAGGCCAAGGCATGTAATCAGGCCTTTTGTTAGTCAAACGTATCCCCCACTGTCAGTCCCTTCGGGATCCATGCCTCATTCATCTTTATGAAGGTGAGGTAATCAACACTTTTTTGACCGAGGTGACTTCTTTTGTCAGTGACAATGCCTCCTGCTGCACTGAAGGTCCTTTCTGACAGGACACTTGAAGCAGGGCAGGCCAGAAGTTCTATCGCGAACTTGGATAGCTCAGGCCACAGGTCAAGCCTGCACACCCAGTAGTGAAGGGGTTCATTGCTCCTCAGAGTGTCGATATCTGCTGTTAAGGCGAGGTAGTCTGCTACCTGTCGGTCGAGTCGTTCTCTAAGGCTGGATCCCGAAGGGCTGTGGCGATGAGTAGGACTGAAAAAGCTCCGCATGTCCTCCATCAACAACACATCTGTAAATCGTCCAGTTCTTGCCACCGTGGTAGGAGGAGGATTACACTCACTTCTTCCCCTGTTAGATTCCCGTTGTGCTGTGACATCCCCCTTATAAGCTGTGTAAAGCATATTTTTTAGTTTGGTTTTGAACTGCTGCATCCTTTCCGACTTTCGGTAATTTGGTAACATTTCTGCCACTTTCTGCTTATACCGGGGGTCTAGTAGCGTGGCCACCCAGTACAGATCGTTCTCCTTTATCCATTTTATACGTGGGTCCCTCAACAGACATGACAGCATGAAAGACCCCATTTGAACAAGGTTGGATGCAGAGCTACTCATTTCCCGTTCCTCGTCCTCACTCATGTCATTGACGGTCTGTTCTTCCCCCAGCCACGTACAACACCATGGGTCCCAGATAGGTGACAACAACGAGCACCCTGGGGTGCCTGCTGTGGTTGGTCTTCCTCCTCCTCAAAGCCGCCACATTCCTCCTCTGACTCCTCTTCCTCATACTCCTCTTCCAGCGTTGCTGCAGGTCTGGCAAGCGATGATGACAAGGCTGTTTCTGGTGGTGATGGTGACCACAACTCTTCCTCATCCTCTTCACGCTCATCTACAGCCTGATCCAGAACTCTTCGCAGGGCACGCTCCAGGAAGAAAACAAATGGGATGAGGTCGCTGATGGTGCCTTCGGTGCGACTGACTAGGTTTGTTACCTCCTCAAAAGGACGCATGAGCCTACAGGCATTGCGCATTAGTGTCCAGTAACGTGGCAAAAAGATTCCCAGCTCCGCAGAGGCTGTCCTAGCACCCCGGTCATACAAATACTCGTTGAGGCTTTTTCTTGTTGGAGCAGGCGGTCGAACATTAGGAGTGTTGAATTCCAACGTGTCGGGCTGTCACATATCAAGCGCCTCACTGGCATGTTGTTTCGCCGCTGAATATCGAAAAAGTGCGCCATGGCCGTGTAGGAACGCCTGAAATGGCCACACACCTTTCTGGCCTGCTTGAGGACGTCCTGTAAGCCTGGGTACTTAGACACAAAACGTTGTACGATGAGATTCAACACATGTGCCATGCACGGCACATGTGACAACTTGCCCAAATTTAATGCCGCCAACAGATTCCATTGTCACACACCACTTTGCCGATCTCCAGTTGGTGCGGGGTCAGCCACTGATCCACCTGTGCGTTCAGGGCGGACAGGAGTGCTGGTCCTGTGTGGCTCTCTGCTTTCAGGCAAGTCAACCCCAAGATAGCGTGACACTGTCGTATCCGGGATGTGGAATTTGCCCCTGGGGAGCTGGGGGGAATCAGTTGATGTGCAGCCAGACGCCGCAGCAGAAGAGGACTCAGCCGAGGAGGATATCGAAGAGGATGGAGTAGGAGTAGAGGAGGTGGCAGTAGGTCTGCCTGCAAGTCGTGGTGGTGTCACCAACTCCGCTGCGGAGCCACGCATTCCATGCTTGTCAGCCGTCAGCAGGTTGACCCAATGCGCAGTATACGTGATATACCTGCCCTGACCGTGCTTTGCAGACCAGGTATCAGTGGTCAGATGGACTCTTGCCCCAACACTGTATGCCAGAGATGCCATGACTTCCTTTTCAATGACATGGTAGAGGTTTGGGATTGCCTTTTGTGAAAAAAAATTTCGTCCGGGTACCTTCCACTGTGGTGTCCCAATAGCGACAAATTTTTTGAAGGCCTCAGACTCTACCAGCTGGTATGGTAAAAGCTGGCGGGCTAAGAGTTCCGTCAAGCCAGCTGTCAGTCGCCGGGCAAGGGGGTGACTTTGTGACATTGGCTTCTTATGCTCAAACATGTCCTTGACAGACACCTGACTGTGGGCAGATGAGCAGGAACTGCTGAAGGTGAGAGATGGAGTGGCGGGTGGTTGAGAGGGGGCAGGGAGGACAGCAGTGATTGACGTGGCTGAAGATGCTGGACCAGGAGGAGCATGGTGGCTTTGAGTTTGTGTGCTGCTTGTACTCATGTGTTGATCCCATAGGCGTTTGTGATGTGAGATCATGTGCCTTCGCAAAGCAGTTGTACCAAGGTGGGTGTTGGACTTCCCACGACTCAGTTTCTTTTGGCACAGGTTGCAAATGGCATTGCTTTTATCAGAGGCAAACACACAAAAAAATTGCCACACTGCGGAGCTTTGCAATGACGGCATTCTGGTGGTGGCAACAGCATGCGTTGACTGGCATGCTGTCTGGCTGACCCCAGGTGCCGATACATGCTGTCTGACTGTGCCACTAACTCCTTGCGACGACCTCCCCCTGCTTCCAACTCGTCTCCTCATTCTCACTGTCTCTCCTTCAGAACTTTCCCCCTCTTCTTCTCTTCGAGCAGGCACCCACGTGGCATCCGTGGACACATCGTCATCATCAACCGCTTCACTTGCATCTGACACCTCAGCAAAGGAAGCAGCAGCGGGTACAACATCATCATCATCACACTGTACATTTATGTGTGTAATCCTGCCTGACTGAGACATATCCCCGTAATCTACATCATCTGGCAATAATGGTTGCGCATCACTAATTGCATCTAACTGATGTGTAAATAACTCCTCTGACGGATCAAGTGAAGCGGCTGTGGTGGCTGTGGTGGTAGTGGTGGTGGTGGCGACGGGCGGGTGCGTGGTAACTTGAGAGCAGGTGACCGAAGCTGAGCTGGAGGAGAATGGTGCGTCAAGGTTCTTAGCGGAAGCTGTTGAAGATTGGGTGTCCTGTCTAAGCCAGTCAACTACGTCCTCAGATTTTTTCGGGTTCAGGGTACGTGGCCTCTGAACACTGGGCATTATTCCAGGGACAGTGAAAATCACAGCACCACGACCACGACGGCCCCTGCGGGGTGGCCTGCCTCTGCCTGTCATTTTTTTTTTAGATAAGTGGTACTACGCGTGCTAGGTACTGTGCCACCCGGTATGAGTGGTGGGCACTGGCAGTGGGCACACTACAGTCAGTGGAAGAGGGCCTGACACACACTAGCAGCAGGCAAGCAACTGAATTTAGTCTACTGTCTAAAAATTAAATGCCTTATTTATCGGCAAGCTACTGTGCCACCCGGTATGAGTGGTGGGCACTGCCAGTGGGCACACTACAGTCAGTGGAAGCGGGCCTGACACACACTGGCAGCAGGCAAGCAACTGAATTTAGACAACTGTCTAAAAATGAAATGCCTTATTTATCGGCAAGCTACTGTGCCACCCGGTATGAGTTGTGGGCACTGGCAGTGGGCACACTACAGTCAGTGGAAGCGGGCCTGACACACACTGGCAGCAGGCAAGCAACTGAATTTACTGTCTAAAATTAAATGCCTTTATCGGCAAGCTAGTGCCACCCGGTATCAGTGGTGGCACTGGCAGTGGGCACACTACAGTCGTGGAAGCAGGCATGACACACATGGCAGCTGGCAAGCAACTGAATTTAGACTACTGTCTAAAAATTAAATGCCTTATTTATCGGCAAGCTACTGTGCCACCCGGTATCAGTGGTTGGCACTGGCAGTGGGCACACTACAGTTAGTGGAAGTGGTCCTGACACACACTGGCAGCAGGCAAGCAACTGAATTTAGACTACTGTCTAAAAATTAAATGCCTTATTTATCGGCAAGCTACTGTGCCACCCGGTATAAGTGGTGGGCACTGGCAGTGGGCACACTACAGTCAGTGGAAGCGGGCCTGACACACACTGGCAGCAGGCAAGCAACTGAATTTAGACTACTGTCTAAAAATTAAATGCCTTATTTATCGGCAAGCTACTGTGCCACCCGGTATCAGTGGTTGGCACTGGCAGTGGGCACACTACAGTCAGTGGAAGCAGGCATGACACACACTGGCAGCTGGCAAGCAACTGAATTTAGACTACTGTCTAAAAATTAAATGCCTTATTTATCGGCAAGCTACTGTGCCACCCGTTATCAGTGGTTGGCACTGGCAGTGGGCACACTACAGTTAGTGGAAGTGGTCCTGACACACACTGGCAGCAGGCAAGCAACTGAATTTAGACTACTGTCTAAAAATTAAATGCCTTATTTATCGGCAAGCTACTGTGCCACCCGGTATCAGTGGTGGGCACTGGCAGTGGGCACACTACAGTAAGTGGAAGCGGGCCTGACACACACTGGCAGCAGGCAAGCAACTGAATTTAGACTACTGTCTAAAAATTAAATGCCTTATCTATCGGCAAGCTACTGTGCCACCCGGTATAAGTGGTGGGCACTGGCAGTGGGCACACTACAGTCAGTGGAAGCGGGCCTGACACACACTGGCAGCAGGCAAGCAACTGAATTTAGACTACTGTCTAAAAATTAAATGCCTTATTTATCGGCAAGCTACTGTGCCACCCGGTATGAGTTGTGGGCACTGGCAGTGGGCACACTACAGTTAGTGGAAGTGGGCCTGACACACACTGGCAGCAGGCAAGCAACTGAATTTAGACTACTGTCGGTATCAGTGGTTGGCACTGGCAGTGGGCACACTACAGTCAGTGGAAGTGGGCCTGACACACACTAGCAGCAGGCAAGCAACTGAAATTACACTAAAGTGTAAAAATTAAATGCCTTTTTTGATGCAAAGTACTGTGCCACACGAGATGACAGGGGTGGGCACTGGCAGTGGGCACACTACATTCAGTGGAAGTCGGCCTGGCACACACTGGCAGCAGGCAAGCAACTGAAATTACACTAAAGTGTAAAAATGAAATGCCTGTTTTTGATGCAAAGTCCTGTGCCACACGGGATGACAGGGGTGGGCACTGGCAGTGGGCACACTACAGTCAGTTGAAGTCGGCCTGACATACACTAGCAGCAGGCAAGCAGCTGAAATTACACTAAAGTGTAAAAATTAAATGCCTTTTTTATGCAAAGTCCTGTGCCAGCCGGTATGAGTGGTGGGCACTGGCAGTGGGCACACTACAGTCAGTGGAAGTCAGCCTGACACACACTGGCAGGCAACTAACCTTAGATTAAAGTGTAAAAATTAAGTGCCTTTTTTTTATGCAAAGTACTGTGCCACACGGGATGACAGGGGTGGGCACTGGCAGTGGGCACACTACAGTCAGTGGAAGTCGGCCTGACACACACTGGCAGCAGGCAAGCAACTGAAATTACACTAAAGTGTAAAAATTAAATGCCTGTTTTTGATGCAAAGTCCTGTGCCACACGAGATGACAGGGGTGGGCACTGGCAGTGGGCACATTACAGTCAGTTGAAGTCGGCCTGACACACACTAGCAGCAGGCAAGCAGCTGAAATTAGACTAAAGTGTAAAAATTAAATGCCTTTTTTATGCAAAGTCCTGTGCCAGCCGGTATGAGTGGTGAGCACTGGCAGTGGGCACACTACAGTCAGTGGAAGTCAGCCTGACACACACTGGCAGGCAACTAACCTTAGATTAAAGTGTAAAAATTAAATGCCTTTTTTTGATGCAAAGTCCTGTGCCACACGGGATGACAGGGGTGGGCACTGGCAGTGGGCACACTACAGTCTGTGGGCCTGCACCTCCTCACACACAGGCAGGCCAGGCAACTGCAATATGTATATAAAGGGGAAAAAAAAGTAGACTAATGTTGCAGCCCTAAAAAGGGCTTTTTGGGGTGCTGTCAGAATGCTGTCCTTACAGCAGAGATCAGATGAGTCGTTCAGGACTGGAGTGGACACTAAATTCACTAGCCTAGCTATCGATTTCCCTATTAAATCAGCAGCAACTACACTCTCCCTCCTCTCACTAAGACTGCAGCTTCAGAATGAATCTAAAATGGATGATGTGCAGGAGGTGGGAGGGTCTGGGAGGGAGGGTATGCTGCTGATTGGCTGGAATGTAATGCCAACGCTATACACACATAATACGATGCGTGACTACAATAATGTTAACCAAATGACCATAAAGGGACACGCATTTACAATTTCACAAACTTTATTAGTTGATAAAGGACCAACGACATACACAATATCAATATAAAAATAATTATATATAGCAGCAATACAGGTAGTAGCCAAGACATGTGGCTCCCCTCCCACACATAGAAAACACCGATAGTTCTCCTATGTAAGGTAAAAACCTTTTACAAAAGTACTGGCATAAACAAGCACATCCCCAATATAACAATTGTATAATGGAACAAAGCCCCACTAAAACTGATATAGTGGATAAACCACACAAACACTGCAGCAAGGAGGCATATATATTCCATAAATGTATACCTGAGGGACACTTAGAGAGGAGAACACGGGTTTTCTATTACAGAGAGGAGAGCCCACCCCGACGTACGTTTCGCTCCGCTTTCTCTGGAATGTGTCTGCTGACTGTGAGGTACAGCGTCAAAGTTTGCTCAATGATAATGTATATGGGGCGGACCGAACATCGCATGTGTTCGCCCGTTGAGGCGAACGTGAACAAGCTATGTTCGCCGGGAACTGTTCGCCGGCGGATAGTTCGGGCCATCTCTAGTAATCATATTTGGTATTGTCGCGTCCATAACAGCCTGCTCTATAAAAATAGCACATGATCTAACTTTTCAGAAGAACATTGTAAATACCAAAAATAAGAACGGTGCCGAAACAGCTATTTTTTGTTACCTTGCCTCACAAAAAGTATAATATAGAACAACCAAAAATCATATGTACCCTAAAATAGTAACAAAAAAACTGCCACCTTATCCCGTAGTTTCCAAAATGAGGTCACTCGTTTGGAGTTTCTACTCTAGGGGGGCATCAGAGAGTCTTCAAATGTGACATGGCAACTTAAAATTATCCGTGTGAAATCTGCCCTCCTAAAATCATATGGCGTTCCTTTCCTTCTGCGCCCTGCTGTGCGTCTGTACAGCAGTTTACGACCATATACGGGATGTGTCTGTAAACTACAGAATCAGGGTAATAAATATAGAGTTTTGTTTGGCTGTTAACCCTTGTTTTGTTACTAAAAAATGGATTAAAATAGGAAATCTGCCAAAAAACTGAAATTCTGAAATTCTATCTACATTTTCCTTTAATTCTTGTGGAACAACTAAAGGATTAACAAAGTTTGTAAAAATAAGTTTTGAATTCCTTGAGGGATGTAGTTTCTAAAATGTAGTCATTTATGGGTGGTTTCTATTATGTAAACCCCATAAAGTGACTTCAGACCTGAACTGGTCCTTAAAAAGTGGGTTTTGGAAATTTTCTGAAAAATTTCAAGATTTGCTTCTAAACTTTTAAGCATTCTTACGCCTAAAAAAAATAAAATGGCATTCACAAAATGATCCAAACATAAAGTAGACATATGGGAAATGTAAAGTAATAACTAGTATATGAGGTATCACTATCTGTTTTAAAAGCAGAGAAATTGTAATTTGGAAAGTTGCATTTTTTTGTAAATTTTCTTTTTTTAAATAAAAATGAAAAATATTGACTTAAATTTACCACTATCATGAAGTACAATGTGTCACGAAAAAACAATCTCAGAATGGCTTGGATAAGTAAAAGTGTTACAAAGTTATTAACTCATAAAGTGACACGTGAAATTTTCAAAAAACAGCCTGGTCCTTAAGGTGAAAAATGGCATGGTCCTGAAGGGGTAATAAATCAGTTTGTATAATATGGAGTTTTCTTCTCACTAACAATCTCATACCTGACTTTTGACCAAGCATCTGTCCTTTATCCTTAAATGGAATAACAAGGAATTACATATAAGCAAACAAGTAACGACCGCAAGTTCGAACGATTATCTACATGTATAATAAGTAGAGATGAGCGAACACCTGGAAGTTCAGGTTCGGGAAGTTCGGCCGAACTTCCCGAAAATGTTCAGGTTCGGGATCCGAACTCGACCCGAACTTTATCCCAACCCGAACCCCAATGAAGTCAATGGTGACCCGAACTTTTAGGCACTAAAAAGGCTGTAAAATAGTCCAGGAACGGGCTAGAGGGCTGCCAAAGGCAGCAAAATGTAGGTAAATCCTCTGCAAACAAATGTGGAAAGGGAAATAAATAAAAAAAAATAAAAATAAATAAAATGTAACCAATATCAATTGAAGAAAGGTCCCACTGCAAGGAATCATGCGTCATATCACCCAACACTGGAGAAGGCCACTTTAAGTTATTTCGGACCCAGCACCCAGACAGAGGAGAGCGGTCCCACAGCAAGGAATCATGCGTCATTTCACCCACCACTGGAGAAGGCCACTTTCAGTTATTTCAGCCCAGCACCCAGACCGAGGATACAGGTCCCACAGCCAACGAATCTTGCGTCATATCACCCACCACTGGAGAAGGCCACTTTCAGTTATTTCGGCCCCAGCACCAAGACAGAGGAGAGAGGTCCCACAGCAAGGAATCATGCGTCATATCGCCCACCACTAGAGAAGGCCACTTTCAGTTATTTATGCCCCACCACCCAGACAGAGGAGAGCGGTCCCACAGCAATGAATCATACGTCATTTCACCCACCACTGGAGAAGGCCACTTTCAGTTATTTATGACCCACCACCCAGACAGAGGAGAGAGGTCCCACAGCAAGGAATCATGCGTCATATCATCCACCACCGGAGAAGGCCACTTTCAGTTATTTCGGCCCAGCACCCAGATCGAGGATACAGGTCCCACAGCAAGGAATCATGAGTCATATCACACAACAGTGGAGTAGGCCACTTTCAGTTATTTCGACCCCAGCACCCAGACAGAGGAGAGATGTCCCACAGCAAGGAATCATGCATCATATCTCCCACCACTGGAGAAGGCCACTTTCAGTTATTTCGGCCCCAGCACCCAGACAAAGGAGAGAGGTCCCACTGCAAGGAATCATGCTTCATATCACGCACCACCGGAGAAGGCCACTTTCAGTTATTTATGCCCCACCACCCAGACAGAGGAGAGAGGTCCCACAGCAAGGAATCATGCGTCATATCACCCACCACGGGAGAAGGCAACTTTCAGTTATTTATGCCCCACCACCCAGACAGAGGAGAGAGGTCCCACGGCAAGGAATCATGCATGATATCACCCACACACCGGAGAAGGCCACTTTCAGTTATTTATGCCCCACCACCTAGACAGAGGAGACAGGCCCCACAGCAAGGAATCATGCGTCATATCACCCAGCACCAGAGAAGGCCACTTTCAGTTATTTCAGCCCAGCACCCAGACCGAGGATACAGGTCCCACAGCAACGAATCTTGCGGCCATATCACCCACCACTGGAGAAGGCCACTTTCAGTTATTTCGGCCCCAGCACCAAGACAGAGGAGAGAGGTCCCACAGCAAGGAATCATGCGTCATATCGCCCACCACTAGAGAAGGCCACTTTCAGTTATTTCATGCCCCACCACCCAGACAGAGGAGAGCAGGTCCCACAGCAATGAATCATACGTCATTTCACCCACCACTGGAGAAGGCCACTTTCAGTTATTTATGACCCACCACCCAGACAGAGGAGAGAGGTCCCACAGCAAGGAATCATGCGTCATATCATCCACCACCGGAGAAGGCCACTTTCAGTTATTTCTGCCCAGCACCCAGATCAGAGGATACAGGTCCCACAGCAAGGAATCATGAGTCATATCACACACCAGTGGAGAAGGCCACTTTCAGTTATTTCGACTCCAGCACCCAGACAGAGGAGAGATGTCCCACAGCAAGGAATCATGCATCATATCTCCCACCACTGGAGAAGGCCACTTTCAGTTATTTCGGCCCCAGCACCCAGACAAAGGAGAGAGGTCCCACTGCAAGGAATCATGCTTCATATCACGCACCACCGGAGAAGGCCACTTTCAGTTATTTATGCCCCACCACCCAGACAGAGGAGAGAGGTCCCACAGCAAGGAATCATGCGTCATATCACCCACCACGGGAGAAGGCAACTTTCAGTTATTTATGCCCCACCACCCAGACAGAGGAGAGAGGTCCCACGGCAAGGAATCATGCATGATATCACCCACCACCGGAGAAGGCCACTTTCAGTTATTTATGCCCCACCACCTAGACAGAGGAGACAGGCCCCACAGCAAGGAATCATGCGTCATATCACCCAGCACCAGAGAAGGCCACTTTCAGTTATTTCGGCCCCACCACCCAGACAGAGGAGAGGTTCATTCAACTTTGGGTTGCACCGCAAGATCATGGTAAAGTTAAAAAAATGAGGATTCAATAAAGAAGTGCCCCGGAGTACAAGAATACATGGTTGAGAGGGAGGCAGTTATAAATGTCTATTCTGCACAAGGGAGGGACAGGTCCTGTGGGATCCATGCCTGGTTCATTTTTATGAACGTCAGCTTGTCCACGTTGGCTGTGGACAGGCGGCTGCGTTTGTCAGTAATGACGCCCCTTGCCGTGCTGAATATACGTTCAGACAAAACGCTGGCCGACGGGCAGGCCAGCACCTCCAAGGCATAAAATGCTAACTCTGGCCACATGGACAATTTGGAGACCCAGAAGTTGAATGGGGCCCAACCATCAGTCAGTACGTGGAGGGGTGTGCAGACGTACTGTTCAACCATGTTAGTGAAATGCTGCCTAGAGCAAACACGTTCCGTATCAGGTGGTGGTGCAGTTAGCTGTGGCGTGGAGACAAAACTTTTCCACATTTCTGCCATGCTAACCCTGCCCTCAGAGGAGCTGGCCGTGACACAGCTGCGTTGGCGACCTCTTGCTCCTCCTCTGCCTTAGCCTTGGGCTTCCACCTGTTCCCCTGTGACATTTGGGAATGCTCTCAGGAGCGAGTCTACCAGCGTGCGCTTGTACTCGCGCATCTTCCTATCACGCTCCAGTGCAGGAAGTAATGTGGGCCATTGTCTTTGTACCGGGGATCCAGCAGGGTGGTAACCCAGTAGTCCGCACACGTTAAAATGTGGGAAACTCTGCTGTCATTGCGCAGGCACTGCAGCATGTAGTCGCTCATGTGTGCCAGGCTCCCCAGAGGTAAGGACAAGCTGTCCTCTGTGGGAGGCATATCGTCATCGTCCTCCATATCCCCCAAGCCACGCACCAGTGATGGGCCTGAGCTGTGTCGGGTGCCACCCCGCTGTCAACCTGCTTCATCCTCATCCTCCTCCACCTCCTCCTCATCCTCCTTGTCCTCCAGTAGTGGGCCCTGGCTGGCCACATTTGTACCTGGCCTCTGCTGTTGCAAAAACCCTCCCTCTGAGCCACTTCTAACAGACTAGCCTGAAAGTGCTAAAAATGACCCCTCATCCTCCTCCTCCTCCTCCTCCTGGGCCACCTCCACCTGGGCGTTTTCTCAAGGAGACATTGAAGTGGTATTGTAACGCTGATAACGGTATCATCGCCACTGGCCATGTTGGTGGAGTACTCGAAACAGCGCAACAGGGCACACAGGTCTCGCATGGAGGCCCAATCATTGGTGGTGAAGTGGTGCTGTTCCGCAGTGCGACTGACGTGTGCGTGCTGCAGCTGAAACTCCACTATGGCGTGCTGCTGCTCGCACAGTCTCTCCAGCATGTGCAAGGTGGAGTTCCACCTGGTGGGCACGTCGCATATGAGGCGGTGAGCGGGAAGGCCGAAGTTCCGCTGTAGCGCAGACAGGCGATCAGCGGCAGGATGTGAATTCCGGAAGCGCGCACAGACGGCCCTCACTTTATGCAGCAGCTCTGACATGTCGGTGTAGTTGTGAATGAACTTCTGCACCACCAAATTCAGCACATGCGCCAGGCAAGGGATGTGCGTCAAACCGGCTAGTCCCAGAGCTGCGACGAGATTTCGCCCATTATCGCACACCACCAGGCCTGGCTTGAGGCCCACCGGCAGAAACCACTCGTCGGTCTGTTGTTCAATACCCCTCCACAACTCCTGCGCGGTGTGGGGCCTGTCCCCCAAACATATGAGTTTCAGAATGGCCTGCTGACGTTTACCCTGGTCTGTGCTGAAGTTGGTGGTGAAGGTGTGTGGCTGACTGGATGAGCTGGTGGAAGAAGAGGAGGAGGAAGCCGAGTAGGAGGAGGAGGCTACAGGAGGCAAAGAATGATGCCCTGCGATCCTTGGCGGCGGAAGGAAGTGCGCCAAGGAACTCTCCGCCTGAGGCCCAGCCGCCACTACATTTACCCAGTGTGCAGTTAGGGAGATATAGCGTCCCTGGCCATGCTTACTGGTCCACGTATCTGTGGTTAGGTGGACCTTGCCACAGATGGCGTTGCGCAGTGCACACTTGATGTTATCGGATACTTGGTTGTGCAGGGAAGGCACGGCTGTCTTGGAGAAGTAGTGGCGGCTGGGAACAACATACTGTGGGACAGCCATGGACATCAGCTGTTTGAAGCTGTCTGTGTCCACCAGCCTGAATGACAGCATTTCAAAGGCCAATAGTTTAGAAATGCTGGCATTCAGGCCCAGGACTCGAGGGTGGCTAGGTGGGAATTTACGCTTTCTCTCCAAGGTTTATGAGATGGAAAGCTGATCGCTGCCATGTGACATGGTGGAGATGCTTGGTGAAGCAGGTGGTGTTGTCGGTGGCACATCCTCTGTTGGGTGGGCGGCAGGTGCCAACAGAGGATGTGCCACCGACAACACCACCTGCTTCACCAAGCATCTCCACCATGTCACATGGCAGCGTTCAGCTTCTGCCAGGCCGTGGCAGAAGCAGAAGAGGGAGCAGGGGGAGCCTGAGTGAGTTCCTTGCTTTTAAGATGTTTACTCCACTGCAATTCATGCTTTGCATGTAGATGCCTGGTCATGCAGGTTGTGCTAAGGTTCAGAACGTTAATGCCTCGCTTCAGGCTCTGATGGCATAGCATGCAAACGGCTCGGGTCTTGTCGTCAGCACATTGTTTAAAGAAGTGCCATGCCAGGGAACTCCTTGAAGCTGCCTTTGGGGTGCTCGGTCCCTGGTGGCGGTGGCCAGTAGCAGGCGAACTCTCTTGGAGGCGGCTGTTCTGCTTTTGCCCCCTGCTCTCTCTTTTGCTACGCTGTTGGCTCGGTCTCACCACTGCCTCTTCCTCTGAACTATGAAAGTCAGTGGCACGACCTTTATTCCATTTGGGGTCTAGGACCTCATCGTCCCCTGCATCGTCTTCCACGCAGTCTTCCTCCCTGACCTCCTGTTCGGTCTGCACACTGCAGAAAGACGCAGAAGTTGGCACCTGTGTTTCGTCATCATCAGAGACGTGCGGAATCCGATGAGGTGGTATTCCCATGTCCTCATCATCAGGAAACATCTGTGGTTGTGCATCAGTGCATTCTATGTCTTCCTCCACTGGGGAAGGGCTAGGTGGATTCTCTTGGGAAACCCTGCCAGCAGAGTCTTCAAACAGCATAAGAGACTGCTGCATAACTTGAGGCTCAGACAGTTTCCCTGATATGCATGGGGGTGATGTGACAGACTGATGGGCTTGGTTTTCAGGTGCCACCTGTGCGCTTTCTGCAGAAGACTGGGTGGGAGATAATGTTGTGAACATGCTGGATCCACTGTCGGCCACCCAATTGACTAGCGCCTGTACCTGCTCAGGCCTTACCATCCTTAGAACGGCATTGGGCCCCACCAAATATCGCTGTAAATTCTGGCGGGTACTGGAACCTGAGGTAGTTGGTTCACTAGGACGTGTGGCTGTGGCAGAATGGCCACGTCCTCTCCCAGCACAAGAGGGTACACTAACACCACCACGACCGCGCTCGCGTCCCTTACTAGATGTTTTCCTCATTGTTACCGTTCACCAAGCACCACAATAAAAAAAAAAAAATATTTGGCCCAATGTATTGATTTCAAATTCAGGCCTTTTTTTAAAGGCACCTAACACTATCTGCCTATTTATTTATGTAGCGTATTACACTAATCCAGGCACAGCAGTAACCACTATCTCTTTTAGGGCTAGTATTTAGGCCCTGGATGAAAGGTATCCTTTTATGGACAGATTTACAATTGGCCTGCAACAGCTCGAACACCAGATTCAGGGTATTGCTATTTTGGCAATTGAATTTAACCCCAGAACAAAATATATAATTTGCAGGACACTATGAAACTTGGCCTGCACCAGCTGGGACACCAGATTCAGGGTAATGCTATTTTGGCAATTGAATTTCACCCCACAACAAAATATATGTTTTTGCGGACACTATGAATCTTGGCCTGCAACAGCTGGGACACCAGATTCAGGGTATTGCTATTTTGGCAATTGAATTTCACCCCAGAACAAAATATATGTTTTAGCGGACACTATGAATCTTGGCCTGCAACAGCTGGGACACCAGATTCAGGGTATTGCTATTTTGGCAATTGAATTTCACCCCAGAACAAAATATATGTTTTGGCGGACACTATTATACTTTGCCAGCCACAGCTGAAACCACTGATTTATGGTATTGCTATTTTGGCAATTAAATTTCACCCCAGAACAAAATATATGTTTTCGTGGACACTATGAATCTTGTCCTGCAACAGCTGGGACACCAGATTCAGGGTATTGCTATTTTGGCAATTGAATTTCACCCCAGAACAAAATATATGTTTTGGCGGACACTATGAATCTTGGCCTGCAACAGCTGGGACACCAGATTCAGGGTATTGCTATTTTGGCAATTGAATTTCACCCCAGAACAAAATATATGTTTTGGCGGACACTATGAATATTGGCCTGCGACAGCTGGGACACCAGATTCAGGGTATTGCTATTTAGGCAATTGAATTTCACCCCAGAACAAAATATATGTTTTGGCTGACACTATGAATATTGGCCTGCAACAGCTGAGACACCAGATTCAGGGTATTACTATTTTGGCAATTGAATTTCACCCCAGAACAAAATATATGTTTTGGCGGACACAATATAATTTGTCAGCCACAGCTGAAACCACTGATTTATGGTATTGCTATTTTGGCAATTGAATTTCACCCCAGTACAAAATATATGTTTTGGAGGACAATATGAATCTTGGCCTGCAACAGCTGAGACACCAGATTCAGGGTATTGCTATTTTGGCAATTGAATTTCACCCCAGAACAAAATATATGTTTTGGCGGACACTATTATACTTTGCCAACCACAGCTGAAACCACTGATTTATGGTATTTCTATTTTGGCAATTGAATTTCACCACATAAAATAATCTATCATTTGCCAGACAGCAGACAGTATTATAGTTGGCTAGCCAAAGCTGAAACACCAGATTTAGGGGATTGGTATTTGGGCAATTGTATTTAACCCCTTATTAAAATATAGAAATTGCTATCCTGAGTTTCTAGGTGTGACAATTAGCACAGCCAAGCCCCTGATGTAGGTTATAGCAAAAAAAAAAAACTAATATTGATGGATTGATGGACTTGGTGGCAGCTTGTTCTGGTGCACCACAAGTCACAAAATGGCCGCCGATCACCCCAGAAAATAAGTGACAGAAAAACGCTCTGTGCAGCCTAAAAACCAGTGAGCAAGTAACTAGCAGAATTTCAATCATTCACAGCTGTAGATCGATCCGTTCATTTGGTGCTGTTGCTGACTTTTCCCTGCCTAATCTCGCCCTCACAGAAGCTGCGTCCTCTCCCTACACTAATCAGAGCAGTGTGACGTGCGGCGCTATGTGACTTCAGCTTAAATAGAGGCTGGGTCACATGCTGCACTTGGCCAATCACAGCCATGCCATTAGTAGGCATGGCTGTGATGGGCTCTTAGGGCAAGAAGTAAAATGCTAGATGATTGGCTGCTGTGCAGCCCTTCAGAAAGCGGGAAGTAATAGCCTTACAAACGAACCCGAACCCAAACTTTTTTGTAAATGTTCAGGTTCTGGTCCGTGTCCCGGACACCTCAAAATTCGGTACGAACCCGAACTATGCTTGAACTGTTCGCTCAACACTAATAATAAGCAAAATTTTCATCGTTAATGAGTCGCTACATCTTTGATCGTTTATTGTGATCTGTATGATATATGGTCATCTGCTGGTTTAATGGTATAGTACCTTAATAATGTATGTGAATTGTGTTCATCAGAAGAATGGCTATGACTTTATGTTGTGATATGTACCTCACTAATAACAGTAAAGGCAATAAGCTCAGAACACAAAAGAGGTGTCACAACAAATTTGAACAGTAATTAACCTAAACATAATAGCTTTGCTAGCAAAGGTCAAACTACAGTAACATGATGAAAAAGGGCAACATTTTTTAACATTCCCGGGGGTTCAAATAATGAAGTTTCATTGCCCCATTTCTGAAATAAATCTTTTCAAAGAATTATGTTCTCTCTTTTCAAGGGATTCTCTAGGATATATCTTTTTTATTTTTATTTTATTTTGCCTTCTGATTATTGTAGAGTAATAGGGCATTTCAATGCAATTTTTGTAAAACAAATAACCTCCCCCCTACCTATGGCACTCATCAAACTGATTGCCAGTGAATGGGAATATGGTAGCAACCATTCAAGTCATACATGCCTTCCCATAGTCTGCCCAATGTAAAGGAAAGTGGACTCGGACATGAGAACAAAAGGTGGAGCTTCATTTTTGCATGATGATGATGGCTGCCCATGCCTATAGCCTTTTAAAGATTAAAACTGTGTATTACTGTCTAGGCATATAGAGTCTTATTGTGATGTCATAATATTGTTTGTCTTCAGTTCCATGCTCTTGACTATATAGGTGTGTGTTATTTTATGTCATATTGGGTATTCCTCACTAGAATTAATGTGTCTAAACAAAAAATGTCTGAACATTCATATTCATCAGATTCACAAGAACAAAAAGAGGTAAGTAGGGACTCGACTATACCACTGGTACTAAGATGTCTTTAAACAAAGTTAATCCAAGAAACAGTAGAAGCTTTACTTAGACTAGGTATTTTGGTATTTGACCAGTGCCACAAGCTTCTAACTTTGATGAACCTCATTTGAAGACCACTCAGTAGCAGCGGTGTGGTCAAGTCCATACTTATCTCTTCCTTTTCATATGAATCTTTATTCAGAGGGTTACGCAGCAGTTGGGATATGGATTTTTTGTCTACACTAAGGTTGTGCCTAATGTTAGCACAACCACCAAAGGTGAGCTCCTAATCACTTTCATTTGCACTATACAACACCCTATGCAGAAGATACAGTCCAAGATGCTCTGTGTTTTTTCTGCATCTGTCAGATTCGGAAGCTTAGAGAGATTCCAGACACTCCTAAAATAGAACCCCCATACAATGCAAGGCTGAAATATGGCCATTTTATGAGGCCTAGGGATATAATATCTTGTCTACCTCAGATGCACCTAGGTGCAGACACCTTTATATATATCATTATTAGAGATGTCCCGAACTATTCGCCGGCGAACATCGCTTGTTCGCGTTCGCCGCGGTGGGCGAACATATACGATGTTCGGTCTGCCCCCTATACATCATCATTGAGCAAATTTTGACCTTGTACCTCACAGTCAGCAGACACATTCCAGCCAATTAGCATACCCTCCCTCCCAGACCCTCCCACCTCCTATCAAAAAGCATGGACAGCTTCCATCTTAGATTCATTCTGAAGCTGCAATGTTAGTTAGAGCAGGGAGAGTGCTGCTGCTGATGAATTAATAGGGAAAGCGTTAGCTAGGCCAGTTTTCTGTGTCCACTCCAGTCCTCAAAGACTCATCTGCTGTAAGGACAGTGTCCTGACAGCACCCCAAAAAGTCCTTTTTAGGGCTGGTACATCAGTCTGCTTTTATTTTATTTTTCTATATATAGATATAAATATATATATATTGCAGTTGCCTGCCCATGTGAGAGAGGCCTCAGGCCCACAGACTGTACTGTGTGCACACCACTCATATAGGGTGGCACAGTACCTTGCAGATTAAAAAATAATTTCATTTTTACCCTTTAAAATAATTGCAGTTGCCTGGCAGTGTGTGTCAGGCCTACAGACTGTACTGTGCCCACTGCCAGTGCCCACCACTCATATCGGGTGGTGCAGAACCTTGCAGATAAAAAAGTAATTTAATTTTTACCCTTTAATATAATTGCAGTTGCCTGCCAGTGTGTGTCAGGCCCAAAGACTATACTGTGCCCACTGCCCACCACTCATATAGGGTGGCACAGTACCTTGCAGATAAAAAGTCATTTAATTTTTACCCTTATATATAATTGCATTTGCTTGCCAGTGAGTGTCAGGCCCACAGACTGTACTGTGCCCACTGCCAGTGCCCACCACTCATATCGGGTGGCACAGTACCTTGCAGATAAAAAAGTCATTTAATTTTTACCCTTATATATAATTGCAGTTGCCTGCCAGTGTGTGTCAGGCCCACAGACTGTATTGTGCCCACTGCCCACCACTCATATCGGGTGGCACAGTACGTTGCAGATAAAAAAGTAATTTCATTTTTACCCTTTAATATAATTGCAGTTGCCTGCCAGTGTGTGTCAGGCCCACAGACTGTACTGTGCCCACTGCCCACCACTCATATAGGGTGGCACAGTACCTTGCAGATAAAAAAGTCATTTAATTTTTACCCTTATATAATTGCAGTTGCCTGCCAGTGTGTATCAGGCCCACAGACTGAACTGTGCCCACAGCCAGTGCCCAACACTCATATCGGATGGCACAGTACCTTGCAGATAAAAAAGTCATTTAATTTTTACCCTTTAATATAATTGCAGTTGCCTGCCAATGTGTGTCAGGCCCACAGACTGTACTGTGCCTACTGCCCACCACTCATATAGGGTGGCACAGTACCTTGCAGATAAAAAATCTGTTAATTTTTACCCTTTAATATAATTGCAGTTGCCTGCCAGTGAGTGTCAGGCCCACAGGCTGTATTGTGCCCACTGCCCACCACTCAAATCGGGTGACTCAGTAAGTTGCAGATAAAAAAGTTATTTCATTTTTACCCGTTATTATAATTGCAGTTGCCTGCCAGTGTGTGTCAGGCCCACAGACTGTACTGTGCCCACTGCCCACCACTCATATAGGGTGGCACAGTACCTTGCAGATAAAAAAGTCATTTAATTTTGACCTTTATATATAATTGCAGTTGCCTGCCAGTGTGTGTCAGGCACACAGACTGTACTGTGCCCACTGCCAGTGCCCACCACTCATATCGGGTTGCACAGTACCTTGCAGATAAAAAAGTTATTTCATTTTTACCCTTTAATATAATTGCAGTTGCCTGCCAGTGTGTGTGAGGCCCACAGACTGAACTGTGCCCACTGCCCACCACTCATATAGGGTGGCACAGTACCTTGCAGATAAAAAAGTCATTTAATTTTGACCTTTATATATAATTGCAGTTGCCTGCCAGTGTGTGTCAGGCACACAGACTGTACTGTGCCCACTGCCAGTGCCCACCACTCATATCTGGTTGCACAGTACCTTGCAGATAAAAAAGTAATTTAATTTTTACCCTTTAATATAATTGCAATTGCCTGCCAGTGTGTGTCAGGCCCACAAACTGTACTGTGCCCACTGCCCACCACTCATATAGCGTGGCACAGTACCTTGCAGATAAAAAAGTCATTTGATTTTTACCCTTATATATAATTGCAGTTGCCTGCCAGTGTGTGTCAGGCCCACAGACTGTACTGTGCCCATTGCCAGTGCCCACTACTCATATCGGGTGGCACAGTACCTTGCAGATAAAAAAGTCATTTAATTTTTACCCTTTAATATAATTGCAGTTGCCTGACAGTTTGTGTCAGGCCCACAGACTGTACTGTGCCCACTGCCCACCACTCATATAGGGTGTCACAGTACATTGCACGGCGCTCGCGCAGTTAACTAAAATTCTAATTACGCGGAACGAGCATGGGTCTTTTTCCATCTCCCGTTCCAAAAATCTATTCACTACAGCGGCCCTGGCCCTGATAAGGGACAAAACAGTGATTAAACTGATAGGAATAATACTTAGTTAACACTAGTTGCATTGGTGGCAAATTCCATTGCAAGTGCCCAAAATTAGAAGGAAGCAAGCTTTTTTCTCTATCTCCCCATGCAAGGATTCAATTCAATACACGTCCCCTAATAGGGGACTTAACAAAGATTAAAATGGAAAGAATAGTAGTTCACACTATTTGTATTGGTGGCACAGTACATTGCCCGGCGCACGAGCAGTGCTCCGAATTGGAAGTAAGAGAACCGACCAATCATCTTTTTCCATCTCCCGGTTCCTAAAATCTATTCGATACACGTCCACTGATAGGGGACGTAAGAGGAATTAAACTGATACGAATAGTACTACTTAACACACCACTCATATAGGGTGGCACAGTACATCGCACGGCGCACACGCAGTGCCCCAAATTAGGAGTAAGAGGACTGACCAACAATCTTTTTCCATCTCCCGATTCCTAAAATCTATTCCATACACCGGCCCCTGATAGGGGACAAAACAGAGATTAAACTGGTAAGAACAGATTTTTTTTTATTTTAAAAAAAGAGGACAGCCTCTGCGGAGCTCGGTATTTTTTGTCCGCGTTACTGAACGCTCAAGCACAATGGCTGTAGGCTCATGAGTCCTTTTGCGGAGGTGACAAACCTGGTCAGTCAAACCCAAGGCAACATCATCGACCTCATCCCATATGCGTATTTTCTGGAGCGTGCCCTGCGAAGAGTGCTCGATCAGGCAATAGATGAGCATGAAGAGGAAGACTTCTGGTCACCACCAGAAGCAGCCTTGTCATTGTCGATTGCTGGACCAGCGTCAATGCAGAGAGAGGAGTCTGAAGAAGAGGAATCAGAGGAGGAAGGTGGCTTTGAGGAGGTGGAAGACCAACCACAGCTGGCGTCCCAGGGGGCTTGTTGTCACCTTTTGGGGACCCTTTGTGTTGTATGTGGCTGGGTGGAGGAAGAGACAAGGAACGGGACATGGCTAGCTTGGTATCTGGACTGTTTGCATTTGTTTGTGGTGCATTAAACGGGGAGTTTGGTCTGTCAGAGTTTGGTCTGTCACTACGTGATCAATAGAACATCATACCTGATTGTATACACACACTGGATTTTTAAATTGGTTTTAAAGCACGTTATTCCAAACAATTTAGGAATGTTAGGTGATTTATGCCCCTTATGGATTAAAACCCGACTCTGCGTCAACTACGTAATTTTCCATGGGAGTTTTGCCATGGATTCTCCTCCGGCATGCCACAGTCCAGGAGTTTGTCCCCTTGAAACAACTTTTCCATCACTATTGTGTCCAGAAAGAGTCCCTGTGGGTTTTAAAATTCTCCTGCCTATTAAAGTCTATGGCGGTTCGCCAGTTCGCGAACATTTGCCGAAGTTCGCGTTCGCCATTCGCGAACGGAAAATTTTATGCTCGCTACTTCTCTAATCATTATGACAAAAGAGAAAAAGAAGAATTATGCATTTTGGGTTTGAATATATCAAATGGAAATGTTCTGCCCATCAGGGTTAGGGAAAATCATTACAGATCAAGTCTCCCTTAGTTTAGGTATTTCTGTAGTGATTAGTGTGGTTATAGCACCATCTAGGGGTGTCATATTGTATTGGACTTTGTTTTTTCTGTTACAAAGACTGCTGCGTTGTGGTGCAAAGCACTGTGGGAAAGCAGACCTGTCCTTCTGCATATCTCCTTCTCAAACTCTAACATCCTTGTAAAAACATATCTGGTGAGAGATCAATATTTGTTTCAGGGACATTATGTTATGCAGAGCTGTTCAGCTAGTCATCATCATTGTTACTCAGGGAAGTTTTTATAACTGTTAGATGTTAGACATGTAGTCCTATGTTAGGCAGCCATTTTACTATGTACTTCAGTGTTAAGCAAATGTTACAGTACATGCTATGCTATATACTTATTCATGTTATTTGTATTCTTGTAGTTTTACCAATCAAATACTCCTGTTTTACCAATAAACAAGTTAGACTACAAAAAACAGTCATCTTATTTGGAAGACAGGATTGGTTTATGCTGAATGTCAGACTGCACACTGTGTGAACGTTTATGAAGACGGAAGGGGAGACCAAGTAGTTTGCATTTAGCTATTTGGGTTAAATGAACAATAAGTGGATAAATCCTTCAACATATTTTCTTAGTATTATAGGTGTCCTCTGAAGTACAATAAACGTAATGTCATATTAAACTTTTGTGTGGACGTATAATGTTACTTTCCTATGTAATTAGTAAAGGCAGCATTCTGTATTGAATTATTAGTTTTACTTTGAGGTAGTTCATGTAAAACACCATTGTTTTCTTTATAGTAGATATACATTTAATGTTATTTCCCTTAATTATTTTGTATTCATAGAATGCCACTTAGCTTTACTGTAATTCTCCTACACAAATCTTATAACTGCTTAGAGTGTATTAAACATACATTTTGCATTGTATTTATACTTTAATTATTTAAACCATATGAACCATGCACATTGTATCTTTTGTGATATTGTATCCGCATTACCTTATCTATACTCTGTATGGTCATACTGTGCCTTAACATTAGCAGAATACCAAAAGTATCATAGAGCCTCAAGAATAAATATACAACTGGCAGAACATTATGACATTTCAAAAGCTCTGTATGTAGATAATAGCATTTATTGCCACAGCAAGCCACAACCATAATTGTCTAGAAAAATTTCACTCTACTTATATATAGCATGACAGCATGTGAAACAGGAAATGTTATTCACTGGCCAAACTCTGTTTGACAGTGTCAAAAGTACACTCTACGTAATTGCCATTTCCCTGTTATGATTTGGGCTCTTGAGGTTTTATGAACCATTAAGCTAGATGAATAGTCATGGTTAGTGTTAAGTATTCGAAGTGGAGTTCGATACGAATTTCAATAAAAACTTGATTCAAAGCCGAATTTTCTCGCTCTTTGTGGTACTAGTAATGAATCAATTTTCCCTGAAATGGTGGTAAAAAAAAGATAAAAAATACATACTCACCTAATCCATTTGCATGCGAAGAGGCCGCCATGGCCATCTTGATTAAATATACCACGTAAAAGCTTATGCACGGGGACGGCCAGCCTGATGACGTCATCCCATCGCCACATGAAATGTTGTGCGTTGTAACAAATTCCCGTTTTTGCGCCAGCTACATACAAAGAAATGCGCTTTGTGACAAAGTAATTTGTCACAAAGCAAATTTCTTTGTGAAATTCGGCAAAGCATCCAAATCGAATTTTAAATAACTTCGCTTATCACTAGTCATGGTACATTAGTTATATGTGTGTTGCATTTGTAGTAATAATCATTGGAAAGCAGACATTTATACAATGAATATCGGGATAAATTTTACAATGATGCATATTGTATAAAAAAGACAATTATAGGAAAAACAAATATCTGCACCTATCTCTAAATAATATTGGGCATGGAGCCATAATACAAAAACTATAGAAGGAGAAGGATCTAAATGTAACTTTGTATGCCTCCAATTTTATGCAGAGGTGTTTATTATATTTCTTTGAATTACATATTACAGAAATACTGAATTTTCCTCTTGGAATCTCTAGTGTAGAATAGTTCTCCAATACAGCACAGAACAGTGACACCATGTAGTCTGACTCATATATCTGATACAAATCATACCACTTGGACCCACACTTGTTTCCAGAAGGGGAGGTCCTTCTCCTTCAACCCATAATCTACCCGGTGAGGCACCTGCTATCTGCTACATCCAGATGGAGAATGAATGGCGTTTACCAAGCAAGCATGTTCAGATGTTTCCATGACTCCCCTTAAAGTGAATAGATGCAACAGCTGGGAACCCCTTCCTGTAGATAGGTGCAGTTCGCAAAGATGGAGCACTCATGTATCAGACATGACGCATCATGTGGAAATGCCATAAATGTTTGAAGTGGTTGTCCAAGATTCTGATATTGATGATCTATCCTCAGGATAAGTCATCAATATCAGATTGAAGAGGCCATGGCAGTTCAATGAGCTCAGCGGCCTTTTCCTAGGCCATTGATGTCATTCTCATCAGTCACATAACCTACACACAGTTTAGTTCCATCTAAAGGAATGGGGCTGATCTGCAATTAGAAGTGCAGTCGCTATAAAATGGACGGTGCTTGATTGGTGGGGGTTTCTGGTGTTGAACCCCCACTGATCTGATATTGATGACCTATTTTGAGGAATCAGAATCTCAGAAAACACCTTTAAGGGGTACAAATACCCCTTTAAGGCAAAGAAAATACAATAATGTACTGGAAACAATAAAAATGTACATTAATAATTATATAATTATTTTCATGACATCCATGACATGAATGGCTGATATTTCAGCACTTGTTAATGTTCAACAAAACGAAAGCATAATGAGCCACAATGAACTGAATAGTCAATTTGAGAACTAATTTCAAGTGATCCTTAGAGGGCAGCGCTAAGTAAGTCCTGCTAAGTAAATCTAAACAGCCACTTAAATTGCTCTTTTTAGACTAGAGTTCTCTCTTAAACCTTTTTGGTTAGAAAAATCTGCATTGACCTTATGCATCAAGGAATTCCATGAGTTTTGATAAAGCTGATTTTTTTGTAAAGTTGAAATGCTGGAAGAAAATTGGTTTTAGTTTCTCTGTGTAAGTAATCTCGATGGAAAATGCTCCTTTAATCATATTGTTTTCTTTTTTTTTTCCAGGATTGTTTCCTGCTGTTCTCAATCTTGCTTCTAACGCCATAATAACAGCCAATGCCACGTGTGGTGAAAATGGACCTGAAATGTTTTGCAAGTTGGTAGAACATGTTCATGGGCCAGTCAGACATCCCCAGTGCCGTACCTGTGACCAGAATTCCCCTGATAAAAACTGTAGGTGACACGCATGATCATTTATAATATTTTATTATCATTTTATTATAATTATTTTTTTTTGAAACGTTAAGTTCTGAGATTTTGTTCACATGTAACATATATTTTTGTAATTTTTTTCAAGCAGATAATCAGTTCATTCAAGTATGAATTCCATTTTAACAAATCTCATCCACATGCTACAAAAAACAAATCAGCAAGGAAATTTACATGCAATGTGGATTTTTCGTCTTCAACGTGTGAATTCTTTATGTTTATACCTCATATTTTACCCTGTGAAATGTGTGGTTAATCCACTGCAAAATCCACAACAAAATCTGCATGTGCAGGTGTATTTTGCTGCAAATTTGCTGCAAAACTTCTGGTACAATCTGTTGTTATTTTTATTTTTTTTCTGGTATGTGTGGAGGTACCACAAGTTTTCTACACAAAGACTGTAGACTACAAAAAAATGGGGAAAATTGCAAATCTATGAAATGCAAGAGTCTAAAAGGATTTATATTGATACTATATAAATAATGCATCATTACCATATATGCATAATGTACTAAAACTTGCTAACATACTATGAGGGGAATTTATCATGTAGGGAACTTTTGAAGTCAGTCTTGCTTGAGTCTGCTTTGTCTTAGGGTCCTTTCACACTGGCGCTTTTCTTTTCCGGCGTAGAGTTCCGTCCTCGGCGCTCTATGCCGAAAAAATCCTGATCAGGATCATCCCCATGCATTCTGAATGGAGAGAAATTCGTTCAGGATGCATCAGGATGTCTTCAGTTCAGGACCCGAACGTTTTTTGGATGCAGCAGATACCGCAGCATGCTGCGCTTTTTGCTCCGTCCAAAAATCCGAAACACTTGCCGCAACGACGGATCCGGAATAATTGCCCATTTAAAGGCATTAATCCGGATCCGGCCTTAAGCTAAACGTCGTTTCGGCGCATCGCCGGATACGATGTTTAGCTTTTTCTCAATGGTTACCATGGCAGCCAGGATGCTAAAGTCCTGGTTGCCATGGTAAAGTGTAGTGGGGAGCGGGGGGGGAGCAGTATACTTACCATCCGTGCGGCTCCCGGGGCGCTCCAGAGTGACGTCAGGGCGCCCTACACGCATGGATCACGTGATCACATGGATTACGTGATCCATGCGCATGGAGTGCTCTGATGTCATTCTGGAGCGCCCCGGGAGCCGCACGGACTGTAAGTATTCTGCTCCCCCGCTCCCGACTACTACTATGGCAACCAGGACTTTAATAGCGTCCTGGCTGCCATAGTAACCTGAAAGCATTTCGAAGACTGATCAGGATCCTGATCAGTCTTCTAATGCTTTCAGGCGACTTGCGTTCTGACGGATCCGGCGGGACGGAAGTGCCTGCCGGATCCTCAGAACGCAAGTGTGAACGAGGCCTTATTTTGTGCAAAATGTATCAAACATCACACATTTGTCTAGTGCTGTTACGCCAGGTTTGTTATGCCACCCCCCATTGGAGTAAGCCACCCCAAAGTCAAAACTGTTAAATTAGGCATACAACTAGTTAACATAGCTAACCACACTTACTTTACACCCACTTTTTAAAAGTGTCGAGCAGGGCACTGTAAATTCGCTTCAATTTGGAGTTTGTAGAGAATCACTTGAGTCTTAAGCAGGGATAGACTGGTCTTAGATCCTACAGGGAAACTTCTTAGTGGGCCGATGCCCAGTTGGCTGTCTGAGCCCTCCTCACGGCCGCCAGCCACATAAGTATTGATCTGATGCACCCTTCCTGAAATCAACTGTATTGACATCATGTGGCAACTGGATTTGGAGGACAGAACGTGGTAGCTGTTGTTGGCCACCTCAGAGCAATAAATAGTTCATTTTTTGTGGATCGGATGAATCTGTCTGACTAAAAGGTTATTGTTAGTTCCCACTGCATCCCCTCGTCTGATCAGAAATCTGCCGGTCGTTAGCAGTTTAAATGTTCTGGTAATTAGTGATGGGCGTGAATATTCGAATCACAAATTTTACTTGCGAATATCGCCACTTTGAGAATTCGTGAATATTTAGAATATATATATTTTTTTCATCTGAGCCCATGATCCCTCCCTGCTTCTTGCTTGTGAGCCAACTGAGAAGGCTGCAATGACTTTGTCTGAGCTTAGCAACATCCCTAGCAACCAATATGAAAGTTGCCTACCCCTTTAGTATATAAGAACGTCCCCACAGCCATTTTCTACTGTTTTTTACAATTCTGAGAGAGACAGCAGTGTCATTGCTGTGCTCTCTGCTTTCCTATGTCACATTACATTATATAGTTAGTTTATATATATATATATATATATATATATATATATATATAGTTAGTGGGAGATAGTCAGTGTATTTTAGATAGTGACATAGTGTAGCTGTCCATATATACATGCTACATACATAGTGCTGTATATATGTATGTATGTATGCTACGTACATACAGTGGATATAAAAAGTCTACACACCCTTGTTAAAATGTCAGTTTTCTGTGCTTTAAAAATATGAGACAAAGATAAATTATTTCAGAACTTTTTCCACCTTTAATGTGACCTATTAACTGTACAACAATGATTTATCTTTGTCTCATTTTTATACAGCACAGAAACCTGACATTTTAACAGGGGTGGGTAGACTTTTTATATCCATTGTATATACATACATAGCGCTGTGATGTCACAAGTTCACAACAATACTTAGTGCACCAATCACTAATATGTAGTCAGATCTGTTAAAATGTGAAGTTGCTCGTATTTCGCCAAAATATTTGCATCATTAATTGCCGATTTCGCAATCGCGAATATATTGGAGCATTCTATCTGCATATAAAGCTATTGTAATGTTCTGCCGTGCTAACCATTTTCCCCAGTCTTATAAAAATTTCTAACAGCTTGAAAAATGTAGCTAAAGTGACCCACTCCTGCATTGTGCGCGCATTAAGCGCATATTACATTGCCGATTTTTGCAAACAAGACCATAATTGAGAATTTGCGAATATATGACGAATATTCTACCAAATATTCGCAAAGTATCACAAATTTGAATATTGCCCCTGCCGCTCATCACTACTGGTAATAAACAAGCAATGACTGCAAGAATGAGAACTGAAAAAAACTGTGATTATTTTTTAGTGTAATTTACTTTCTTTTGAAAGCAAATGACTCGTTAAATTGTCATTTGCTGCTCGTTAATGAAAAATATCTGCCTGTCTAATAGGACCCTTAAATTCAATATAGTTTAAAGCGCAGTATATATTAATTCTAATAAATTATCTGAACAAACCTTTCTATCCATAGACATAGAGGTAAAACAATTAACTTAGCCTATTTCCTCATTAACCATTATTCTGACCTGAGGGTGCTGCCACATGTTGTGGCGGTGCTGCATTTTTGATGCAGCAAAAAACTACATTAAAAAGTGCATGCAGTTTTCAAATAATGCATGCGGTCTTTGCAACAACATATCTGGGGTTATGGTGAATTGTCTTCCAACAAAGGAACACATACAATAGACTTAATTGACATTAATGTAAGTTTATTTTGTAATTAATCTAATTCAGTTTTGCACCATGAGTATGTTATTGCAAAAACCACATGCGTTTTTTTTTTTTTTTTTTTTTTTTCGCATCCAAGATGCAGCACAGCCGCAAGCTGTAGAAGCCCCCTGAGTAATTCTACTTATTAGAAGTGGATTTCTGGGGCTTTCTGATGGATCTTATAGACATACAATTAAAGGGATTTTACCATCTAAAGATTTGTGACATATCGCTAAATGGACTGGCATTATTGTAGCATAGTTACATAGTTACATAGTTAATACTGTTGAAAAAAGACATAAGTCCATCAAGTTCAACCAAGGGATAGGTGGGGACACGAATCCCAGCAGTCCAGCAGCCTCATCAGTATTCACTTCAATGCAGTAAATATTAATGAAGCTGTGCTAGATATGGGGCGGGGAGGGTCCTTCTTTCAGTACATAGACTATAACTAAATATGTTATTTTACTGTGGGTACTTGTACCCCAGACCTTCTGTATGGTAGACAGAAGCTTTGCCATTACACAACAGACCTCCCCCACTGGAAGGGCTGAATTCTCAATGCTTAAAGTGCTATTTTCCTCATATGTATTATATTGATTAAATAGTATATTGCTAAAATGAAGGGAAAAAATGTTGCCATTTACCAATCACCATGAATAATATTTTCACAATATTGTACAGATTATTATGATTACAGGGATAGCAAACAGTGTTTTGTGATATTTCATACTAGGTGCGTAATAAATATTGTGGTGCTTTTTGCTTCATTATTTTTTTTAGCAACAATACCTTTGTAGTAAATTGTAAGTTTTACTGTATAAGAGAAAAACTGTAAAAAAATAGTTTTATCTGTAATTAATTTTACTATACAGATTATTTTAAAGGTCTTGGTGGGATTTGAACCACAAGCTTATAGCACAGTAGAGAGCAGCCTTTCTTACTGCTCTGCTGCAAATGTAGTGTTTTTATGCCTAATAGTATTACTGTTTTCTTCACAAGCTACTCTTCCGTTTTTTAAGCTCAGCAAATTGTGCATTCACACCAGAGCCATTCTATAAACTAGTGGTAAGTCTTCTATATAGAGGATCACAGGTTCAAATCCCACCACTGTACTGGTCATATGCTATTTTTTTAAATTAAAAGTATGGCAGAAAATGGCATTTTTACTTTGCAGTGTTTTTCTTTTATCATAAAAGTTACATCTATTCACTACTAGGGGGACTCCCAAAAATAGCTGACCTCGGCTATTTTTGATAGATGGCTGGGCATGCTCGACTGCTCTTCTTTCACTTTAGTAGCTCCATTATTGAGATAGTTATATGCCACAAATGTTTAGATGAAAATACCCCTTTACAGCAGACCATCAATATATATAAAAGTGAAAGTTTGTCTTTTGTATTTGTTATTCATGGCTTTACCATGCCATAATGTATTGCAATGAAACTTGGTACATATACCCTTCATAATACAATTTAAAATACTGTGGGGAGAGTGGGGCGTGGCCGGGACGCTGATGGCGCTGGCCGCATAACTCGAGAGCTCCACGAGCAGCACCTATAATCGGCTAACATTGGCTTCTTCAGCTACCTGATAGATGTCAGCTTCACCTGCCCGAACTGAGCGTATGATGTGGCGTGTTAAAAAACGTCAAACCCCGGCAAAGCTCACAGAGTTTTTCCACAAGACTCCTCCGACTTGTCCCAGCCCGAAGCAGACGGCGTCGCCATATTGCTCCAGCTCTGCTACCTCCTCCCCGAAAGGTGCATTTGATGGGAACTTACCACCGCTGCAAGGAAACTCGGCTATCACTGAGGAGATGCTCTGTCACATGTTGGACTCCCTGCGCACGTCTCTGAAAGAGGACTTTCACCTTATCCTGAGAGAAGTGCAGACGGAGGAAGCGCAGATAGGGGAGCGGACCTCACATCTAGAAGCGAAAATGGCAGAGCTAACCGCCTCACACAACCAGCTCATTGATGCCAATGAAGCCTTGGAAGATGAGGTCAGTAAACTGGCAGTCAAACTGCATGATATTGAAGACCGGAATCGGCGAAATAATGTGCGCATACGAGGAATAGCCGAGTCGGTCGGGCCTGAAGAGTTGGGACCTTTATTGCAGTTGCTCCTAAAAGAAGCTGTTCCAGGCTTATCGGAGCTGGATGTCACCATCGATAGAATCCACAGGATTCCTAAGCCTGCTGGTCTGGATCCCTCCCTCCCCAGAGATGTCCTAGCCAGGATTCCCCTTTTTCATATAAAAGACGCTTTCCTGGAAGCTCTTTGGAAGGATCCTAAACCGTCCAATTCCTTCACTGGCATTGCGATCTTTCCAGATCTATCTGCAGCCACCCTAGCTAAAAGAAAAGAATTTGGGCCTCTTACCACCATCCTGAGGGAGAAGCAAATCAGGTACCGCTGGGGCTTCCCGGTTAAGCTTATCATCTCCCAAAATGGCGTCTTGCATGTGTGCAGTTCTTCGTGCAATGGCAGCGAAGAAAATGATTTTGTGTGGACTGCTATCTGACTCGTCTAAGCTGTCTGAGATCGTCAGCCGTCGACAGAACAAGATCCCTACGGAGTGGAACCTGGCCTGAGCTGAACTATAGTAATGTATAAGGTGCTGTGAATATGTGGGTATAATTCACCCCACTGTTTTCAAGACTACTGCCTTTCTTCTTTCTTCTTATCGCCTGAAATGGCGCTCTTGCTAGCTTGCTGGCAAGTTTTTCGGTTATCTCCTGTTCAACATGTTACACAGTTTCTTAGATACTGTATGATTTCAGTTGTTACCGGCATCTACCCTTTTCTCATTTTATTTGTAATGGGTATAGCAATTGTTGAAGAGCGGGTTTTTGTTTCTACATGACTATGGGGCTCAAGTTTCTATCGCTCAATGTGAAGGGGTTAAATTCCCCTCACAAGCGCAGATTCTTATGGGATGATGCGGTCAAATCACACTGTAATGTCCTGATGGCTCAAGAAACACACCTGCTTGAGAAAGATTCACATAGGTGTCAGCACAGGGACTTCCAGCAAATATACTATTCGCCTGCGCTTCGTAAGAAAAAAGCTGGGGTTCTCATTGCCATAAAATGGAATGTAGCGTCCACCGTGTCCTCGGTTATTACTGATACCAGAGGCCGTTACATCATAATCACCGGCTAATTTAATAATACGGCTTTGACTCTAGCCACGGTATACGCACCTAATTCCAAGCAGATCTCATTTCTGCGGCATTTCTTTAAAAAACTTGAAAAGGTGGCCTCAGGTCAAATATTGGTAGGAGGCGATTTCAACATTCCGGTTCAGATTGTTTTGGATTGTGACAGGAAATCGGTCAGAAACAGGCAGGAACTGCGCCCTCTTTTAATGTCCACTAACCTACATGATATTTGGAGGTACCATCATGGGGGAGAAGGGGACTATACTTTTTTGTCCTCGTCCCACCTATCTTATTCTAGAATTGATTATTTTTTAGTTTCGCTAAATGTCCTACACTATGTCGTCAGAACTGATATAGGTCTCACTACCTGGTCTATCACGCTAGAGCTAAACACAGATATACCCAATCCTTCCCCGCCACAATGGAGGCTAAATGCTTACCTGCTAAAAAATCCCGATAGGGCCGCAAGGTTGTCTGCAGATATTCAAGAATTTTTTGAGCTCAATGACACTTCTGATATCTCTGCGACAACCTTGTGGTGCACTCATAAAGCATATTTGAAAGGCCTTTTGCTTCAAATGGCTTCCCATTTGAAGAAGCAGAGACAGAAACTTATGTCTGACACCTTAGCGGCTCTAACTAAACATGAGAATGACTACAAAGCTAACCCTTCCACTTCCTTACATAGGCAAATTCTTGACACTCGAAACAGCCTTAGAACTTTACTTCTCTATGATCATGAACGTTCAATAAGACGTCTCAAGGCTAAATATTATAACATGGGAGATAAGGCTAGTGCTATGTTAGCTAAAAGGGTGAAACGTAGAGCGGCAGCCAACAGAATCGCTTCTCTAGTGGCAGATGATTCTAGTCTGGTGACTCACCCCCAAAACATTGCTGATTTATTTGCTCAATTTTATGAGTCCCTATATAACTTAAGCAAAGATCCCTCAACTCCCCAGCCCAACCAAGAGAAAATCATGGCCTTCTTATGACCCTTATCTTTACCACAGATAGCATCCTCAGATCTGAAACTTCTGAACGATCCGATCTCCCTAGAAGAAGTTGATTTAGCAATTCGAACTGCCAAATCCCATTCTGCTCCTGGTCCTGATGGCTATGTTAATGAATTCTATAAAACATTTAGGACATCTATAAGCCCTTACCTGCAACGTCTTTTTAACAACTTTATGGTGAATGGTCGTATCCCTTCTGATATGCTACAAGCGACAATAATTACTTTATCCAAACCAGTGAAATCTGCAGACAAACCAGCAAATTTGAGACCTATATCTCTTCTGAACACAGACATAAAGCTGTTTTCTAAAATTCTAGCCTCTAGGCTTCATAAAGTCCTACCTTCCTTAGTGAAACTGGATCAAGTAGGCTTTGTTGCCAACAGGCAATGCAGAGATAGCACCAGACGAGTCCTGGACCTCTTACATGTAGCAGAACTATCTAGGTCCCCCACTGTATTCCTGTCATTAGATGCTGAAAAAGCATTTGACAGGGTACACTGGGGGTACCTTAGAAGTGTGTTAGATAAATATGTGTTATCTGGGCCTAAACTTAATGGCATCATGGGGTTATACTCCTGTCCCACCGCCAAGGTTCTAGCATCTGGGTTCCTCTCTAGGACTTCCAACATCACAAACGGCACTCGTCAGGGATGCCCATTATCCCCTCTGATATTTGCCCTTATGATGGAACCACTAGCTGAAACAATTAGAACTGATCCTTGCGTCTCAGGCATAGTTTTAGGCAAAGATTGTCATAAATTAACCCTATATGCGGACGCTGTTATATTAACTTTGACAAACCCAGTGTCATTGTTGGCTGCTGTTTGGGAAGTCCTGCAGAGGTTCTCACGAGTTTCCTTTTACAAAGTAAATGTGTCTAAATCCAACATTTTACCGATTTATGTAAACCCAGAGCTTCAAAGTGTAATACAGGATCGTTTCAGCTTTAACTGGGTGGTTGATCATGTTACATACCTGGGTATTCTTTTAACCCCTTCCTCTAAACAACTTGTTAGTGTGAACATGCAAGCTTTGTCTGCGGACATTAGAAGGGATTATGAGCATATCTCCAGAGATCAGCTGTCTTGGATTGCTAGGATTAATGTTGTCAAAATGATGATTCTGCCTAAAATATTATATAAGTTTCAATGCCTCCCTCTCCAGGTTCCGGCGTACTGGTTGGATAATCTACAGGCAGATATGCTGTAATTTATTTGGGGCCACCATAAACCTAGAGTTAATAAACATGCAATGTATCCCTCACTATCGTTGGGGGGGATGGGAGTACCAAATGTAAAAAAATACTATTGGGCATCGCTAAGGAATGGTGGCGGCCTGCACATCCCCAATGCTGGCTACAACTTGAGGAGTCCCTTATTAAAAGGGCCTCACTCAAGGGATATCTCGCGGCGCAAGTTCTAAGGGGTTTTCCTTGTGAACTACCCATTGGAACCATAAAAGACACCTCCCTGGCCTGGAAGCATCTCCTAGAATCCTCAGGAACTCTTTGCGCGTTTGATAGGCGTCAATTTCCTCTCTACGCCTTAGAATACCATATTCCGAATTTATGTTTGGATAAATGGTGTAAGCAAGGTATAGATTCCCTAGGATGCTTGTTTGTGGGCAATGTTCTGACTGATTTCGAGTCCCTTCACAATAAGTATAGCTTACCTAACTCACAGTTCTATCAATTTCTACAAATACGTCACTTCCTGAATTCAGTGCAGGGTCCCATAACATCTGTGCCCCCGAATGGGAATACAAATCTGTCTAAGCTCCTTCACCAATCTTCCAACTCATCTAAATGCTTGTCTATTATGTATCACACTTTGACCCAACCAACATCCCTCCCTAAACTTCCCTTCATGTGAAAGTGGGAGGCAGAGTTGACTTCCACTTTTGATCTGCAGGATTGGCACAAGGCCCTTTTCTGGGCCATTAAACAGTCAAATTGTGTGAATCATGCGGAGCAAAATAGAAAGATTCAGTTACGGTGGTACCTTACCCTGGATAGATTGGCACATATAACACCTAACTACTCAGAGTTGTGTTGGAGAGGGTGTGGGTGTAGGGGAACTCCAGCCCATATGTGGTGGTTCTGCCCAATAACCTTACCTTTATGGCAGGAAGTAGCCAAAGTTATCGAGGAGATCATTGGATCGTCCTTTGTCCTCTAACCTGCTCTGGCTATCTTGTGTATAAGTCTGTCTGACATCCCAATTAGAAACAGATGGGTAGTTGCACACATACTCACTGCCACACGGACTGTAATTGCCCGTCATTGGAAGCAGAGTATTACCCCTAAGCTGTTGGAGGTCTAACAATTGGTTAATCAACATATGCAACATGAATTGATGTATTCTCCAAATTTGCGGTCCAGGATACAAGCTCACAATCAGTGGTTACCCTGGTTATCCAGCTCGCTTGCCACCCCATTGCCAGATGCCATCTTATGATCCCATATTGGGATTATGATTTTCTCTCCATGCGCTGGGAAGTGGAGGTTACTGTAGATAATCGGTTTTACATTTGTTTCCCTTGTGTCTTTATTTATCTTGATGTCCTGCATGTTTTGATAATGACTGCTCTAATGCTAAATATCTTACTAAATTGTGCCCTCGGTGTTTGCTAAAGTACCTCTTGGGGAGGGGTATTACTGGTATTTATATATTTACCTGTATTTTGTATCTACCTTTCTTTTCTGTTCATATCCGACTTTTTTATTGTACCATTATACAATGCTTGCTATTTTGATTATACTGTCAAAAAATTCAATAAAATACTATTGAAACTAAAATACTGTGGGGAGAGGGGGGGATGTTATCAAGTCCATCTGACAGGTTTCTAGAAGGTTCTCATAAAGTAATGTTTTTTTTTTTAATGCAGTGTGCAATAAAATGTATACACTAATGTAACTGCAAAGTTACTGCTTCTTAGTCTGCTTCTCATCCCATAGCAACGACAGCATAGCTTTGTTTTTACTCATAGCAATTAGTTAAAGCACAGCTTTCATTTTACTATATTGCATCTTACAATACTGTAAACCTACTTTTATCAACTCATGGCTCTCCAGTAGTTGCAAAATTGCAACTACCATCATGATACCATCAGGCTGTAGGAACATGTTGAGAGTTGTAGTAGTTTGTAGTTTTGTAGCTGGAGAATCACATGTTGGTAGCATAGCTCCCAGCTTTTGAAATGGCCAAAGAGGGACAATGGCAGTGGTGCCGCATAGGACCTCCCTCCAGTAAGTGTTTCTACCCCCATAGTGCCCCTACACTTTTTTAAGCCCCCATGGTGCCCCACAAAATAGTTATAACATCATAATGCCCCCTACATAGATTAGTCATGTCCCTATAGTACCCCTACAGAGTAGCCATGACCACATAGTACCTCTACAAAGTAGTCGTGGAGACCCTGCACTGTTAGAGGACAGCAGCTCTGTCCAACAGATCTGTCATGGCTGCCATTACACAGAGCAATGCAGTGTGGTGAGACACCACCCCGTGTGTCTCTGCAAAGCCAGGCATAATGTAAAATTTAGGATTTAATATAAAAAACATATCTGAGGGGAGAAAGGGATCAAGATGGCTGACAACCCACAAATTACATATCAAATAAAACAGGTAGACAAAAGGCATACACAAGAACCTCTATTTTATTAATTAATAATAGCCTATTTTGCTCTATATAGGCAAAGAAAATAATATCCCAGAGTATCATATCATATGCATTATCTGTATAATAAGGTTGATGCCAGGATATAGAAATTACCACACTTCCAAATCTAGCTTTAAATAAAAGTTGTTTTGTTTTAGAAAGCATCATTTAGTGACTAAATTTGAGGAGATCATTTTACATTTCTTCTGTAAAGTGGTTGTCAGTGGATAGGAATTGCCACAGTTCTGATGTTTATGATTACATGTAGCTTTAGATAACTATTTTGCGGAAAATAATAATACAGTGACTGGATAATACTTCCTATTACCATAGCAGTAAGCAGTTTCATTAAGGTTAGCCATATCTTAATGGGCTAAAGGCTCCAGGCTATTGCATTTAGTCATCAACATTTACAAATGGAATGATCCTCATGTATAGACTTAAGCGGACACCTGGAAGTTCGGGTTCGAACCCGAACCCCATTGAAGTCATTGGGGATCAGAACTTTTGGGCACTAAAATGGCTGTAAAAAAGTCATGGAAAGGTCTAGAGGGCTGCAAAAGGCAGCAAAATAGGAGTAAGTGCCCTGCAAACAAATATGGATAGGGAAAGGACTTTAAATGAAATAAAATAAATTAAAATAAAAAATCAAAATCCATAGATTTTTTTAAATGTTGGCCCCTGGCATCAAGGCAGAGCAAGGGTTTATTCAAAGCAAAACGGGGTTCATATCACCCACCAATGGAACAGACAATTTTTAAAAATGTAGGACCCTGGCACCCAGGCAGGAAGGGGTTTATTCACGGCAAAATGAGGTTGATGTTACCCATGAATGGAACAGACGATTTTTAAAAATGTAAGCCCTTGGCACCCAGGCAGAGGAAGGGTTTATTCACAGCAAAACTGGGTTCATGTCACCCACCAATGGAACAGGCCATTTTTAGAATTGTAGGCCCCTTGCACCCAGGCAGAGGAGGGGTTTATTCACAGCAAAATGGGGTTCATTGCACCCACCAATGGAACAGACAATTTTATAAAATGTAGGCCCCTGGCACCCAGGCAGAGGATGGGTTTATTCACGGCAAAAATGGTAATATTGCACTTAACATTTTAAAAGAAGATTTTCCGCATTTTCGGTCACTGTCGCCTATGCAGAGCAGAGGTTTGTACAAAATGGTAATTTTGCATCCAACAATTTAAAAGAAGATTTTTCAAATGTTTGGTCTCTGTCACCTATGCAGTGCAGTGTTACTTGACAGCAAAAAATTTGAATATGTCAACCTCTGAACTCCCAGACGGATGAACTATATTATTGTCCCCGACACATATGCAGTGCAGGCCGCAAAGGTAATTCCTGGCCTTAAAAGATATGATTTTTTTCACCACCCATGAATAACATGGATTTAGTGGAATATTTTGGGATGTAGGACCGCATCGTTCTCAACATCATCTTCCACCCAGTCTTCACTCCTGCCCTTTTTGTCAGTCTGCACACCTCAAAAAGATGCAGCAGTTTGCACCTGTGTTTAGTCATCATCAGCGATGTGCTGCGGTGGTCTTCCCATGTCTTTATCCTCAAACCGAAGTCTTCCTCTTCCACCTCTGGTAATAACAAATGACAAAACAAGTGCACACTGCGGTCTTACTAAGCCCTCAAACTGATGTTAAAATTGAGAGGTTAGTCCAGTGTTTCCCAACCAGTGTGCCTCCAGCTGTTGCAAAGCTTCAACTCCCAGCATGCCGGCACAGCCAAAGGCTGTCTGGGCATGCTGGGAGTTGTAGTTTTGCAACAGCTGGAGGCACACTGGTTGGGAAACACTGGGTTAGTCAATATGTCCTACAGTGGAGGACATGTTTTAAGCCCGAGCATCACGCCAAGGTCTCTCAAGTAGCTCGGGACCTAACACTCACCTACCTGTGCCATATGGGCAATACCAGGGGCCAGTGGGCAAAATTACAGGAATGTATTAGGCTGACTCGCAGCAGACTCCTCAGTTACCTCCAGCATGTAACCATGCCAGTAATGGGAGGAGGGAAAAGGCTGTGAGCCCCACCCAAGATTGGCTGATATGGCCCAGGCCTCACAGGTGCACCTAAATAAAGCCTGTGGATGGAAAAGAGGCTACATTTGCATGGAGTTTATACACCTCCAAACAATTATATATACACAAACCAACTGAAAGGTGGCATGAAGCAGGATGTGCTCAAACCAAAAATACAGTTGTGCATATATATACAGCGGAGCAGATCCTGCACTTGTGGCCCGTTGCTAATGGCAATCCCCATCTTCCACTTCTGGGGCAGGGCTATGGTTATGGCCCTGGTAAACCCTGCCAGCAGAGTCATCAAAATGCATAACTTCAAAATTCACTTGGTCCATTGACCTATAATCGTCATTAAAAAACCTTTTAACAAAATATTTTTCTGTCAGTCAGAGGGAGTGAAATGACGATTATATGTCAATGGACCAAGTAAATTTTGAAGCTATGGCTCAATTGCTATACTCTCCTGAGGGGTTTATGAGTAATTTGTAGTATAAAAAAGCGTAAGAGACTGCTGCATGAGTTGGGGCTCAGATTGCTTGGCTGATTTGCAAGGGGGTGAGGTGAAAGACTGATGGGCATGGGCTGCAGGTGCAGTGTGAGTCTATGCTAAGGTACTGGAGGCACTGTCTGCCACCCAATCTACTAGCACCTGTACTTGTTCTGGCCTCCCCATTCGTAGAGCGGCATTCGGGCCTACCAAATAACGCTGCAGGTTCTGTCGCTTACTAACACCTGAGGAAGGTGTTTCACTTGGACCTGTAGTTGGCGCTGAATGGTGACTTCCTCTCCCAGGAACAAGAGCTCCACCAACACCACCATGACCATGGCAACGTCCCTTATTTGATGTTCTCCTCAATATTTGCGTTCACCACCAAACTAACAGATGGTTTATATCCGGTGAAAATTTAACTGGCAATAGTCAACAATTAAGTTCGCTAACAGTAAGGCAGTGCCCATGTCATAAACAGAATAAATGTCTTTAGGTCACACAACAGTGTAACGGAATAATTCAATACAATTACTTCACTATCACCAAAAATTTGATTTTTCAAACCAACAATGTAAAAGCAGAAGTTAACGGTTTAATTTGACTGTCAGAAATGCAGCGTACACTGCTAATGTGCTATCTTCCACAAAACCTGTGTTTGCAACCAACTATGTAAAGGCGGAGTTCAAAAGGTTACTTAAAATGACTGAAATACAGGGTAGGCATCAGATCTGCACAAAACCAGTGTTTATTGCAACAAACTACAGAAATGCAGTATGTCACTGCTAAATTAGAAAATACATTTTTGTGCGTTGTATGCAAAACTGCTCTGAGGAACAACAATACGGGTGTATTTCCCCAAAAAACTGAAATGCAGTATGTTACTGCTAAATTTTAAAATAAGTTTTTCAGCATTCTATGCAAAAGTGCTCTGTGGAACAACAATACAGGTTTATTTCCCCCAAATGCACAAATGCTATATGTCACTGCTAAATTTGAAAATACATTTTTGTGCGATGTATGCAAAACTGCTCTGTGGAAAAACAATACGGGTTTATTTCCCCCAAATACACAAATGCTGTATGTTACTGCTAAATTTTAAAAAAGTTTTATCAGCATTGTATGCAAACGTGCTCTGTGGCGCAACAGTTCGGGTTTATTAACCCAACTACAGAAATGCAGTTTTTCACCCCACAATTTTAACTGTTTTTTCAGCATTGTATGCAAACATGCACAACAGTACGGGTTTATTAACCCAACTACAGAAATTCAGTATGTCACCCCAAAAATTATAAAACAGGTTTTTCAGCGTTGTATGCAAATGTAATCAGTGGCACAACAGTATGGGTTTATTAACCCAACTACAGAAATTAAGTATGTCACCCCAAAAATTATAAAACAGGTTTTTCAGTGTTATATGCAAATGTTCTCTGTGTTACGTCAGTATGGGTTTATTAACACAACTACAGAAATGCAGTATGTCACCACAAAAATTATAAAACAGGTTTTTCAGTGTTTATCACAGCAACTACAGAAATGCACTATGTCACCACTAAATTTTTTAATAGTTTTTTCAGCGGTGTATGCAAACGTGATCTGTGGTACGACAGTACGGGTTTATTCCACCAACTACAGAAATGCACTATGTCACTGCAAAATTATAAAATAGGTTTTTCAGCGGTGTATGCAAATGTGCTCTGTGGTATGACAGTACAGGTTTATTACAGCAACTACAGAAATGCACTGTCACTGCAAAATTTTAAAGGAGGTTTTTCAGCGGTGTATGCAAACATGCTCTGTGGTACGACAGGACGGGTTTATTCCACCAAATACAGAAATGCACTATGTCACCCCAAAATTATAAAATAGGTAATGTAGGGGGACTTGACCTGCCAGAAAAAAAGGAATTTTTCCTCCACTAAGCTACCAAAAATAATTAGACTGATGTCCCTTGCAGGCTGGCACACATGCAGGGCACATGCAGTTCCAAGGACACTACAGTTGCTAAAATTGTTGCCGACCCCCACCTCAGTAACAGATGGATTAAAAAGTATTTGGCAGTATCACTGGGCTCAGGGCTGGGTACAAATGTGTAGCATAGCACCCTCAATAATTGCTGTAGTGAGGAGTTAACACCACCAAGTTCAACAGATTTCTTCCCTAATCTGTCCCTCACAGAAGCAGCAGCATCCTATCCCTACACTGAGAAGAGCAGGGTGACGTGCGGTGCTACGTGACTCCAGCTTAAATAGAGGCTGGGTCACATGCTGCACTTAGCCAATCACAGCCATGCCAATAGTAGGCATGGCTGTGATGGCTTCTTAGGGCAAAGTAGTGAAACGCTTGTTGATTGGCTGCCCTGCGGCCTTTCAAAAAGCGGGACGAAATTTCCGAACAACAAACCCGAACCCAAACTTTTACGTAAATATTCTGGTTCGTCTTCAGGCGCGAAAAACTGTAATGTTCAGTACGAACCCGAACTTTAAAGTTCGGGTTCGCTCAACCCTACTCATTTATAAACACTGGTGGTAACCAATGCAATCGTTATTTATTTTGAAATAATAAGGGCTTAGATCTCATAGATTGCTATAGATGCCTTCACTTTTGATACATAAGAACCACTAGACAGTTACTGTGCTGTGTGGACAACACAATACACATTTTTTAAAGGGGTTCTCCAACTTCTAAAAATGGGAAAAAACAGCAAATGTTATAAAATAAAAAGAAGCACTACTGGGCCATATCCTCTTCAATATACTTATTAATGATCTCATGGAAGGCTTGCACAGTAAAATATAAATTTTTGCAGATGACACTAAACCCTGAAAGATTATGAAAATTAGGATTATTCACTTTAGAAAATAGACGACTGAGGCGAGATCTAATAACTATTTATAAATATATCAGGGGTCAGCACAGAGATCTCTCCCATCATCTATTTATCCCCAGGACCATGACTGTGACAAGGGGCATTCTCTGCGTCTGGAGGAACGAAGGTTTGTACAAAAACATAGAAGAGTATTCTGTACAGTAAGAGCAGTGAGACTATGGAACTCTCTGTCTGTGGAGGTGGTGATGGTGAGTTAACTAAAATAGTTCAAGAGAGGCCTGGATGTATTTCTAGAGTGTAATAATATTACAGGCTATAGCTACTAGAGATAGGTCATTGATCCAGGGAGTTATTGTGATTGCCTGATTTGAGCCAGGAAGGAATTTTTTTGCCCTTAAGTGGGGAAAATTGGCTTCTACCTCACAGTTTTTTTTTTTGTCTTCCTCTGGATCAACTTGTAGGATAACAGGCCGAACTGGATGGACAAATGTCTATTTTCGGACTTATATACTATGTTACTATGTTACTAGTCACCTGTTCAATATTCTGCAGAGCCATTGCTGTTTCCACTCCAGTGTTCGGTTGTCTCAGCGATCACATGTGTACTGATGAACATAAACACATGACCACTGAGATCACTAATGGCCTGCACCAGATACTTGACTACTCCTTGTAAACAACGGATAATGGTCCACCACAGCATCAGTTCCAGATAAGCAAATGATGGGAGAGGTGATAAGTGTTTTTTTTTTTTTGTAATTTAATAACATTTGATGCTGTTTTTAATTTTATTTTTGGTCATATGACCAAGTTAATCTTCATTCAGCAAGGAAAGTGAAGTAACCGATTGTCGACTATTAGTGTAATCACACACAGCAGATTTGTTCCATAAATTGAGGCAACTGTTCCATTCATCTAACTGAGGCTTGGAGAAATCAACGTACACACGTTCACCCCAACGTTCACCCCAGATACATTGAATAGATAAACTGAGAGCAAGTCATGAAACTATACTTCAATACCTTGGGTTCACTTCAAACAAAAAGCCTTCTTCCAATCAGAAAAGAACATTACAACGACATATTGTATGTGTTTTGGCCAACATAGACATATGAGCATTAAAAGTCTTCACTGGGACAGTTAGAAAAAATGCCTGTGATACAAAAATAATGGATGACAAACTGATGACAAACCGAAGACAAAAGCTAGGCTCACTGATGGAGGTTGTGCCTTTTATTTTTGCCTTCATTTTTATATTTCTATTGTGAAACCCAGTGAAGATATTGTAGCATTTTATAAACATATAGGAAATTAGAAGCTGCGGTGTAGACTGAATGCAAGAACATGCCAAGAGTTAATGAAGGATGTGTTTTAAACCACGTTAACCGCATTAACTTCTCAGCATTGTCCTTATGGAAGATATAATTTCTGCTTCATTTCAAACACCATCAATTTATCAGTGTCTCCAATTAATTAGGATTAAGTGTTACAGTTAATTGTTGATTCATCTACCATTTTTCATTTCTAATTCCACCATCCATTTGACCCGAGAAGGTTGAAAAGAAAATGACAAAGAGATCACATTTTGCATGCTTTCATTTAGTCTCTTCATTGATATACTTATTTGTTGCTGCCTGCTTAGTTTTTAATGCATAAAATTGGGTCTCATACACACACGCAATTTTACTATTCTATGCACCATCAATAGCCGTAAGAGGTCACGATAGGCTTCAATGGAACTTTTAGGTAACTCTGAATGTCTTTGACTTCATGTGGATGCTATAGAGTGTTTGTTCTGCTAGAGTCCACATAAGTCTGACAGAAAAAAAAAGTGTCATATTTCATTAGAAGCCACATTACAAAGATACTATTACTTAGAAGAATCCCATGGAGTAACACGCAGCTGTCAGGTACAGTTGTATGCATACGGGTCTGTTGTGTACATGAAGCCTGATTAATTCTGATTAAGGGTGATGTGTAGTGTTGATCGCAAATATTCTAATCGCAACTTTTTATCGGCACTTTGAGAATTCGCGAAAATCTATAGTGCTATATATTCGTAATCGCTAATATTCTACTTTTTTTTCCCTCAGTACTACTGCTTCTTGCTTGTGGGCCAATGAGAAGGCTGCAATATATTTGTTAGAGCTTAGCAACATCCCTAGCAACCAGATAAGAAAGTTGCCTACTGCTTTACTATATAAGAACCTCCCCTACAGCCACTTTCTGCTGTTTTTTGCAGTTCTGAGAGAGACAGCAGTGACATTGCTGTGCTCTGTGCTTTGCTGAGTAATCTGGATTCTTATTTAATTACATTAGATAGTTAGCTCATATATTTAATACAGATAGTTAGTGGGAGATAGTCAGAGTAGCTTAGATAGTGATATAGTGTTAGGTAGTGTGATAGAAATTAGTGTGCTGTGATAGGTATTAGTGTCTCTGTTAGACACAATGCTGTGATGTCACAACAATACTTAGTGCACCAATCAGCAATATCTACTCAGACCTGATAAAATGTGAAGTTGCATGTACTGCTCAAAAATTCAAATCATTAGTGCCGATTATAGTGCGAAAATAATGACTCGAGATTGCGAATTCTAGAATTTGCTAATTTATTGCGAATATTATGCGAAATATTGTAAAATCGAATATTGCCTATGCCGCTCATCACTAGTGATGTGTACATATTTTAGATTTTAATGGTCGTCAGACTGTACTAGCTATTTAAAGGGATATCCTTATCTCAATATTTGTGGCAAATCTCTAGAATATGGCATCAATGTCAGATAGGTACAAGTCCCACCTTTGGGACCAAATCTCAGAATCGGCTACCAAAATTGAACAGAAAGCAGCCGTGCATGCCTGACCACTCTCACTTAACCTTATGGGAGTTCTGAAAATAGTTTTGCACTGGCTTTGCTATCTGGCAGTCCCATAGCAGTGAAAAGAGAGGTGGCTGTGCATACTCACTGTGCTCTCTATTCACTGCTAAATGACTTCCGAAAATAGCCCAGCAAGCAGTATGCTCCCCTTCATTTCAGGGACCCTGTTCTGGCGATAGCAGTGGGTCGCAGAGGTGGGACCTACACTTATCTGACATTAAAGGCATATCCTAGCAATAAAAAGTTTAAGATGGGAATAACCCTTTAACTATATGGAGTTGAGAATAGAAAATATAGGGGAATTTACTTATGCCAGTTTTAGTCCTAAGGGTGCTGGTGGACACTATGACAAATGTATCAAGAGGTACAGGCATCTTTGTGTGTCCATACAACAGAAAATCAAATCTTCCTTCTTAAGCTAGGGGCTTGTGTAGGTTTTGTAGCATTTTTTATGGTAAAAAGTGATGTATATATTAAAACAAACATATAAATACTGACATTAATGGCAGGAGGAATAGGTGAAATCAGTATTGTAAGATTAAATCTTGTCTCCTATTCAGTCCCTTAGGAAAACAGGTGCTGAGCTCATACATCCAAAACACTTCTCTGTTTAAAAGTTTTTTCTTGTTGTCTCCTACCCTTATTGGTGCAGTTACCCTTTCAATTCACTGTACATAGAGACCTGATATGATGTCTTGGTGGATTACCGTAAAGTGTATACTGACTGCTGAGACATTCCTTGTCTTGTAGTGCGGTATATCAGAAATGTGTTTATGCTCTCTAGTTTTTATAGCATTAGATGTGCATCCCACATATTGGAGGTTACATATGATGCATGTAATAAGGTAAATAGCAAACTGAGTGTTACAGTTTAAATATGACCTTATTTTGTAAGTAGAGTTGAGCGAACACCTGGATGTTCGGGTTCGAGAAGTTCGGCCGAACCCGAACCCCATTGAAGTCAATGGGGACCCGAAATTTTGGGCACTAAAAAGGCTGTAAAATAGCCCAGGAAAGGGTTAGAGGGCTACAAAAGGCAGCAAAATGTGGGCAAATCTCCTGCAAACAAATGTGGTTAGGGAAATGACTTAAAACATTAAAATAAAATAAATAAAAATTAACCAATATCAATTGGCAACTTGGAGTAGGAGGTGGAATAGGAGGTTGGGGTGGCGTCAGATGGAAATGCTATGAGAGTTGAAGTTCTCATCACAGCCAAAAAGGATTCATGTCTGCCTACAGTGCCACAGGCCTCATTCACAGACTTAGGGCCATGGCAACTAGTGTTGAGCGCGAATATTCGAATAGCGAATTTTTATCGCGAATATCGGCACTTCGCTAATTTGCGAATATTTCGAATATAGCGCTATAAATTCACTATTTCGAATATTCGTTTTTTTTTTGTTATATTTTTTTCTTTCCCACTTCCCAAAAGTAGTTCTTACCTGTCCTGAGGATTCCTGGCTTCCTGGCTGCTCCAGTCAGTGCCCGTTGCCGCTTCTGCCGACTTCCGTGCTCATGGAGCGTCCCCATCACCATGGGAACATCTCCATATACTAAAATGTACTGTCGGATTTGAGAATTACATTGAAATCGCAATGCGATTAATTCAAGTTATATTAATCGCATTGCGATTTCAACTTAGCACTGCTATATTCCATATTCGTTAACTTCGTTCATTCTAGCAAGCTGACCCATTATAAACCCAGCTCTAAGTTGAAATCGCAATGCGATTAATATAACTTGAATTAATCGCACTGCGATTTCTACTTAGCACTGCTGCTATATTCCATATTCGTTAATTCTAGACTAATATGTAAGATAGCAGTGCTAAGTTGTAATCGCAATGTGATTAATATAACTTGAATTAACCGCATTGCGATTTCAACAGACGTGGTTTACTATGGTTGCTAAAACGAAGATGGAGAATACTTAGTTATCTTCGTTTTGAGGAATTGACGAATACATTCGTCATATTCGCTAATTCTACCAAGTAAACCAGGTCTAAGTAGAAATCGCAATGCGATTAATTCAAGTTATATTAATCGCATTGCGATTTCAACGTAATTCTCAAATCCGACAGTACATTCTAGTATGGAGACGTTCTTGGCTTGGTAGAATTAGCGAATATGACGAATGTATTCGTCATATTCCTCAAAACGAAGATTACGAAGTTTTCTCCATCTTCGTTTTAGCAACCAATTCTAGCAATCAAATATGAAGGTTGACTATAGAGACAGCTGTGTTTAATTCGCTATGTGATTATATTATTATTATTATTTTTTTTATAAATAGAATAATTATAATAATTATCAAGTAATATAATTATTCTATTAAAAAAAGCAAAGTAATATAATCGCATAGCGAATTAAACACAGCTGTCTCTATAGTCAACCCTCCTATTTGATTGCTAGAATTAGCGAAGTTGACGAATAGGTATCTAAAACGAAGATGGAGAATACTTCGTTATCTTCGTTTTGAGGAATATGACGAATATATTAGTCATATTCGCCATCTTCGCTATAATTCTAGATATGAAACCAATAGGAAAGTAGTCTAAGTTAAAATTGCAATACGTGATTATTTAAATCGCATATTAATCGCGATAACTAGAATAATGACGAATATGTCGAAATCGAATATGGCACCTGCCGATCATCACTAATGGCAACCCTACATGGGAGTTGAAGTTCACATCACAGCCAAGAACGATTCATGTCTGCCAGCATTGTCACAGGCCTCACTCACAGACTCAGGCCCAAGACAACCATACATGGGAGTTGGAGTTGTCATCACAGCCAAAATGGAATCATATCTGCCTGCATGGCCACAGGCCTTAATCAAACATTCAGGCCCACGGGACCCACAAAGAGAAGAGTTAAAATCATGCCAAGACAGTATTGATTTCCCCCAGCAATGCCACAGGCCTCATTCACCGATTCAGACCCATGGCAACCACAAAGAGGAGAGTTACAATCATGCCAAATCAGTATTGATTTCACCCAACAGTGCCATAGGCCTCATTTACTAATTCCGGAGGACCATGGCACCCGCAAAGAGGAGAGCGGTCCCGTAACAGCAACACAGGCCTTAGGTCAACCTGCAATGGAACAGGACATTATAATTTATGTAGGCCCCTGACACCCAGACAGAGGAGAGGATCATTCAACGGTCCGTATTAGCTGGTGATGCAGTTAGCTGTGGCGCGGTGACAAAACTTTTCCACATCTCGGCCATGCTAACCATGCCTTCAGAGGAGCTGGCCGTGTCATAGCTGCGTTGGCGACCTCTTGCTCCTCCTTTACCTTTGCCTTGTGCTCCCACTTGTCCCCCCGTGTCTACCAGCGTGCGCTTGTACTCGTGCATTTTCCTATCACGCTCCAGTGCGGAAATTAAGGTGGGCACGATGTCTTTGTACGGGGGATCCAGCAGGGTGGCCACCCAGTATTCGGCACACGTTAAAATGTGGGCAACTCTGCTGTTGTTGCACAGGCACTGCAGCATGTAGTCACTCATGTGTGCCAGACGGCCCAGAGGTAAGGACAAGCTTTCCTCTGTGGGAGGCCTTTTGTCAACGTCCTCCGTTTCCCCCCAGCTACGCACCAGTCATGGTCCCGAGCTGCGTTGGGTGCCACCCAGCTGTGAACATGGTTCATCCTCATCCTCCTCCACCTCATTCTCGTCCTCCTCATCCTCCAGTAGTGGGCCCTGGCTGGCCAAATTTGTACCTGGCCTCTGCTGTTGCAAAAGACCTCCCTCTGAGCCACTTCTAAAAGACTGGCCTGAAAGTGTTAGAAATGACCCCTCTTCCTCCTCCTCCTCCTCTTGGGCCACCTCCTCTTCCATCATCGCCCTAAATGTTTTCTAAAGGAGACATAGAAGTTGTATTGTAACGCTGATAACGGCGTCATCGCCACTGGCCATGTTGGTGGAGTACTCGTTACAGCGCAACACGGCACACAGGTCTCGCATGGGGGCCCAGTCATTGGTGGTGAAGTGGTGCCTGTCCCCCAAACACATGAGTTTCAGAACGGCCTGCTGACATTTACGCCGGGCTGTACTGAAGTTGGTGGTGAAGGTCTGTGGCTGACTGTATGTGCAGGTGGAAGAAGAGGAGGAGGAATCCAAGTAGGAGGAGGCAACAGGAAGCAAAGAATTATGCCCTGCGATCCTTGGCGGTCACTACATTTTCCCAGGGTGCAGTTAGGGAGATATAGCGTCCCTGGCCATGCTTACTAGTCCACGTAGTAGGTGGACTTGCCACAGATCGGATTGCACAGTGCACACTTGATTTTATCCGATACTTGGTTGTGCAGGGAAGGCACGGCTCTCTTGAAGAAGTAGTGGCGGCTGGGAACGACGTACTGTGGGACAGCCACCGCCATCAGCTGTTTGAAGCTGTTCATGTCCACCAACCTGAATGACAGCATTACTTAGGCTAGTAGTTTAGAAATGCTGGCATTCATGGCCAGGGATCGAGGGTGGCTAGGTGGGAATTTACGCTTTCTCTCCAAGGTTTGTGAGATGTAGAGCTGAATGCTGCCATGTGACATGGTGGAGATGCTTCGTGACTGAGGTGGTGGTGTTAGTGGCACATCCTCTGTTTTCTGGGCAGCAGGTGCCAACGTTCCTCCAGAGGCAGAGGAGGAGACCGAGACAGCACAGAAGAGGGAGCAGAAGGAGCCTGTCACGACTGTGACTGATCCAGACAGGTCTGGGAGGAGAAGGTCGCAGCGACTTGCTACTCGCGATAGCTTGTGAGTTTGCTCCGTGGTTCAGGGTATGTCATCCGGGTTTTGCCTTGTGAATCTTTTTGTCCTGACTGGGAGTTTGTAGGCATTCTTCTCAGGTGAGTGCTGTCTGCCACTCCCAGCTACTATATTAGTTTCAGTTTCACTTGCAGTCATTGCCAGATATAGTCCTTACTTCCAGTGCTATGCTGACCTTTGAAGGAGATCGTTTGACAGTATTGCTGTGGAGCTCTTGTCTGGCGTGGACTGTCGTTATTGGGATCTTCTCTGCTCGTGACTGGATAAGTCTATCTCTGCTGGAGATTGTTTGTTTGTTGCTGTCTTCCCCTGTTGTTCTCCTAGACATGAGTGATGGTGACTAGTGCTCCCATCTGCCTTTCCCCAGTCTAGTCTTCTTAGGGTGACTCAGGGTTTAGGCATCCTGCTCGCCGCACGGGTTTACACCCCGTCTAGGGTATCAGGGCAGACAGGTGCCAGCTTAGGGTTTGTCAGGGGTGGCCGTTCTATTTCCCATCCATAGATAAGGGTCCCCCTTCCCCTCCGTCTGGTGCGACACGTCTGCTGCTGGGATAGCGGTCGTGACAGCATATCTGGCCTTTAAAAAAAAAAAAAAAAGTGACATTTCCTTTTTTTTATTTTTTTTTGCCTGCTGTTTTGCTTTGTATTTTCTGTTCCACTATGGATCCGGTTACGGTTTTGGCGAAACAATTACAGGGGTTATCCCTTGAAGTGGCAGGATTAAAAGCAACAGTGCTGCAGCAGCAGCAGCAGCAGCAATCCTTGGGTTCCACCGTTGCTACGGGAAACCAAGGTACTCCTGAGCCAAAAGTGGCTTTTCCTGATAGGTTTTCAGGAGGGAGAGACCAATTTGTAACCTTCAGAGAAGCTTGTAAATTGTTCTTCAGGTTACGCCCTAGATCCTCCGGTGGTGAGGAACAAAGGGTGGGCATTGTAATTTCTCTCCTGCAAGGAGATCCGCAGGCTTGGGCTTTCTCCTTACCATCTGACTCTCCGGCCTTACGATCAGTGTAGGAGTTTTTTGAAGCCTTGGGTCTCGTATATGATGACCCGGACAGGGTCTCACTGGCTGAGTCTAAGCTACGTAGACTTCGGCAAGAGAAGCGGTCAGCTGAACTATATTGTTCCGAATTCCGTAGGTGGGCTACGGATACATTATGGAACGACTCGGCCCTTAGGAGTCAGTTCTGCCAGGGGTTGTCTGAAAAATTAAAAGACACGCTGGCGGTATACGAGGTCCCTGGGTCTCTTGAGTCTGCTATGTCTCTGTCCATAAGAATCGACAGACGACTCAGGGAGAGACTATTAAATTCTACAGAGGCCTGTATAGGGACAGTGTAGTCTTTTTGGACAGTGGGGCGGGTGTCAACTTGGTGGATTCACGGTTTGCTCAGGCTCTGGGGTTTACTCCGGAACCGGTACGCAGAACTATTCCTGTTTTTGCCATCGACTCCTCCCCTCTTACTCAGAGAGAGTTAACACAGATCATCCATAATATCCATCTGCAGGTAGGGGACCTCCATAAAGAGCATATCTCTTGTTATGTCCTGGACGGTCTTCCGGCTCCTATGGTATTGGGGCTTCCCTGGCTGGTGACTCACAATCCAGTGGTGGATTGGCAGGCCGGGGAGATTGTGGAGTGGAGTGAACATTGTAAGGACAACTGCTTGAGTAGCAGGTGCTCAACACTCTCTGTAACAACTCTACCTGCCTTTCTGTCAGATTTTATGGATGTGTTCTCTGAGAAGGGTTGTCAGGGGTTACCACCTCATCGTCCATATGATTGCCCGATTAATCTGTTACCTGGGGCAAAACTACCTAAAACCCGGTTATACAATCTTTCTGGCCCGGAGAGGAAGGCTATGAAAGATTATATTTCGGAGAGTTTGGCTAAGGGACACATCAGACCCTCTTCTTCACCCGTGGCTGCAGGGTTCTTTTTCGTTATAAAGAAAGATGGGGGCCTGCGTCCTTGCCTGGATTTCTGGGAATTAAACCGGATAACTATCCGAGATCCCTATCCTCTTCCTCTCTTTCCCGACCTCTTTAATCAGGTTGCTGGTGCTAAATGGTTCTCCAAAATGGATCTCAGAGGAGCCTATAACCTGGTTCGCATCAGAGAGGGGGATGAGTGGAAGACGGCTTTTAATACTCCGGAAGGGCATTATGAAAATCTTGTCATGCCATTTGGTCTTACTAATGCGCCTGCGGTGTTCCAACATTTTGTCAACGATATTTTTAGTCACCTTATCGGGAGATTTGTTGTGATATATCTTGATGACATCCTGGTCTATTCTCCGGATCTGGATACACATAAGATCCATGTGAGACAAGTGCTGCAGATATTAAGGGCCAACAAATTGTTTGCTAAATTAGAGAAATGTGTGTTCGCCGTAAAAGAACTGCCATTTCTGGGGTATGTGTTGTCAGATTCAGGTTTCCGCATGGATCCAGAGAAAGTCCGGGCAATTATGGACTGGGATCTGCCTGAGAACCTGAAGGCTTTGCAACGCTTCCTGGGGTTTGCCAATTTTTATAGAAACTTTATAAAGAACTATTCCTTGGTAGTCAAACCACTGACGGACATGACCCGAAAGGGATCCGATTTTTCCAAATGGTCACATGCAGCCAAAACTGCCTTTACATCTCTGAAGGAGAGATTCACCTCGGCTCCTATTCTCGTACAGCCAGATGTCTCGCTTCCTTTTATTGTAGAGGTTGACGCATCAGAGGTGGGGGTGGGAGCGGTACTATCTCAGTGCCCGTCCCCTGGTGAATGGCGTCCGTGTGCTTTCTTTTCGAAGAAATTGTCTACTGCAGAAAGGAACTATGATATTGGCAACAGGGAACTTTTGGCTATTAAGTTGGCCTTAGACGAGTGGCGTCATTTTTTGGAGGGGTCGGTTCATCCCGTCACAGTGATTACTGATCACAAAAACTTAGTATATCTGGAGTCTGCTAAACGTCTCACCCCTAGGCAGGCTCGGTGGTCGTTATTTTTTACTAGGTTTAATTTTGTAATAACCTATCGCCCGGGGGCAAAAAATACTAAGGCGGATGCATTGTCTCGAAGTTTTCCTGGAGGGGGTGATGTTGATGTTCCAGAGCCTATTTTGCAAAAGGGGGTGGTGGTCTCTGCATTACACTCAGGTTTAGAGGGGAGGGTTTTGGAAGCTCAGGGGGACGCCCCGGCCTCCTGCCCCTCGGGTAAACTGTTTGTGCCAGAAAATTTACGCCTGGAGATACTAAAAGAACACCATAACTCCGCACTGGCAGGACACCCAGGTAGTAAGGCAACCTCTGAATTAGTGTCTCGTCGGTTCTGGTGGCCTAAGTGGCGCCAGGAGGTGTTGAATTTTGTGTCTGCATGTGCTACCTGTGCTCTTTCTAAGGTGGATCATACTCGTCCGGCAGGGCGTCTTTTACCTCAGGCCATCCCCAACAGGCCTTGGACGCACCTATCAATGGATTTCATTACTGGTCTACCAGTATCAGCGGGGAAGACTGTTATTCTTGTAGTTGTTGACAGATTCAGTAAAATGGTGCACTTTATTGCTCTTACCGCATTGCCTAATGCTAACACACTGGCTCAGGTTTTTATTGACCACATCGTGAAGCTTCACGGGGTCCCTTCCGATATTGTTTCGGATCGTGGTACCCAATTTGTTTCTAAATTTTGGAAAGCTTTTTGTTCTCGTTTAGGGGTTCATCTGTCGTTTTCTTCATCTTTCCATCCACAGTCCAACGGTCAGACTGAACGTACCAATCAAAACCTAGAGACCTATTTGAGATGCTTTGTTTCTGAAAATCAGGAGGAATGGTCATCTTATTTACCGTTAGCTGAGTTTGCCATTAATAATCGTCGTCAAGAATCCACCGATAAGTCACCATGTTTTGGTGCGTATGGTTTCCATCCTCAGTTTTGTACGTTTAGTGAGGGGGGGCCGTCTGGGATTCCCGAGGAGGAACGATTTGCGTCTTCACTTTCATCAGTGTGGCAGAGTGTGCAAGAAAGTTTGAAGAGAATTGGTGGTAGATACAAACGTGTGGCTGATAAGAAGCGCTCTGAAGGTCCGGACCTTGGGGTGAATGACTTGGTGTGGTTGTCTACCAGAAATATCAAGTTGAAGGTTCCCTCATGGAAATTAGGTCCGAGATTTATTGGTCCTTATAGGGTAATTAAGATCATTAACCCGGTGGCTTTTCGTCTGGAGCTACCTCAGACTCTTAGGATCCATAATGTCTTCCACAGATCTCTGCTTAAGAGATATGTAGAACCTCCTGAACCATTGCCACTACCGCCTCCACCGGTGGTTGTTGATGGCAGTCTTGAGTTTCAGGTAGAAAAGATTGTTGATTCACGATATGTTCGCCGCTCTCTTCAGTACCTGGTGCACTGGAGAGGTTATGGTTCCGAAGAGAGAATGTGGGTGCCAGCATCAGAGATAAAGGCGGACAGACTCATTCGAGCTTTTCATAGGTCCCATCCGGAGAGGCCTGGTCTTGAGGGTCCGGTGGCCCCTCGTAGAAAGGGGGTACTGTCACGACTGTGACTGATCCAGACAGGTCTGGGAGGAGAAGGTCGCAGCGACTTGCTACTCGCGATAGCTTGTGAGTTTGCTCCGTGGTTCAGGGTATGTCATCCGGGTTTTGCCTTGTGAACCTTTTTGTCCTGACTGGGAGTTTGTAGGCATTCTTCTCAGGTGAGTGCTGTCTGCCACTCCCAGCTACTATATTAGTTTCAGTTTCACTTGCAGTCATTGCCAGATATAGTCCTTACTTCCAGTGCTATGCTGACCTTTGAAGGAGATCGTTTGACGGTATTGCTGTGGAGCTCTTGTCTGGCGTGGACTGTCGTTATTGGGATCATCTTCTCTGCTCGTGACTGGATAAGTCTATCTCTGCTGGAGATTGTTTGTTTGTTGCTGTCTTCCCCTGTTGTTCTCCTAGACATGAGTGATGGTGACTAGTGCTCCCATCTGCCTTTCCCCAGTCTAGTCTTCTTAGGGTGACTCAGGGTTTAGGCATCCTGCTCGCCGCACGGGTTTACACCCCGTCTAGGGTATCAGGGCAGACAGGTGCCAGCTTAGGGTTTGTCAGGGGTGGCCATTCTATTTCCCATCCATAGATAAGGGTCCCCCTTCCCCTCCGTCTGGTGCGACACGACTGCTGCTGGGATAGCGGTCGTGACAGAGCCTGAGCCTTTAATTGGCTGTGCTAAGGTTCAGAACGTTAATGCCTTGCTTCAGGCTCTGATGCCACAGCATGCAAACCACTTGGGTCTTGTCGTCAGCACATTGTGTGAAGAAGTACCGTGCCAGGGAACTCCTTGAAGCTTCCAGTAGCAGGCGAACTCTCTTGGCGACGGCTGTTCTGCTTTTGCACCCAGCTCCCTCTTTTTCTACGCTGTTGGCTCAGTCTCACCACTGCCTTTTCCTCTGAACTCTGAAAGTCAGAGGCATGACCTTCATTCCATGTGTGGTCTAGGGCCTCATCATCCCCTGCATCGTCTTCCACACCGTCTTCCTCTCTGACCTCCTGTTCGGTGTGCACACTGCAGAAAGATGCAGCAGTTGGCACCTGTGTTTCGTCATCATCAGAGACGTGCTGACGCTGCTGAGGTGGTATTCCCATGTCCTCATCAGGAAACTGTGCGTCAGTGCATTCTATGTCTTCCACCGCTGGGGGAAGGGCTAGGTGGATGCCCTTGGGAAAACCTGCCAGCAGATTCTTCAAACAGCATAAGAGACTGCTGCATAACTTGAGGCTCAGACAGTTTTCCTGATATGCATGGGGGTGATGTGACAGTCTGATGGGCTTGGTTTTCAGGTGCCATCTGTGTACTTTCTGCAGAAGACTGGGTGGGAGATAATGTGAACCTGCTGTCCACTGTCGGCCACCCAATCGACTAGCACCTGTACTTGCTCAGCCCTTACCATCCTTAGAACGGCATTAGGCCCGACCAAATATCACGTTAGATTCTGGCAGCTACTGTGACCTGAAGTAGTTAGTTCACTAGGATGTGTAGCTGTGGCAGAACAGCCATGTCCTCCCCCAGCAAAAGAGGGTCCACTAACACAACCACGACCATGTCCGGGTTCTTTTTTAGATGTTTTACTCATTGTTACCGTTCACCACAATAAGGAAAAACTTATTTGTCCCAATGTATACAGTTCAAATTAAGGCATTTATTTACAGGCACCTAACACTATCTAGATATCTATTTATGTACCCTATTACACTAATACAGGCACAGCAGAAACCACAGATTTAGGGGAATATCAATTTTAGGCCTAGTATTTAGGCCCTGGCTGAAAGGTATCCTTTTACGGACAGAATTACACATGGAGGTGCACAATAGCATGTGCAAATATACAGAATTATGTTTTCAGCCCTTGTATTTAGACCCTTAGTGTAATATACCCTTTTACGGACAGAAATACACTTGGAGATGTACAATAGCATGTTCAAAAATACAGAATTATGCTTTCAGCCCTTGTATTTAGACTCTTAGTGTAATATACCCTTTTACGGACAGAAATTCACTTGGAGATGCACAATAGGGTGTGAAAATATAGAGAATTGCGCTTTCAGCCCTTGTATTTAGACACTTAGTGTAATATACCCTTTTACGGACAGAAATAAACTTGGAGATGCACAGTAGCAAGGGAAAATATAGAGGATATATTTACAGGCCTTGTATTTAGACGCTGACACGCTAAATGTAATATACCCTATTGCGGACAGAATTACACTTGGAAAAGCACAGATGTTTAGGATTTCTATTTCAGGGATTTTATTTAACCACAAAAAAAAAAATCTATCCTTTGACGAACAGTATTACACTTAGCCAGCCACAGCTGGAACACCAGATTTAGGGGATTGTTATTTTCGGAATTGAATTGAACCCCAGAAAAAAATCTATCCTTTGACGGACAGTATTAAACTTAGCGAGCCAGAGCTGGAACACCAGATTTAAGGGATTGGTATTTTGGCAATTGAATTTCCACCCAGAAAAGAATCGATCCTTTGACAGACAGTATTAAACTTTGCCAGCCACAACTGGAACACCAGATTTCAGGGATTGATATTTTGGCAATTGAATTTCACCCCAGAAAAAAATCTATCCTTTGATGTACAGTATTAAACGTAGCCAAACACAGCTGGAACACCAGATTTAGGTGTCTGTGGATGGATAACTGGCTTAGGTTTTCCCCGTCACATCCTTAAAGCTTGTAAAAAAGCAGGATCTTGACATAGGGGCCACTTAATATGGTGGATTTGGTGATCTCTGTAATAGAGACACCCCTTTGCTCGGTTTTCCTTCCTTTGAAGGATATCTGGCTTTCATTGTGTTGTAGACCCATAACTGGGGCTCCACATTTATTTTGCATATTACTGTTTCACAGGGAGCTTTGCACATCAGATTGCTGTGTTGAGACTCTTAAATGAGGCTCCGCGGTGTTTTTTGTAGCTGGTCTCCCTGAGATCAGCTATTGGTGTGTTTGACTAGTGTCCGTGGCATTGCTCCCGGTTTGCCAGAATCCTACTCCGCCCTGATGAGGGGCAATACCCCGAAACAGCTGTCTGTGGATGGATAACTGGCTTAGGTTTTCCCTGCTACATCCTTAAAGCTTGTAAAAAAGCGGGATCTTGACATAGGGGCCACTTAATATGGTGGATTTGGTGATCTCTGTAATGGAGACACCCCTTTGCTTGTTTTTCCTTCCTTTGAGGGATACCTGGCTTTCATTGTGTTGTAGACCCATAACTGAGGCTCCACATTTATTTTGCATATTACTGTTTCCCAGGGAGCTTTGCACTTTGGATTGCTGTGCTGAGACTCTTAAATAAGGCTCTGCTGTGTTTTTTGTAGCTGGTCTCCCTGAGATCAGCTATTGGTGGGATTGGTATTTTGGCAATTAAATTTCACCCCAGAAAAAAATCTATCCTTTGACGTACAGTATTAAACATAGCCAGCCACAGCAAGAACACCAGATTTAAGGTGTTGGCATTTTGGCAATTGAATTTCACCCCACTAAAAAATCTATCCTTTGACAGAGAGTATTACACTTGGCCAGCCACAGCTGAAACACCAGATTTAGGGGAATAGAATTTTGGTAACTGAATATCACACTAGAAAAAAATCTATCCTTTGATGTACAGTATTAAACTTAGCCAGCCACAGCTGGAACACCAGATTTAAGGGATTGGTATTTTGGCAATTGTATTTCATCCCAGAAAAAAATCTATCCTTTGACGGACAGTCTTAAACTTAGCCAGCCACAGCTGGAACACCAGATTTAGGGGATTGGTATTTTGGCAATTGAATTTCACCCCAGAAAAAATCTATCCTTTGATGTACAGTATTAAACATGGCCAAACACAGCTAGAACACCAGATTTAAGTGGTTGGCATTTTGGCAATTGAATTTCACCCCACAAAAAAATCTATCCTTTGACGGACAGTATTACACTTGGCCAGCCACAGCTGGAACACCAGATTTAGGGGATTAGAATTTTGGCAACTGAATTTCACTCCAGAAAAAAATCTATCCTTTGATGTACAGAATTAAACTTAGCCAGCTACAGCTGGAAAACCTGATTTATGGGGTTGGCATTTTGGCAATTCAATTTCACCCCACAAAAAAATCTATCCTTTAACGGACAGTATTACACTTGGCCAGCCACAGCTGGAACACCAGATTTAGGGGTTTGGTATTTTGGCAATTGGATTTCACCCCCCAAAAAATCTATCCTTTGACAGACAGTATTAAACTTAGCCAGCCAGAGCTGGAACACCAGATTTAAGGGATTGGCATTTTGGCAATTGAATTTCACCCCACAAGAAAAACTATCCTTTGACGGACAGTATTACACTTGGCCAGACACAGCTGGAACACCAGATTTAGGGGATTGTTATTTTGGCAATTGAATTTAACCCCACTGAAAAATCTATCCTTTTACATACAGTACTCCACTTGGAAAGCCACAGCTGAAACACCCGATTTAGGGGATTAGTATTTTAGCAATTAAGTTTCACCACAGAAAAAAATCTATCCTTTGACAAACAGTATTACACTTAGCCAGCCACAGCTGGAACACCAGATTTAGGAGATTGGTATTTTGGCAATTGAATTTCACCCCAGAAAAAAATCTATCCTTTGGCGGACAGTATTAAACATAGCCAGCCACAGCAAGAACACCAGATTTAAGGTGTTGGCATTTTGGCAATTGAATTTCACCCCACTAAAAAATCTATCCTTTGACAGACAGTATTACACTTGGCCAGCCACAGCTGAAACACCAGATTTAGGGGGATAGAATTTTGTTAACTGAATATCACACTAGAAAAAAATCTATCCTTTGATGACAGTATTAAACTTAGCCAGCCACAGCTGGAACACCAGATTTAAGGGATTTGTATTTTGGCAATTGTATTTCATCCCAGAAAAAAATCTATCCTTTGACGGACAGTCTTAAACTTAGCCAGCCACAGCTGGAACACCAGATTTAGGGGATTGGTATTTTGGCAATTGAATTTCACCCCAGAAAAAATCTATCCTTTGATGTACAGTATTAAACTTAGCCAGCCACAGCTGGAACACCAGATTTAAGGGATTGGTATTTTGGCAATTGTATTTCATCCCAGAAAAAAATCTATCCTTTGACGGACAGTCTTAAACTTAGCCAGCCACAGCTGGAACACCAGATTTAGGGGATTGGTATTTTGGCAATTGAATTTCACCCCAGAAAAAATCTATCCTTTGATGTACAGTATTAAACTTAGACAAACACATCTGGAACACCAGATTTAAGTGGTTGGCATTTTGGCAATTGAATTTCACCCCACAAAAAAATCTATCCTTTGACGGACTGTATTACACTTGGACAGCCACAGCTGGAACACCAGATTTAGGGGATTATAATTTTGGCAACTGAATTTCACCCCAGAAAAAAATCTATCCTTTGATGTACAGTATTAGACTGAGCCAGCCACAGCTGGAACACCAGATTTAGGGGTTTGGTATTTTGGCAATTGTATTTCACCCCCCAAAAAATCTATCCTTTGACGGACAGTATTAAACTTAGCCAGCCACAGCTGGAACACCAGATTTAAGGGATTGGCATTTTGGCAATTGAATGTCACCCCACAAAAAAAAACTATCCTTTGAAGGACAGTATTACATTTGGCCAGACACAGCTGGAACACCAGATTTAGGGGATTGTTATTTTGGCAATTAAATTTAACCCCACTAAAAAAATCTATCCATTTACATACAGTACTCCATTTGGACAGCCACAGATGGAACACCAGATTTAGGGGATTGTTATTTTGGCAATTGAATTTCACCCCCAAAAAATATTCTATCCTTTGACAAACAGTATTAAACTTAGCCAGCCACAGCGGGAACACCAGATTTAGGGGATTGGTATTTTGGCAAATTAATTTCACCCCAGAAAAAAATCTATCCTTTGGTGGACAGTATTACACTACGCCAGCCACAGCTGGAACCCCAGATTTATGGGATTGTTATTTTGGCAATTGAATTTCACCCCACAAAAAAATCTATTCTATGACGGACAGTATTACACTTGGCCAGCTACAGCTGAAGCACCAGATTTAAGGGATTGGTAATTCGGCAATTGAATTTCACCCCAGAAAAAAATCTATCATTTGACGGACATTATTGAACTTGGCAGCCACTACTGGAACACCAGATTTTGGGTATTGGTATTTTGGCAATTAAATTTCACCCCAGAAAAAAATCTATCCATTGACGGACAGTATTACACTTGGCCAGCCACAGCTAGAACACAAGATTTAGGGGATTGGTATTTTGGCAATTAAATTTCACCCCACAAAAAAATCTATCCTTTGTCGGACATTATTAAACTTAGACAGCCACAGTTAGAACACCAGATTTAAGGGATTGGCATTTTGGCAATTGAATTTCACCCCACAAAAAAATCTATCCTTTAACGGACAGCATTAGACTTGGCCAGACACAGATGGAACACCAGGTTTAGGGGATTGTTATTTTGGAAATTGAATTTAACCCCCCCAAAAAATCTATCCTTTTACATACAGTACTCCACTTGGACAGCCACAGATGGAACGCCAGATTTAGGGGATTGTTATTTTGGCAATTGAATTTCACCCGCCCAAAAAAATCTATCCTTTGACATACAGTATTAATCTTAGCCAGCCACAGCTGAAACACCAGATTTAGGGGATTGGTTTTTTAGCAATTAAATTTCACCCCAGAAAAAAAATCTATCCTTTGACGTATAGTATTAAACTTAGCGAGCCAAAGCTGGAACACCAGATTTAGGGGATTGGTATTTTGGCAAATAAACATCACCCCAGAAAAAAAATCTATCCTTTGACAAACAGTATTCCACTTAGCCAGCTACAGCTGGAACACCAGATTTATGGGGTTGGCATTTTGGCAATTTAATTTCACCCCACAAAAAAATCTATCCTTTGACGGACTGTATTACACTTGGACAGCCACAGCTGGAACACCAGATTTAGGGGATTATAATTTTGGCAACTGAATTTAACCCCAGAAAAAAATCTATCCTTTGATGTACAGTATTAAACTGAGCCAGCCACAGCTGGAACACCAGATTTATGGGTTTGGTATTTTGGCAATTGAATTTCACCCCCCAAAAAATCTATCCTTTGACGGACAGTATTAAACTCAGCCAGCCACAGCTGGAACACCAGATTTAAGGGATTGGCATTTTGGCAATTGAATGTCACCCCACAAAAAAAACTATCCTTTGAAGGACAGTATTACACTTGGCCAGACACAGCTGGAACACCAGATTTAGGGGATTGTTATTTTGGCAATAGAATTTAACCCCACTAAAAAATCTATCCTTTTACATACAGTACTCCATTTGGACAGCCACAGATGGAACGCCAGATTTAGGGGATTGTTATTTTGGCAATTGAATTTCACCCCCCCAAAAAAATCTATCCTTTGACATACAGTATTAAACTTAGCCAGCCACAGCGGGAACACCAGATTTAGGGGATTGTTATTTTGGCAATTGAATTTCACCCCACAAAGAAATCTATTCTTTGACGGACAGTATTACACTTGGCCAGCTACAGATGAAACACCAGATTTAGGGGATTGGTAATTTGGCAATTGAATTTCACCCCAGAAAAAATCTATCATTTGACGGACAGTATTAAACTTGGCAGCCACAGCTGGAACACCAGATTTTGGGTATTGGTATTTTGGCAATTAGATTTCACCCCAGAAAAAAATCTATCCTTTGACGGACAGTACTACACTTGGCCAGCCACAGCTAGAACACAAGATTTAGGGGATTGGTATTTTGGCAATTAAATTTCACCCCACAAAAAAATCTATCCTTTGTCGGACATTATTAAACTTAGCCAGCCAGAGCTGTAACACCAGATATAACTGATTGGCATTTTGGCAATTGAATTTCACCCCACAAAAAAAATCTATCCTCTGACGTACAGTATTAAACTTAGCCAGCCACAGCTGGAACCCCAGATTTATGGGATTGTTATTTTGGAAATTGAATTTCACCCCAGAAAAAAATCTATTCTTTGACGGAAAGTATTACACTTAGCCAACCACAGCTGGAACACCAGATTTAGGGGATTGGTGTTTTGGCAATTTAATTTCACCCCAGAAAAAAAATCTATCCTTTGACGGACAGTATTACACTTGGCCAGCCACAGCTAGAACACAAGATTTAGGGGATTGGTATTTTGGCAATTGAATTTCACCCCACAAAAAAATCTATCCTTTAACGGACAGTATTAAACTTAGCCAGCCACAGCTGGAACACCAGATTTATGGGATTGGTAATTTGGCAATTGAATTTCACCCCAGAAAAAAATCTATCCTTTGACGGTCAGTATTACACTTGGACAGCCACAGATGGAACCCCAGATTTAGGGGATTGGTTTTTTGGTTATTGAATTTCACCCCCGAAAAAAATCTATCCTTTGACGGACAGTATTAAAATTAGCCAGCCACAGCTGGAAACCCAGATTTAGGGGATTGGTATTTTAACAATTGAATTTAACCCCAGAAAAAAATCTATCCTTTGACGTACAGTATTAAACTTAGCCAGCCACAGCTGGAACACCAGATTTAGGGGATTGGTATTTTGGCAATTGAATTTCACCCCAGAAAAAAATCTATCCTTTGATGAATAGTATTACACTTGGCCTGCCACAGCTAGAACACAAGATTTAGGGGATTGGTATTTTGGCAATTAAATTTCACCCCACAAAAAAATCTATCCTTTGTCGGACATAATTAAACTTAGCCAGCCACAGCTGTAACACCAGATTTAAGGGATTGGCATTTTGGCAATTGAATTTCACCCCACAAAAAAAATCTATCCTTTAACGGACAGCATTACACTTGGCCAGACACAGCTGGAACACCAGATTTAGGTGAATGTTATTTTGGCAATTGAATTTAACCCCAGAAAAAAATCTATCCTTTTACATACAGTACTCCACTTGGACAGCCACAGATGGAACGCCAGATTTAGGGGATTGTTATTTTGGCAATTGAATTTCACCCCCCTAAAAAAAGATATCCTTTGACATACAGTATTAAACTTAGCCAGCCACAGCAGGAACACCAGATTTAGTGGATTGGTATTTTGTCAAATGAATTTCACCACAGAAAAAAATCTATCCTCTGACGTACAGTATTAAACTTAGCCAGCCACAGCTGGAACCCCAGATTTATGGGATTGTTATTTTGGAAATTGAATTTCACCCCAGAAAAAAATCTATTCTTTCATGGAAAGTATTACACTTCGCCAGCCACAGCTGGAACACCAGATTTAGGGGATTGGTATTTTGGCAATTTAATTTCACCCCAGAAAAAAAATCTATCCTTTGATGGACAGTATTACACTTGGCCAGCCACAGCTAGAACACAAGATTTAGGGGATTGATATTTTGGCAATTGAATTTCACCCCACAAAAAAATCTATCCTTCAACGGACAGTATTAAACTTAGCCAGCCACAGCTGGAACACCAGATTTATGGGATTGGTAATTTGGCAATTGAATTTCACCCCAGAAAAAAACCTATCCTTTGACGGTCAGTATTACACTTGGACAGCCACAGATGGAACCCCAGATTTAGGGGATTGGTTTTTTGGTTATTGAATTTCACCACAGAAAAAAATCTATCCTTTGACGGACAGTATTAAAATTAGCCAGCCACAGCTGGAACCCCAGATTTAGGGGATTGGTATTTTAACAATTGAATTTAACCACAGAAAAAAATCTATCCTTTGACGTACAGTATTAAACTTAGCCAGCCACAGCTGGAACACCAGATTTAGGGGATTGGTATTTTGGCAATTGAATTTCACCCCAGAAAAAAATCTATCCTTTGACGAATAGTATTACACTTGGCCAGCCACAGCTGTAACACCAGATTTAGAGCATTGGTATTTTAGCAATTGAATTTAACCCCAGGAAAAAATCTATCCTTTGACATAAAGTATTAAACTTAGCCAGCCACAGCTGGAACACCCGATTTATTGTATTGGTATTTTGGCAATAGAGATGTCGCGAACATAAAATTTTCCGTTCTCGAACGGCGAACACGAACTTCCGCAAATGGTCCGTGAACGGGCGAACCGGGCATTCCGCCATAGACTTCAATAGGCAGGCGAATTTTAAAACCCACAAGGGTTCGTTCTGGCCACAATAGTCATGGAAAAGTTGTTGCAAGGGGACCAACATCTGGACTGTGGCATGCCTGAGGGGGATCCATGGCAAAACTCCCATGGAAAATTACGTAGTTGACGCAGAGTCGGGTTTTAATCCATAAAGGGCATAAATCACCTAACATTCCTAAATTGTTTGGAATAACGTGCTTTAAAACATCCAGTGTGTGTATACGATCAGGTATGATGTTGTATCGATCAGGTAGTGTAAGGGTTACGCCCACTTCACAGTGACAGACCAATCTCTGACAGACCAAACTCCCCGTTTAACGCACCACGAACAAATGCAAACAGTCCATTTGCACAACCGCAAACTCACCATTTGCACAAGGTTGGATACCAAGCTAGCCATGTCCCGTTCCTTGTCCTCACTGACGTTATTGAAGGTCTCTTCTTCCACCCTGACACGTACAACACCAAGGGTCCCCGAAAGGTGACAACAAGCCCCCTGGGACACCTGCTGTGGTTGATCTTCCACCTCCTCAAACCCACCTTCCTACTCTGACTCCTCTTCTTCAGACTCTTCTCTCTGCGTTGCCGCTGGTCCAGCAATCGACGACGACAAGGCTGCTTCTGGTGGTGATGGTGACCTCAACTCTTCCTCTTCATGCTCATCTATGGCCTTATCCAGCACTCTTTGCAGGGCACACTCCAAAAACAACGCATGTGGGATGAGGTCGATGATGTTGCCTTGGGTTTGACTGACCAGGTTTGTCACCTCCGCAAAAGGACGCATGAGCCCACAGCCATTGTGCATGAGCGTTCAGTAACGCTGCCAAAAAATGTCCTCTTATTTTTAAATTACAAAAATCTGTTCTTACCAGTTTAATCTCTGTTTTGTCTCCTATCAGGGGCCGGTGTATGGAATAGATTTTAAGAACCGTGAGATGGAAAAAATTGGTTGGTTGGTCCTCTTCCTTCCAATTTGGGGCACTGCGCGTTTGCCGTGCAATGTACTCTGCCACCCTGTATGAGTGGTGTGCTAAGTAGTACTATTCCTATCACTTTAATCCCTGTTACATCCCCTATCAGAGGACGTGTATCGAATTGATTTTAGGAACCGGGAAATGGAAAAAGATGATTGGTCGGTCCTCTTACTTCCAATTTGGAGCACTGCGCATGCGACGCGCAATGTACTGTGCCACCAATACAAATAGTGTGAACTACTATTCTTACCATTTTAATCTTTGTTAAGTCCCCTATCAGGGGACGTGTATTGAATTGAATCCTTGCATGGGGAGATAGAGAAAATAGCTCGCTCTGTCCGCTTGATTCTAGATTTGGGCACTTACAATGGAATTTGCCACCAATGCAACTAGTGTTGACTAAGTACAATTCCTATCAGTTTAATCTCAGTTTTTTCCCTTATCAGGACCAGGGTCGGTGTAGTGAACAGATTTTTGGAACCGGGAGATGGGAAAAGTCCCATGCTCGGTCCGCTTCATTTGAATTTTAGGTCACTGCGCATGCACCATGCAATGTACTGTGACACCCTATATGAGTGGTGGGCAGTGGGCACAGTACAGTCTGTGGGCCTGACACAAACTGGCAGGCAACTGTAATTATATTAAAGGGTAAAAATTAAATGACTTTTTTATCTGCAAGGTACTGTGCCACCCGATATGAGTGGTGGGCACTGGCAGTGGGCACAGTACAGTCTTTGGGCCTGACACACACTGGTAGGCAAATGCAATTATATTAAATGGTAAAACTTTAATGACTTTTTTATCTGCAAGGTAATGTGCCACCCGATATGAGTAATTGGCACTGGCAGTGTGCACTATACAGTTGTAACGGATCAACGTGTGTGGGCCCGCTGTAACACTTAGCGGTTTGGCTTTGGGCCAAACTTGGGAGCGGAGTCTAAGTGTCCCCCTGGTTTTCACCCTTTATCCCGCTCCAGGATGCAGAAGCTGGACTCAGCTGCAAGGGAGACACCAGGTCGCTACCGCAAGAGTGGTACTGGTTAAGTGGCAGCTGGCCGGGCAGGCCAGAAATCCCCGATGCTAGCACCGGGGAACAGGCAATATAGCAGACAGCCGCAGGATAATGCTGAGCTGAACAAGCGGTATAGCAGAGCTAGTGCTGTGAGAACAGCAGAGCTCAGTTAGTCCAGGTGGAGCTGGTGTACTGATGTGCACAGCAGACAGAGACGTGGTCGACAGTCCGGGTCTTTAACTTGAGAGCAGCGAGGTACAAGAGGATCAAGCAGAGACGAGGTCATAATACAGGAAGAGGTCATAAGCAGGATATCGAATGCAGGAACAACAGGAGCCTAGCTGTAGGAAGTACAATATTGCTCAGGCATTGCAGGAAGGGGGAAGCACCCTTAAAAAGGTGGTGCCTGGCCAGGATTGGAGAGAGGGCGGAATCAGGGGCGTGCATTAACCCTTAAGGTACCAGGACGCCTGCGGCTCCTACAAGATACAACAGAAGCTGTCGTAGCCTGCGACAGCACAGGAAAGCGGGTCCGGAGCCTGCAGCGAAGAGGAGGAGCCCCGCGTGCAGCTCGACTGAGGTACGTAGTCGGATATACTGCACGCTGGCGGCTGCCAACTGCAATTGTTACAACAGTCAGTGGGCCTGACACACACTGGTATGCAAATGCAATTATATTAAAGGTTAAAAATTAAATGACTTTTTTATCTACAAGGTACTGTGCCATAGGTTAGGCATGGAAATGGCTATTTATTAAATGAAGAAAAGCTTTGTGGCCAAATAACATAAAAACAATAAGGTAAAAATGTAGATATGCAAACAGGTAAATAGGACAGAATATATCTCTAATATCATGCGCAGATATAAAAAGAAAAGAAAAAAGATAATAAAATTGTAAAAAATGAAGATAAAAAATTCAAAATAAGGAATTGTTCTGACAGTCCAACTAGAGATAGGTTTAAACCTCCAGTCAAATGATAAAATCTCCAGGAATGAGTAGAGTAATCAGTGCCTTTTAAATTGCTTATGAGGTAAGTGTTCTCTTTGAATCAATAGCCCATATAATTGTAATCCCGTAATTTGTTGAATGTTGAGATAATAATATTGGTAAGTTTCAGCAAACAGGAATAAGGGCGAAGAGTATGTTGTTGGTAATAGTACATTACCCTCCTGGTGTCTAGTGGTCGGCTCGTGGTAGGAGAATGGCGTCCTCGTGTAGTCCACCCTCCCGCGGGGCTGGGTGTTCTGCCTTGTGGTTTTCGGCTGCCCATCACTTCTGTTGACGTCACTCCCGCTCGAACTCAGTCGGCGTTCCACGTGGATGCTGCTGGCGGGAAAACTTTAAGTACCTTGAAGAAAGGTATTTGCTCCGGAGCTTTGAGTTGGTAGGATCCTTTCTGGTGTAGCTAGCTAGTTTGAGTAAGGCTAACTCAATACCCCATACGCGTTTCGGAGCTCACTGCTCCTTCTTCAGTGGGAATAAGTAGCCTGTCTTTCCTTGACCAAAATATATGGGGTTGATTGATTCCAATTAATGGTTAGGAGAGTGATATGGGTGTTGCTATTCTTGTTTATTCAAACGGCACATGATAACATTTGGACTGGATTTCCAAAGGTAGAAAAGGAGGGGATCCAGATGTAGAAAAAAGGGGCAGAACTGTGATGTACATTAAAAATGGAAGTGATAAATTATTTAAAGGATATCACATCTAGACATAGGATAAAGGTAAAATGGAAATAAATATAAAAATAGCAACCGATCTGAGAATAGTGACATTGTACATATAAGTGTATCTTCAAAGTGGTAGTGAAGCTATCTCAGGAATATGGAGATAGGGGCTATGTTTACTCTGCCTATATTGGCTATAACTAGACATTGGGATAAATTGACATGGGTAGAAGGAGAATAATTGAAAGAGACAATCTAGAAGGCAATAGAAGATGGTGGGGGTCATGATGATTAAGTGCATGACGGTAGGTAGGTGGGAAAAGTCTAGTGAATAATCATCAGAGGTAGTTTGTAGATAAATTCACAGTTGATGTAAGAGTGGTTGGTAGAGGAAAAAGGGTACAAAAGAATAATTGATAGGAAAATAATTGATAGGAGAATAATTGGTAGTAGAATAATTGATAGTAGAATAATTGATAGGAGAATAATTGATAGGAGAAAGAGGTGGGGGGGGGGGCACCATCGAGGAGGCGTCGAAGTGCTGATAGATAGCCTGACTTCAACCCCAATTCCCAAGGAGAGCACCCCACCCGTTAGTCAAAATGGTTGGCTAAAATCATAAAAAGCCCAAAATTTCCATCTCCACATTGAGACCTTTAGAGATCATTGTATCGAACTCAAATATTTTTCTGGATTCGGACCTGGACATGGCGGCTATGTGGTTGCCACCCCTCCAATGTCGACCGACTCTTTCTAGGGCTATAAAAGTGAGTGATGATGGGTCACTGTTATGGTATTCCTTGTAGTGTCTAGAGACGGAATGTAGCTCATAACCTTTTTTAATGTTAGATATATGTTCCGATATTCGCTTTTTGAACGGTCTCTTTGTACGTCCTATGTACTGTTTACGACAGGGACATTGTAAGACATAGATTACATTGGTGGAGTGACAGGAGAGGTGTTCCCGGATCTGTTGTTTGTATATGCCGTTGATTGCGTTGACAGTAATTGTTTTTTTAGTGAAATTGGTTATCTTGCAGTTGTTGCATTTACTGCATCTGAAGAAACCATGCAGAGGTTTTGGTCGTGTTTCTTTTTTGTTGTTGGTGCTAATCTTAGACCTAACTTCGGTGCTTTGGTATAGGTGATCTGGGGTTTGTCAGGTAGTGACCAATGTCCAATAATTTTATCATTCAAGATGTAGTGCCAATGTTTGTAAATGATAGTCTCAAATTTTTTATAATGTGTGTTGAATGGTAAAACAATTTTGAGGGTTTCTTCCTTTCTAGTCATGTTTGTGGTAATTCGATCTGTTTCACTAAAGATAGTGTTTCTGTCCATAGACCTTACTTTGTCCAAGGATCTGTCTATTACTGTTGCTGGGTAGTCTTTAGCTAGAAACTGTGTCTTCAAATTTTCTGCCTCTATTTCAAACTGGCTATTTGTCGTGCAGTTTCGCTTGAGACGTCTAAACTGACTAGTCGGAATATTTAAAAGCCATCTAGGTAGGTGGCAACTGGAATGTAAGATAAAATTGTTTTTCATGACTGGTTTTTGATATGTATTACAGTATAGTTTGTTCTCTGTTGTTTTGATCAGTAGGTCAAGAAATTCCACTTGTGTCTGACTTATGTTGGTTGTGAATGTTATATTCCTATCCTTTACATTGATGTCAACCAAAAATCTATCCAGTTTGTCCCTCTTGTCGCCCCAGATAAAAATAATATTGTCTATATATCTACGCAATAGTACCAGGCTCGTCCCCAGCAATGGGGTGATGTGGTCATGTTCCCATTGAGCCATGAAAATGTTGGCGTAGCTGGGGGCGACTCTGGTACCCATGGCAGTCCTTCGTAGTTGCAAAAACAATTCTGAATCAAACATAAAATAGTTGTGAGTTAAAATAAAGTGTACCCCCTCTATTAAAAAATCTATTTGATCCCTGTGTAGGGTCTGGTAACGGTTCAATTTTTCCTTGAGGGCAGCAGTACCATGATTGTGATCAATCATTGTATAAAGCGAATTTACATCCATAGTGCCCAATAGCCAATGATTTTGATATTCTATCTGTTCTAATGTTCTCACTATGTTTGTTGTGTCTTTAATATAAGATGGTATTTGTTTGACTGTTGGTTGTAGCAGTCTATCTATGTACTGAGAAAGGTTAGAGGTGAGGGATCCAATTCCTGAAATTATTGGTCTACCGGGTGGATGAGTCTGATTTTTATGAATCTTTGGTAGACAGTAAAATACTGGAGTTATATTCTGTGAGATAGTTATGAATGTAAATTCCATGGAGATCAATCTCTCCAGTGCCCAGACACAGCTTCAAGACCTCCTGGCCGAAAAAAAAACTGTGGGACAAAATAGACGATTTGGAAAATCGCTCGAGGCGCAGCAACATTTGTATTGTGGGTCTACCCGAGAGTGTACCACCGAAGGACCTGCGCATGATCTGAGAGCACGAGATCCCAAAGGCCTTGGGTCTCCCACACCCCTTCAAAGTCGAGCGAGCAAGCAAGGTTGGGCCCGATGCAGTCACTTAAATACACGGTCTGCAGACCTAGAAGTGAGCAACCAAAAGCTACTTTTATTCAGCGACTTCTCAGCAGAAGTAACCAGACGTCGGAAGGCCTTCGCTCCACTTTGCACATCACTATTCAACCACAAAGTGAAGTTCATCCTGATGTACCCAGCCACGCTGAAAATATTTCAACAAGATGGGACCTTTGTAGCCTTTACCGATCCAGTGGAAGTGGAGGCCTTCTACAAATCGACCATTTTGGCGCCTTTTCCACCACCCGACCGAGATGGGAGGGGGTCTCCACCCTCCGCACCGTGACCACCTGGCCTCGAGCAAAGGGACCAGTATAGGAGGCAATGAAGACCTTCGCGGACGCAAAGGGACACATGACTTCAACAACCATCCGGTGGGGCAAGTACAGTAAATGTCAATTTCACTTGCGCCATATTTGTGAGAGTTACAGACCCTCCGCCACATTTCATCCCTACTATGCAAGGGAGATGCCAATGTATTCAGCTTGGGACTATGTCCTACCTTGCTCTACACTGATATGTGATTTAACTTGTCAGTTTCAGGTTTCTACATGTACTCAGCTTTTGAGGGGTTATTGTGATAACGGTAGCTCATTGACCACCAACTGGTGACCGTTCTCACGATACCCTTAAACCTCGTAGTCATGTTGGGAAGAAGTGAAGCACCAAACTTTGTTGTTCTTTTACGCAAACAAGTCTGGCAAAATTTTGGCCAATCTAGCCAAAGGTTTTCAACCAACGACACCCATAGTGGTCCTTCGTGATGCCAAAGGGATGTTACAACACGACCCGAAAACTATTAGCAATATCCTCAGAGACTACTATGCTACCCTTTATGGGGGAGAAAAATCACCTAACACCTCAGGCGATGACTGGTTAGAAGGCAATAAACTCCCACAAATATCCCTTGAAGACCTCGCTAACCTAAACGCACCAATCAGCCAAATAGTAGTCCAAAATGCTATAAATGGGTTGACTAATGGGAAGGCCCCTGGCCCAGACAGCTATACAGGGGAATTCTATAAAATCTTAGGAGATAGGGTATTATCTCTCCTTACCCCACTATACAACAGTTATTTGGGTGGTGCCCCTCTTCCTTCAGAATCCAGGGTAGCCTTTATAAAAGTACTGCCAAAAAAGACAAAGACCCCTACTAAGCATCATCCTACCGGCCTATATCTCTTATCGATGTGGACATCAAGCTATTATCCAAAATTATGGCTGATAGACTGGAAAACCTCATGCCCAAGCTAATTTCTAGCCCACAGGTGGGATTTATCGAAGGCAGATCGGCTGTAACTAATATGAGAAAGGTGTTATCGGTTCTAGACGAGGTTAAGATGAAGCCGGCCCTCCATCCAGCTCCAGCTTTGCTCAGCATTGATGCAGAAAAAGCTTTCGATAATGTAAGCTGGAGCTGGATGGACAGAGTGCTCGATAAAATGGGGTTTTGCGGTCAATTCAGAAACTTTGTCTCCATAATTTACGACAATCCCATGGCCAGAATTAGCACACCAGGACATTTGTCCTCCTGTTTTGCGCCTCATAAGGGAACTAGGCAGGGGTGTCCACTTTTGCCCTTACTTTTCAATCTATATACACAGATATACACAGAAAAGCCCGGACAACACTAGGTAAGAAGCGTTTACCTTTTATCACCAATACCATGGTTGATATGAGAGTCATAGACTGTTAACTCACGAAAAAAAACTGAAATCGCCACTCGCGCAATTGTTTGCCATCATTGACAACAGAAATATATCTGATTGGACACCCAGGCAATTGAGACCAGCACAAAGAGATATACACCAATAGAACTATAAGTCAATCTACAAAAGTGGACCTTATTTATATGTTGCAAATACTGGGAAACACAGTGTGGACACAATTGAAACATCTGAGTGGCTAAAGGTGTATATGTTGCAGTTTTCCATCACGTCGTATATAGTCTAACCTTAACCAGTTAGTGAACTACAGACGTACTGCATCGGATACACCCAAACATCATTGTGTGTATTTTGGACACATTTGGTACTAATAGGGCAGTCGTGGGCGAGGATATTTATGTCTCACAAAGCCCAATCTTGATTTTAGCTGGTCAACTACATGTGCTGTTTCTGATATATGAATCATTGTGTACCATTGAATGTCATGTGTATAAGTCAAACACACCTTATAGTGTAGTCATCTACGCTCTATTACTTTTTACTTGTTACCTTTTTACTGACATCGTACTTATATCAATTACTGTGTAATAAATTTTATTTTCTATATTGTATGACAATGGTGGCCATTTAGTGATCCATACGCTCACACACATAGAGAGTGCCGGTCTAATTTTTTAATATATTTTACCTTGTTTCTGTGGGGGTGAAACAGCCCATAGACCTGAGCACCTTCCCCATAGACACTGGTGAGTGAGCTATTCCCATCTAGTGCAATCCTACTTTTTAATCTAACCTTAGAAGCCCTATCCCGTTTTCTATTTTCCATCCCGGATGTGGGGGGGATAAAGGTGGGCAATGTGGAGGAGAAGCATGCATTATTTGCGGATGATCTCCTGGTTTTCCTTGAAAAAATGCATAGAGATCTCAAAACTCTCTTAGCACACCTACAAGTTTTTGGCAGCCAATATGGGTTTAAAATTTACATGAACAAAAGCGAGCTTCTTCTCCTTAAAAATAAACAAAATTACACTCCCTTACTGGCACAAAGTCCTCCGGTCAAAATCACCTCCTCATCCATTAAATATTTAGGAATCCAAATAGGTCAAACCCCTGAATCCATATACGACCTGAACTATCCACCACTGATCAAAAAACTCCTGTCAGACATTGACAAATGGCTTAATTTACCGCTATCTCTCATGGGTCGATGTCACCTATTAAAGATGATCAATTTCGCTAGACTACTGTATCCAATGCAAACGATCCCACTATAACTTAAACATGCAGATATTACAAACATAGAGTCCGCTTTTCACTATTTTATCTGGAGAGAGAAATGGCCTAGAATTGCCCTTAGCAAACTTTAGCTCCCGAGAACACTGGGGGGGGGGGGAGGGTGAATTTCCCAGACCTGCGGAAATAAAATTTGGCCAGCTTATTTCGACACTGCGTTGACTGGGTGTCTCACTCCAACCATTACTCTAATCTTGCTATAGAGACACAGCTAGCCCGCCCTTGGGCCCTATTAGCCCTGTCACGAACTCGCCCCGAGCTCCCAGACCGCAGTACCTGATCAGACCAGGATCAGATGCCAGCAATCAATCGGGACAAGTTCTAACACTACACACTATCCAATTTGATCACCCTGCTTCTTACAATCTACCAGATTGCACGGGAGATCAAATTGTTACCAGTTCCTTTTTAGAAATGAAGGAACTTTACAGGGGCCTAGGCTTGGAAGAACTCCTCTCCCACCTACCAGCCCACACACTCATTCACACAGCAAACAACCACCACCAATCTGATCTAACCAACCCGATCTGCCAGATCAGACTTGGTGGGACTTGGCAGACACAGAATCCCTCCTGCCACACACACAGGGCCTTCAAGGGAAACTTACCACCCGGACACAGACCTCTCCTCTAAGAGGCTGCTGTCCTCACCTTGTCTGTGGGATCAATTACTCCACACACCTCGGTCTATGACATAACCGGTACTGAGAGAGCACACAGAGTCCCAGCACGTACACCCCACTATCCACACTTCACACAGAAGCTAGAGTCACAGACTTACAATCAGACATCAACAGTCACCTTCAGAGAAAGATTTGCATTTAAAGCAAACAGGTAGCTGAAAATTAGGAACTCTAATTGCCTCAAAAATATTGCCCATGCTAGGTTAAGAAAAGAGGTTTTAATAAAAATAAAGATATTACTGAAAAAACAGAAGCATACAGATATATACAAAGAACAGTTTTAAAATAAAAGGGATAAATGAAGACTGACGCTTACGTTACTCACACAGAGACTGCAGCTATCAGGTCCTGAGGCAAGACAGAAGCACGGATCCTCATTCAATCAGATTGGCCTCAAAATGGGGAACACAGTACAATCTGCTCTGTCCAATTTAGACTGGTCTGTAAGCCCACCTGTAAGGCGGGACACATGGGTGGGCTGTGAAGTTTATGACCCGTCAGTCCCACTGAAATCAGGTCTGAAATTGATTTCTGCCCATAACTCGGCACAGGAGAACGTCCGCCCGATGATTGTGGGCTCATTTTTCAGCTCTCGGGGTTGGGGTCACAGAGGTACCAAACACGGGGTGTCCACGTGGCCAATCAGGAGAACCGATTTCCTGAGCCAGGGTTATCACAAGTGGGTGGTTCTTGATATGAGCCTAACCGACATTTCTTGACTGTTACAATGGCATAGGTCAATAATCTCTATTGAGCGGTATATTCGAGTTATAACCAGAATATGATTTTTGGATTCTTCTGGTGACAGGGAGAGTTGCTCGCCCCCTCCCTCCAGGATGCACTCAGCTTGCTCCTATCATAAAGTAATAAACCTCTTTCAAGTGGTTCACTACCTGAGTCTGTTTATATAAAGTGTCCTGCAGGCCACAGACCGTTGTCACCTCTAGGTCAGAGGCCAGTAACTAAGGGGTTTAAGGCTGTGGTCTGGTTTTGAATGTAGGGAGAGACCTTATAGGCCTGGGTTGACATGAGGTAAAGTCAGGAAACATGGCTGCAATGGAAAACCATAATCCATATCCCTCATACCTCACACCTCCCCCTTTTAGAAGATGCCTGGGGAGGATGACTCACAGGTCATTCTCCATGGCACCTGTCACTGTGGGTTCAGCAGCCCGGGACAGTCCATCCGCATTCCCATGGTCACTCTCCTTCTTGTGCTGGATGGTGAAATCGTACTGCTGCAGAGTCAAACTCCAGCGCAGCAGTTTTCCGTTGTCACCAGCTACACGGTTCAGACTGCTCAAGGGGTTAAGCCGTTAAGGGGTCACCGTAAAGTTGCGCCCATAGAGGTATGGCTCTAGTTTCTTAAGAGCCCAAACTATGGCAAGACACTCCTTCTCGATGGTGGCATATGCCACCTCCCGAGGCAGCAACTTTCGGCTAAGGTACAGAATCAGGTGCTCCTCCTCAGCCAGGTCCTCCTGGCTGAGGACAGCTCCTAGGCCATATGTAGAGGCATCCGTTTATACCAAACCTGCGGGTGAAGTCAGGGGCCTGAAGAACAAGAGAGTGGGAGACAGCGTATTTCAAGTCCTTGAAAGACGTCTCACAGTCAGGGGTCCAGATGACCATTTTGGGGAGTTTTTTCTTAGTGAGGTCTGTCAGGGGTTTTGCCAAGGCACTGTAATTCGGCACAAATTTCCGGTAATACCCGCAAGTACCCAGAAAAGACATTATTTGCTTCTTGGTCTGCGGGGTGGGCCAGGTAGTAATAGCTTCCACCTTGCCAGTCTCAGGTTTAATGGTGCCTCCACCTACCAGGTGTCCCAGGTAGTGGACTTCAGTCATGCCCACCTGGCACTTTTCAGGTTTAATAGTCAGCCCTGCGAAGCGGATTTTCTCGAGAACCTGTGACAGGTGGGTGAGATGCTCCTCCCACGTGTTGCTGAAGACAGCGATGTCATCGAGATCAGCCACCGCGCAATGTCCCAACCCTCCCAGCAAGTCATTCACCACTCGCTGAAAGGTGGCTGGGGCATTTTTCATGCCCAAGGGCATCACTAGAAATTCAAAAAGCCCAAAGGGAGTGATGAAGGCCGACCTTTCACGAGCTTCCGGGGTCAGGGGCATCTGCCAGTATCCTCTACTCAGATCCATGACTGTTATGAACTGGGCTGCTGCCAGTTTGTCTAAAAGTTTATCGATCCTGGGCATGGGATAGGCATCAAAGACCATCACAGCATTTAGCTTCCGATAATCCACACAGAATCGGGTTGTCCGGTCCTTTTTTGGGACAAGGACGACAGGAGCAGCCCAGGCACTGTGGGACTTTTGGATTATCTTGAAGTCTAGCATCTCCTGTGGGAAACCTACCTGAGGAAATATACCTAACAGAGCATCTACCACTTTGACTGCACGAATGGAAGACAAAGCAACAGCCTCTGGTTATTGGGTGGCATAATCTACCATAGTGAGTATAAACCTTTTGCCAGAGGAGCTGGGAATGGCCAAGGGTCTGATGATATCCACTGCCACCCTCTGGAAGGGCTCATAAATGATGGACAGAGGGATCAGCCGAGCCTTACTTACATCCCCACATTTTCCGATTCATTGTCAAGTAACACAGGAACGACAGTAGTTGGCAATGTCCGTTCCCATGTTTGGCCAATAGAACTAGTAGGCCAGCGTGGCCTTGGTTTTCTGTACTCCCAAATGTCCAGACCAGGGGACTTCATGAGCTACTCTGAGTAGCAGAGCCCGGTACTTTTGGGGTACAATCAACACCCTCTCAGCAACCTGTGATTGGCTGGGGTCAGGGGAAACTGTCTCTCTATATAACTTCCCCTGTTCCCAGTAAACCTTTACCTTATCAGACTCTCCAGGGTGCCTGGCTGCAGAGGCCCTTAGATCTTCCAAAGTGGCATCTGTAGACAGGGCCTCCTCGAACTCCAAGTTCGCGGCAGGTGCTTGCTGCACCGCCCAGGTAATTTCAGGGAGAGGATGTGGGGAAGCTATGTCACCCCGATGCTCCCCCTGTGCAATCAAGTCCCCCGCATCCTCCTCAGCAGCATTCTGGGCACTCTGCTGTCGAGTCACAACTGCTGTGGAGGGTACGGGTGTGCCCTCGTCACTGGAACCTCTTAATGCAAATACATCACACTCATTATTCATATGGGAAGCTGGTGGGGGACAGACAGGTGTCTGTCCGGCGTTCCCCTCTGTGGAAAAAACATGATTAGGCAAGATTACTCCTAGTCCTTGCCCAAAGTCCTCTTCTAAGGGTCCCTGGTTCACAGGCAGGGGGGGCGAGACAGGGTCGGAGGGGGTAGAAGCAGGTTCATACTGGGAAGTCATGCGGCCCAAGTCAGTGCCCAGCAGCACGTTAGTCGGAATGGAGTCTGACAACCCCACTTCTCTCAGGCCGCACCCTGCACCCCAGTCTAGGTACACACGAGCCATGGGGACAGTAGGGCTAACTCCCCCAATCCCTGTCACAGTTATGGTCTTTCTGGGAAGGATGTCTTGGGGGTCCACCAGCTCGGGACGCACGAGGGTCAGCTGTGTGCCAGAATCCCGCAGACCAACGGTAACCTTTTCTCCGATTTTAACAGGTTGCAGGTTATCAGCATTGGAACTTGGCTGTGTGGCCACGCAATACACGCCAGAGGGTAAACTGGAGGGTTTCCCCAGCGGCCCATATTTCTTCTTGTCTGGGCAGGTGAGGCTGATATGGCCGGTCTTGTTGCACACATAGCAGCGCCAGAAATCTGCAGTTGCGGGTTTCCCTCCAGAGTGGTGGGTGTTTGCCCCAGCGTGCATTCGGTTGGCAACAAAAGGGGGAGGAATGCTGGGCTTGGGGCCCTTCCAGCTAGGACTCGGTTTGCAGTGGTCGGGCACCCTGTTTGTCACATATAGGTCAGCAAGCTCTGCAGTTTCTTCTGCTGTTTTAGGCAGTCGCGTAAGGACAAATTGCTTGACCTCAGGGGGGCATATGTGAAGTAGCTGGTCCTGGATGGTGAGGTCAGCAAGACCCTCGAAGGTAGTAATGTCCAGACCCTTGACCCACTGGTTAAAGGCATATCTCAGGCTACCCAGGACATCGGTATAGCTGTCAGTGGGGCCACGCTGCAGAGTCTGAACCGTTTTTGGTACATGTCAGGGGTGAGGTTGTAGCTTTTGATGATGGCCGCTTTGATTTTAGCATAATCCCCATCACAGTCCATAGGCAGGTCAGCAAAAACATCCAGTGCCTTCCCTCTCAGGCCTGGAGTGAAATATTTTGCCCACTGGGTGTCGGGGAGCCGATACTGGCGACACACCTTTCCAAAGCTCCTGAAGAATCCATCAACTCCTGACCTCTCATCCATCACAGGGAACTTGTCAAAAGACGGCAGTGGTTGATGTACCTCTCTGGTGTCTGTGGGGACAGGTGATGCAAGATCCCGGTCGAGCCGTGCCAATTCTAGCGTCAGCTGGTGCTCTGCGGCTTCCCTCTCAGCTTGGCGCTCAGCTTGGCGTTCAGCGGCCCTCTGGTACTCCAGGATGAGTTGAAAACGAATGTTGGCATCAGAGTCCCCTAGGCAGGCTAGCGCAGCCTGTAGGGATGAGGGCAGTCCTTCTGAGGTTGTACTCTGCTCAGAGATCTCACCAGCAGGAGAGGCAGGCCTTGGGTTTACCTCACGGAGCAGATGGGGAGGACTGCCATCTGACCCGGTTGTCATGCCTGTCCTCCCTTCATCATCCGCCTGCAGCGCACGTACGAGGAAGTCCTTTGTCCGGTCTGAACCATCAATCCCTCTTAGCTGACAGACACTGACTAGTGCTTCCTTCGTCATCTTATGGTATGAGGCAGACATGATGCTGCACTTCACCAAATAAAAGATAGAAAAGAAAAACAAGAGAGGGGGGGGGCTGTTCTGTATGTGCATGTTCGGCAGCACGGTCCGCTCACCTGTACACTGGCACCGCACTGCCAGCTGTTAGTGGAAGGTTTAATTGCTTAAACCCGGCACTAATGCTTTAAATGAAATCCCACACGCTGCCACCAATCTGTCACGAACTCGCCCCGAGCTCCCAGACGGCAGTACCTGATCAGACCAGAATCAGATGCCAGCAATCAATCGGGACAAGTTCTGACACTACACACTATCCAATTTGATCACCCTGCTTCTTAAAATCTATCAGATTGCACGGGAGATCAAATTGTTACCAGGTAGTACCCACCTACCAGCCCACACACTCATTCACACAGCAAACAACCACCACCAATCTGATCTAACCAACCCGATCTGCCAGATCAGACTTGGTGGGACTTGGCAGACACAGAATCCCTTCTGCCACACACACAGGGCCTTCAAGGGAAACTTACCACCCGGACACAGACCTCTCCTCTAAGAGGCTGCTGTCCTCACCTTGTCTGTGGGATCAATTACTCCACACACCTCGGTCTATGACATAACCGGTACTGAGAGAGCACACAGAGTCCCAGCACGTACACCCCACTATCCACACTTCACACAGAAGCTAGAGTCACAGACTTACAATCAGACATCAACAGTCACCATCAGAGAAAGATTTGCATTTAAAGCAAACAGGTAGCTGAAAATTAGGAACTCTAATTGCCTCAAAAATATTGCCCGTGCTAGGTTAAAAAAAGAGGTTTTAATAAAAATAAAGATATTACCGAAAAAACAGAAGCATACAGATATATACAAAGAATAGTTTTAAAATAAAAGGGATAAATATAGACTGACGCTTACGTTACTCACACAGAGACTGCAGCTATCAGGTCCTGAGGCAAGACAGAAGCACGGATCCTCATTCAATCAGATTGGCCTCAAAATGGGGAACACAGTACAATCTGCTCTGTCCAATTTATGACGACTGGTCCAGGCAGTCTGTAAGCCCACCTGTAAGGCGGGACACATGGGTGGGCTGTGAAGTTTATGACCTGTCAGTCCCACTGAAATCTGGTCTGAAATTGATTTGCCCCAATCAGGAGAACCGATTTCCTGAGCCAGGGTTATCACAAGTGGGTGGTGATGATTTTTGGATTCTTCTGGTGACAGGGAGAGCTGCTCGTCCCCCTCCCTCCAGAATGAACTCAGCTTGCTCCTATCATAAATTAATAAACCTCTTTCAAGTGGTTCACTACCTGAGTCTGTTTATATAAAGTGTCCTGGAGGCCACAGACCGTTGTCACCTCTAGGTCAGAGGCCAGTAACTAAGGGGTTTATGGCTGTGGTCTGGTTTTGAATATAGGGAGAGACCTTATAGGCCTGGGGTTGACATGAGGTAAATTCAAGAAACATGGCTGCCATGGAAAACCATAATCCATATCCCTCATACCTCACAAGTAGAGATGAGCGAACACCTGGATGTTCGGGTTCGAGATGTTCGGCCGAACTTCCGGAAAATGTCCGGGTTTGTGATCCGAACTCAACCCGAACTTCATCCCGAACCCGAACCCCATAGAATTCAATGGGGACCCGAACTTTTGGCCACTAAAAATGCTGTAAAAGACTCCCGGAAAGGGCTAGAGGGCTGCAAAAGGCAGCAAAATGTAGGTAAATCCCCTGCAAACAAATGTAGATAGGGAAATGAATTAAAAATAAAATAAAATAAATAAAAATTAACCAATATCAATTGGAGAGAGGTCCCACAGCAAGGAATCATGCGTCATATCACCCACCACTGGAGAAGGCCACTCTCATTTATTTCGGACCAGAACCCAGACAGAGGATACAGGTCCCACAGCAAGGAATCATGCGTCATATCAACCACCACCGGAGAAGGCCACTCTCATTTATTTAGGACCAGCACCCAGACAGAGGAGAGAGGTCCCACAGCAAGGAATCATGCCTCATATCAACCACCACCGGAGAAGGCCACTCTCATTTATTTGGGACCAGCACCCAGACAGGGGATACAGGTCCCACAGCAAGGAATCATGCGTCATATCAACCACCACCGGAAAAGGCCACTCTCATTTATTTGGGACCAGCACCCAGACAGAGGATACAGGTCCCACAGCAAGGAATCATGCGTCATATCAACCACCACCGGAAAAGGCCACTCTCATTTATTTTGGACCAGCACCCAGACAGAGGATACAGGTCCCACAGCAAGGAATCATGCCTCATATCAACCACCACCGGAGAAGGCCACTCTCATGTATTTTGGACCAGCACCCAGACAGAGGAGAGAGGTCCCACATCAAGGAATCATGCGTCATATCAACCCCCACCGGAGAAGGCCACTCTCATGTATTTTGGACCAGCACCCAGACAGAGGATACAGGTCCCACAGCAAGGAATCATGCCTCATATCAACCACCACCGTAGAAGGCCACTCTCATGTATTTTGGACCAGCACCCAGACAGAGGAGAGAGGTCCCACATCAAGGAATCATGCGTCATATCAACCCCCACCGGAGAAGGCCACTCTCATGTATTTTGGACCAGCACCCAGACAGAGGAGAGAGGTCCCACATCAAGGAATCATGTGTCATATCAACCCCCACCGGAGAAGGCCACTCTCATTTATTTGGGACCAGCACCCAGACAGAGGATACAGGTCCCACAGCAAGGAACAATGCCTCATATCAACCACCACCGGAGAAGGCCACTCTCATGTATTTTGGACCAGCACCCAGACAGAGGAGAGAGGTCCCACATCAAGGAATCATGCGTCATATCAACCACCACCGGAGAAGGCCACACTCATTTATTTGGGACCAGCACCCAGACAGAGGAGAGAGGTTTTCACAGCAGAGAATCAGGCATTTAGATCACCCACCACAGGAGTAGGCCATCATTTAATGGGACCCCGGCAACCATGTCAGATGGCACAAACATCAGTTTCACATCACCCAGCACAGGAGAAGGCCACTTTGAGAGACCTTGACCCCTGCACCCAGACGGAGGAGAGAGGTTTCACAGCAGAGAATCAGGCATTTAGATCCCCCACCACAGGAGTAGGCCATCATTTAATGGGACCCCGGCAACCATGTCAGATGGCACAAACATCAGTTTCACATCACCCAGCACAGGAGAAGGCCACTTTGAGAGACCTTGACCCCTGCACCCAGACGGAGGAGAGAGGTCCCACAACAGAGATTCAGGCATTTATATAAGCCAGCACAGGAGAAGGCCGCTTTCAGTGACTTAGGCCTTAGCACCGACACAGAGGAGACAGGTCAGATAGCACAAGCATTAGTTTCACATCAACCACCACAGGAGAAGGGCACTTTTAGAGACTTTGACCCCTGCACCCAGAAAGAGGAGAGAGGTCCCACAGCAGAGATTCAGGCATTTATATCAGCCAGCACAGGAAAATGGCCGCTTTCATTTATTTGGGACCAGCACCCAGACAGAGGATACAGGTCCCACATCAAGGAATCATGCGTCATATCAACCCCCACCGGAGAAGGCCACTCTCATTTATTTGGGACCAGCACCCAGACAGAGGATACAGGTCCCACAGCAAGGAATCATGCCTCATATCAACCACCACCGGAGAAGGCCACTCTCATGTATTTTGGACCAGCACCCAGACAGAGGAGAGAGGTCCCACATCAAGGAATCATGCGTCATATCAACCACCACCGGAGAAGGCCACTCTCATTTATTTGGGACCAGCACCCAGACAGAGGAGAGAGGTTTTCACAGCAGAGAATCAGGCATTTAGATCACCCACCACAGGAGTAGGCCATCATTCAATGGGACCCCGGCAACCATGTCAGATGGCACAAACATCAGTTTCACATCACCCAGCACAGGAGAAGTCCACTTTGAGAGACCTTGACCCCTGCACCCAGACGGAGGAGAGAGGTTTCACAGCAGAGAATCAGGCATTTAGATCCCCCACCACAGGAGTAGGCCATCATTTAATGGGACCCCGGCAACCTTGTCAGATGGCACAAACATCAGTTTCACATCACCCAGCACAGGAGAAGGCCACTTTGAGAGACCTTGACCCCTGCACCCAGACGGAGGAGAGAGGTTTCACAGCAGAGAATCAGGCATTTAGATCCCCCACCACAGGAGTAGGCCATCATTTAATGGGACCCCGGCAACCATGTCAGATGGCACAAACATCAGTTTCACATCACCCAGCACAGGAGAAGGCCACTTTGAGAGACTTTGACCCCTGCACCCAGACGGAGGAGAGAGGTTTCACAGCAGAGAATCAGGCATTTAGATCACCCACCACATGAGTAGGCCATCATTTAATGGGACCCCGGCAACCTTGTCAGATGGCACAAACATCAGTTTCACATCACCCAGCACAAGAGAAGGCGACTTTTTAGAGACTTTGACCCCTGCACCCAGACGGAGGAGAGAGGTCCCACAGCAGAGATTCAGGCATTTATATCAGCCAGCACAGGAGAAGGCCGCTTTCAGTGACTTAGGCCTTAGCACCGACACAGAGGAGACAGGTCAGATAGCACAAGCATCAGTTTCACATCAACCACCACAGGAGAAGGGCACTTTTAGAGACTTTGACCCCTGCACCCAGAAAGAGGAGAGAGGTCCCACAGCAGAGATTCAGGCATTTATATCAGCCAGCACAGGAAAATGGCCGCTTTCATTTATTTGGGACCAGCACCCAGACAGAGGATACAGGTCCCACATCAAGGAATCATGCGTCATATCAACCCCCACCGGAGAAGGCCACTCTCATTTATTTGGGACCAGCACCCAGACAGAGGATACAGGTCCCACAGCAAGGAATCATGCGTCATATCAACCACCACCGTAGAAGGCCACTCTCATTTATTTTGGACCAGCACCCAGACAGAGGAGAGAGGTCCCACAGCAAGGAATCATGCGTCATATCAACCACCACCGGAAAAGGCCACTCTCATTTATTTTGGACCAGCACCCAGACAGAGGAAACAGGTCCCACAGCAAGGAATCATGCCTCATATCAACCACCACCGGAGAAGGCCACTCTCATGTATTTTGGACCAGCACCCAAAAAGAGGAGAGAGGTCCCACATCAAGGAATCATGCGTCATATCAACCACCACCGGAGAAGGCCACTCTCATTTATTTGGGACCAGCACCCAGACAGAGGAGAGAGGTTTTCACAGCAGAGAATCAGGCATTTAGATCACCCACCACAGGAGTAGGCCATCATTTAATGGGACCCCGGCAACCATGTCAGATGGCACAAACATCAGTTTCACATCACCCAGCACAGGAGAAGGCCACTTTGAGAGACCTTGACCACTGCACCCAGACGGAGGAGAGAGGTTTCACAGCAGAGAATCAGGCATTTAGATCCCCCACCACAGGAGTAGGCCATCATTTAATGGGACCCCGGCAACCATGTCAGATGGCACAAACATCAGTTTCACATCACCCAGCACAGGAGAAGGCCACTTTGAGAGACTTTGACCCCTGCACCCAGACGGAGGAGAGAGGTTTCACAGCAGAGAATCAGGCATTTAGATCACCCACCACATGAGTAGGCCATCATTTAATGGGACCCCGGCAACCTTGTCAGATGGCACAAACATCAGTTTCACATCACCCAGCACA